>RJWM01000818.1:175791-186524 GCA_004363535.1 Dasyprocta punctata | reverse complement strand
TTGTTTATTTCATTCTTTTACTCTTTCCGTGGGCTACAGTTCTCGTTTTAGATTCTTCTTGGGTCCAGAGGACCCATCTCCCTCTTTTTTCCTTCTCTCTGTTATTATATTAGTTTATATTCTGGCATTTTGATGGTATATTCAGGGAGCCTCCCGGTCACGGTGTCTTCTGGGCGGCCATCTTGGAGGAAGTCTGTCTTAGTTACTTTTCATTCATCACCGAGACAAAATACCTGATGCTCAAAATTAGGGAAGGAAAGGTTTATTTCTTAGAGTTCTTGGGAGTTTCCATCCATACTCAGCTGACTCCAAGGCAGCATGGTGTGGTGGGGCAGCCATTCATGGTGGCCGCCAAACAGCAAGGTGCTTGAACCTGGCAAGAGAGAGGGCGGGCAAGAGCCTTCCTTTTACCCTTCACTGTATGTCGGCTCCACCCCTGAGCGGGTGCAGCACTCACATTACCAATCCCAGTGCTACACAGCAAAGCAATCATGAACACCAGACTCACCCCCGTCCAAATTTCAAGTCCTTGGGTTGGGGACACAGGATCAACCAATACAAAGATCTATCCAAAATTATGCCAGAATGTCTCCTTCCTGATTCCATCAAACCATCTTCAGCTTTGGCCACTGAGGTCTTACTGAAGTGAAGGCTACTGAAAGTAAAAAGTGTCTTCACGTACTGGGAGCTGGAGCTTCTTCAGTTTCATGTGTAGTCCCTGGAGTTTAGAGACACATAGAATAGGCCTTCTGAATGTTACAAGAACATATCAAGAAACAAGTAAAACATCACTATAGTTCACAGAATTATCAATAACATTTAGGAGAAAAGGCAGTAGTCCTAGAATATAATGCATCTTATGTTCTAAAAGTACAACAATTCTCAGGTATAGGCCTGGTGTTATAGAAGAAGGAGGTTAAAGGTAATGAAGAAAGATGAAAAAGAGAATGTTCTATAATGTCATTTTCTTCAAATCGTTGGCTAATTAATAGCAACCATGCTGAGTATACCTGTGAACTTCAGTACAGTTGGAGATATGGCCTTACAAAGATTAAGTGACATATTCAATAGAACCTCATTTTTCATGAAAACAAAGCAAATTATGTACACATATACACACATAATATTAAACTGGAGAAAGAGATCTACTTGTAGAAATAGATATATTAATGTGTTAAAAGTGCTTATTGTAGTCTGGGGCTGTAACTCAGTGGTAGAGTACTTGCCTTGGCACATAGAAAGCCTGGGTTCAGTCTCCAGCACTGCAAGAAAAGAGAGAAGGAAAAGAAAAAAAGTTATTGCTTGATAGCAGATAATGAAAATTTTTGTTTGAATGGTTTTCAAGTTTTCTGTGATGTAAAGAAAAAACTTTTGATGAGAAAAGAGCCTCCAAAAATTGATTTTTTCCCTTTGGAGTATATCTCCATTTTTTTTCTACCTCCCTGACTCCAGTGAGGAACTTGTTTTGGGTCATCTGGTATTTAGATTTTCTTGGATTTATAGCAGGTCAAGTGTTAGGAACAATGAATCATACCTGACAATACCTTGGGTCGTCTCCATCCCTTTTCCAGAGGTCTGGGGCAAATTTCTCTTGCTAGAATTTAAAGGCTTTCTTCACTCCTTGGGTAGCCTGACCATTGGTCTCCGTCATTTCCTTGGGCTTCTTTGGTTCCAGCTATCCTCTGAGAGGTTTCTAAAGTGGGGACCCACAGGTCTTTCCTTCTGTCTTTGGTTCCTGATGTCAATTGTGGAGAGGCGTCCCAAGTCCTCACAGAGCCTTCTCTCTGATCTTGACTCCTCTGGTCCTGCCACTGGGCTATCTCTTCCTGGGGCCTGGGGCCCTACCGCAGGGTACTGCAGGCCAGGTGAACAGATGCTTTTAGGAGGCATCTGAGGTGAGACTGAAGTTCTTGCTGGCACTTCTGAGATTACTCCAGGTCAGGAGGTGTTGAGTATGGGAATGCCATTGCAAATACTGTGGAGGGGCTTGGCCAGTTTAGGCTCAGGGACTAGCAGGTATTTTTTTGTTGTTGTTGTTGTTTGTTTTGTTTTGAAACAGGGTCTGTCTTTTTATTTTTCTTTGAAACAGTATCTCGCTATGCAGTTCAGGCTGACCTTGAGCTCACTTTGTAGCCCAGGCTGGTCTTGAATTTGCAACGATCTTCCTGCCTCAGCCTCCTGAGTGCTGGGATTACAGGTGTGTGCCGCCACACCTGGCTAAGGAGTCTTGTCATACCTGCCGGGGGTGCCATCTGGGTGTCTTGCATTTGGGACTACATCCTGCCCACCCAGCGATCTTGCATAAGCACCCATCCTGCTCACTTCTGCACACTGGGGCTTCACCTCGGCTCCCTGTGAAGTTCAGCTTGCCACTCAGCCTGGGGCTGCCCCAACTGGAGCAACCTCCCATGCAGCACATTGTGTTCCTCAAGGGCTTGCTGAAGCTCTTCCTTTGCTCTTTGCAACTGCAATGTCATTTCATCATGCTCCTCACGCAGCTGCTGCAACTCAGTGGCCAGAACCAAGCAAGTCACCTGTTGTTTCTCCACCACTTTGTGCAGCTGCCGGGCTGGCATGCCTACTGCTCCCATTGCCTGGCAGCTACTCTCATGCCCAGGGCCAGTGTGGTCTAGACATAGCCCCTCTTGATGGCGTATGACACCTATAGGTCAGCCACAACAGATTCCAGGCAGTCCTCTACCTCGTTCCAGGGCTGTGAACGAAAGGTCAGGTAGAACTCTGCGTCACCACCATTACTAAACATGTCTTCATTGAAGCACATGACCACCTCACCATGGTGGGAACCATTCCTGGCATCTGAAGTCTACAGTCATGGCCACTCTGGCCTAATCAGCAAAGATGCTGCCGTTACTCTTACAAGCTATGGACTATCCACTGGCCCACCCCTCACCCTGCTCAGTCTTGTTTCAGTCCTTTCCCAGTCTTGGCCTGTCTCTTGGCCTCCTTACTCCCTCCTCAAGATGAAAATTGAGGCTTTGACACCATCTCCTACCTGGCAGTTTGTTAACGCGTCACTGACCCGGCCTCTATGTCTCACTGTTGATGGGATCAACATACCTCACGGAGCTGACCTTGCTCTTCCTGCAAGCTGGACTACAGGCCAGACCAGCTGTGGGACTGACCCGGGAACTGCGGTGAGTCTGGGGGAACTCTTGTGTCCAAAAGCTTCTGAAGGACAACACCTAGGCCACATGACATGAATTTCTAACCTGGAAGTATGATAGGCTGCCGTGTGGCAGAGGGACTCTTTTATGGTGCTGCTCACTCTCCCGAGGTCCTCAGTAGCAATATCTAACCTTCTATATAGTTTCAAGGTGTCTACACTGTTCCCATCTCACCTTTAAACAAAAGATCTTGGAGTCCTGCTCATAAGGAAAGCCAAGCAAATAAGTTATGAAATCTCTCAGCTTTCCTTGCTAAATTCTATTTCCATCCTCTAAATGTACCTGTTATTCCCTTTCCTCAGGGATGACTTTTTTTTTGAGACAAGAGCTTGTGCTGTAGTTCAAGCTGGCTTACAACTGAGATCCTCCTGCCTCAGTCTCCCTCATACTGGGATTGTATGTGTATGCCACTGTCCCTGGAATTTGAACATATCCTGTTCCCTTGTCTTGCGCCTCCTGTCTCCTGTGCTACCGGATGCTTTACTTGCATGCAGTAAGCATGTTAAAGTTCCTTTCATGCTTCAAGTCATTTCTTCCCCTACTCTGGGTCTTGTCCCTCTCAGTACTACTCTGCTCTCTTCTCAGAATAGTTTGCGTTGTGCATCCTTTGCCATTCAATCTTTTGCACTTAGATTTTCAACTTCAGAACTATGGTGAAAATCCTAGAGGTCACCAGCAGTCTCTACCTCAGTGCAAAAGCTAGTGGATACTTTTTTTTTCAAACCTATTTTATTTCAAAGGAAAAAAAAAAAAGAAAAGAAAAGAAATAAAACAAAATTTCAAAACACGTCAATCAGTGGGCAACGATGGTACATATATTTTGCATTGTCATCCCCAAATCATTCACCCAGAGCACAAGACATCTGCATTCAATTGTCCTAACAATACCAGCACAAATCTTTCTCTTCAGTGAACTCAGAGAAATCAGTAGTATAGCTATCTTAACTATTTTTATATACATACATATTTATACACACATATACATATACATATACATACGTTGTTTCTTTCAGCTTCTCACGCTAGTGAGACAATATGATGTTTGCACATGTGTGTCTCATTTATTTCACTTATGAGTATGGTCTCAAGTTGCATCCTTTTACCTATAAAAGTCTCCAGTTTATTCTTCTTTTTGCCTGAGTAGTACTCTATTGTATAAAAATACCACATCTTTTTATGTATTCCTCAGTTGATGGGCATTTAGGTTGTTTCCAAGATGTAAACTAGTGGATTCTTTGAAAGTTAGCTCTCACATGATCTTTTAGTAAGGTATGGTTCTGTTGAATATTATTTCTCTGAAACTCCATCTTACTTGGTTTCTACAACCTCAAATTCTACTTCTGTTCCTCTTTGCCTCTAGTTTATCTTTCCCAGTTTTTTTGAACTGCTTGTTTTTTGGACCAAGGCTCCAAAGTTGCTGTTTCCTCAGTTTTGTCTTCAGACCCCTTCTCTTTTCATTCTGTATGCCCTCTTTAGGTAGGCTTACTTGTGCTACCCCCATCACAATTCTGTGTTTTCCAATTTATAGTGCTTTCTTGGTTATCAAATCTATATTTTTTTCTTCTTTTGGCAGACAGTTATAGAACACATAGTAAATTCACTTAATAAAAGTGCTGAAAAATATTAAAAATTTATTGACCATCATGCAATTTATTTTTTTTAATTCATATTCAAATCTTTTTTTTTTTTTTTGGTACTGGGGATTGAACTCATAACCTTGCATTTGCCAGGCCAGTGCTTATGCTGCTGAGCTAAACCCCCAGCTCCATCTTGCAATTTATGTCCTATTGGTGTAATAATAAATGAAAAAATAAGCAAGGTATTTATAAATCATGATATGTGCTATTAAGTTAGTATATAAATTGATGTGGGAGATTGGGAGTCTACAGGGGTTTAAGATTGTCCCCTGTACATAAAACACTTTGGAAAGGCCTCTGAGAAAATGACATTTGATCTGAGATCCAGAGTTCCAGTGGTAAATGTTTCATATTTCTGAGGTCTACTTAAACAATTTTTATACCTCTATGGAATAGAACAGATGCCGGAGTAACCAGTACATGGTATAAAATGGTTCAAATGTTGACCCTTCAGTCCATTTTTTTGTTATTGTTGTTTTGGTTTGGTTTGGTTTTTGAGACAGGGTCTCAGACTGGCCTTGAAATCACTGTGTAGGCTAGGCAGACCTCGAACTCATGGCGATCCTCCTGCCTCAACTTCCCAACTGCTGAGATTACAGGTGTGCACCACTGTTCCTGGTTTGAGTCCCATTCTGTATCAGGGATGTCTTCTTTTTTGTGACACTGGGGATTGAACCAACTTCACACTGAGCTACATTCCTAGCCCTTTTAATTTGATTCGTTTTTAAAAATTTGAGACAGAGTCTCACTAAAGTTGCCAAACTGGGATTGAATTTGTGATTCTTTTCCCTCAGCCTCCCAGAATGATAGGATTACAGGTGTATGCCCCCACACCCAGCTAAGACTATGTACTTTTTAAGGGATGAAAAGCAATAGCTCTCCTGTGAATTCCAGTCACATGTAATGATGATAATAACATCTGCAAAGTATGCAAACTCTTCCACTTAGTTGATCCAAAGGTGCCCCATGTAGCAAGGGGATCTTCTGGAGGGGTATCTTTGTCCATTTTGTGTTGTTAAAACAAAGGACCTTAGACTAGATACTTTATAAGGAGAGCGGTTTATTTTGGCTCATGATTTTGAAGCTGAAAAGTCCGAACTCAAATGGTTTTATGTAGCATGTATGAGAGCAGCAAAGGAATGTATGCAGAAGACAAACATGACATGGTCTCACTTTCTAACAGCCTACTTTCAATAACTTATCAAGTTCCATATGACCTAACTCACTCCCACAAGATGAACATTAATTCTGCCAGGCATGGTGGCACATGCCTTTAACCCCAGCACTCAGGAGGCTGAGGCAGGAGGATCATTGTCAGTTCGAGATCAGCCTGGGCTACAAAGTGAGTTCAAGTTCAGCCTGAACTGCATAGTGAGACCCTGTGTCAAAAAAATAGGGCCGGGGATTTAGCTCAGTGGTATAAGTGCCTAGTTCCAAAAACAAAAACAAAAACAAAAACAAAAAACTACAAAACTTTAAAAATTATTCATCTCTGCCATTTTCTATTGATTCTTACTGTAGATCAGGCTACAGTAAGAACAGCCAGCTGAGTTTGATCCCTGGTACAAAAAAAAAAGACATTAATTCTTTCTTAGGGTAATGCCCTCATGACCTAATTATCTCCCATTAGACTTTACGTATTAAACGTTCTACCACTTCACAATGCCATTACATTGGTTGGGATCTGTTATGGTTTAAATCTAAAATGACCCCCAAAAATCTCACGATCAGAGACGAAGCTATTGGGAGGTGATTAGATCATAGGGGCACTTTGCACATCAGTGGATTAATCTATTGATGTGTTCATAGCTGAGTGTGCTATTTAGAGTTGGGCATGCCCAGGAGACATAGGTCACTAGAGCATGACCTGGAAGGATGTATTCTTATCCTTGGATCTTCATTTCTCCCTCTGCTTCCTGGCTACTATGGTGTGAGTAGCTATCTTCCACAAAGCCCTTTCAGCATACTATTTCTGCTTCGGAGTCTGCTGGCCACAGACTGAACCCACTAAAACTGTAAGCCAAAATAAACCTTTCTTCTTTGAAGTTGCAAATGTCAGTTATTTTGTCCCTGTGATGGAAAAGTGGCTGGTAGAAGAAACTGGTACCAGGAGTGGGGTCGTCGTTGTGAGAGTATTTGAACATATGGTTCAGAAGTGTTTGGAACTGATTTTGGAAAGCTTTGGATATACCAATGAGAGAAGCCTTAGAATATTGTAAGCAGATATGGATGAGGGATTCTCATTAGAGTTCAGAAGACCAGAATGCTAAAAGGAACGTGGACAGTAAAGGCCAGACTCCAGAGGTTTCAGTTGGGAATGAGAACTCCACTGGCATTTGGACTAGAGGGCATGTGTGTTATTCTTTGGCAGAAAATTTGGCTATATTTTTCCCACATCCTGAGACTTTGCAGGAGACTGAAATTAAGAGAAGTGGACTAATTAACCTGGCAGAGGAACTATCAAGGCACCTCAGTGTTCAGGCTGTAATATGGGAACAGCTGGCTATTTTTACTGTAGCCTGATCTACAGTAAGTATTAGGAGAAAATGGCAGAGCTGAATGATTTTAAAAGTTTTGCAGTTTTACCATAATGGAAGTACCTGCAAAATTGAGATAAAGGAGGCCATAATTTCTGAAAAGCTTAATGTTTTTAAAAAGCTGGGTTCTGCTGGGGATATAGTTCAGTGGCACAGCACTTGCTTGGCAAGCTCAAGGTCCTAAGTTTGATTCCTGGTACGAAAAAAAAAAAAGCCAAAAAAAGCCAAGTTATTTGTATAGGGATAGGAAGAAAGATACATTGAATGTATCTCAGAAACCATCAAGACCCTTTCCATTGCAGGCTCAAGTATACAAAACTGTAAATTTTTCATTTAAGAATAGACTGTCTGGGACAACTGCTCACCTGGGCTGCCTAGGGAAGTACAGTCCTGAGTTCAGGCATCCAGGCACTCAGAAACTGCTGCAGCCATAGTTCAAGGGGATACACCTGCTGTTCAAGCTGGTGGCAAAAGTGTGGTATGACAGGGTTGCAGTCCCTGCCAAGAGCTCAAAAGAAGGTGATGCATGAACCTGTAAGTGTGAAGCTCTCACCACTTCTACTCAACTTAGCATTGGTAGTCTTAGCCGGATCAATTAGATGAAAAAAATAAATAAATAAAAAGCACTCAAATTGTAAAGAAGAAGTAAAATTATCTCTGTTCCTAGATGAGATGGTCTGACATGTAGAAAACATTACAATTTCCATAAAAATCCTATTGTAACTAATAAACAAAGTCAGCAATGTTGCAGGATATAGCTGAGGACATAGCTCAGTGGTACAGCATTTGCCTCATATGCACAAGGACCTCAGTTCACTCGTTAGCACTGCAAAAGCAAAAAGCAACAAAAACAAAAGTACACAGAAATAATTGCATTTCTATGCATTAGTAATGAACTATCTGAAAAGGAAATTATGAAAACAATTCCATTTAGAATAGCATTAAAATAAAATTATTAGAAATTAACCCTACTCAAAGAGATGAGAGGCTTGTAGATAAAAATCACAAATGTGGCTGAAAGAAATCAAAGAAAATGATAAACAGAAAGACACCTTGTGTTCATGTGTAGAAGACTGTTAGTTATCCAATGCAACATACAGGCATAAGATAATCCGTATCAAAATTCCAATGGTGATTTTTGAAAAAATTGGAAAATTTCTTCTAAAATTGAAAGAAATCATTCTGAATAGCCCAAGTAAATTTTAGAAAGAACAAAGTTGGAAGAATCTCAACTCCTAATTTCAAAATATCAGGAATGAGGAACCAAAATGGCAGAATAGTGATCTGCAGCAAAATATACCCTTTCAAGAACCCACAGTCCAGATACCTGGAAAATAATAACTTGGCAAAGAGTTTAAAAAGATTTCCAAAGCTGGGTGTGGTGGCACACCCTTGTAATCCCAGCACTTGAGAGGCTGAGGCAGGAGGATGGCTCAAGTTTAAGACCAGCCTAGGCTACAAAGTAAGTTCAAGCAGCCCAAACTGCATAGCGAAACCCTGTTTAAAAAAAAAAAAAAACATTTTCAGGAATTGGGAGGTGTTATGACTTGTGGCTAGACATCCTTCCTCCCAAAGCCTCATGCAGTCATAGTAGGGCTTTTTCAGAGGTAGCTGGATCTAGTGTGTGATGCTTGTTCATAGTGCAAAAGTAGGATCAAAGGCACTAGGATTAAGGGTGTGTGTACTACCCACTCTAAGTAGTCTAGATAAGATATAAGGGATAGAAAGGGCTGTGGTCATCCCTTTGCTTGTTTTGCTACCTTCTGCTTACCATGAACTGTTTCTTTTTTGCAATTCCTGTCTGTCATGCCACCCTGCCTTGGAGTGAGCTGATTATGAACTGAAACCTCTACAAACTGTGGCTGAATAAACCTTTCCACCTTTAACTTTGGGTGTCAGGTATTTTGTCTCCACAATGAGAAAAGTAACTAAGACAGGGAAGAACTGACAAATAGATTAGGGACTACAGAGAAGCTGGAGAATTTGGGCACAATGCAGAAAAAAGAACAAAGTGATCTGGAAGCTCACCCGGGCTTCAGAAGAGGTGAAGCTGTCTGTGGAGACATGAGGTAAACCCCCAGGTTCAAGAGCTTCACAGAGAAATAATGGACTGGGCCAGCAGCCCTAGTTTCAAAAAAAGCCCATGGCTATTGTCAACTGCGAAAACAGCATGAGGTTTTTCTTTGAAAAATTTTCCTTCTACACATCAGGCTAGAGTTGGAGAAAAAAAATCCAGTGCAGTGTCAACCATATTTTCAGAGAGTATTCACTCAGGAACCATTCTGGGAAAGGGCTGATTGTTTAGAGTAAGCCACAGAACAACTACCAAACAACTTCATTTCAGAGTTTCCAGTGTTACCCTCCCACAGTGACTGGGTGAGAGACAGCCATGAAACAGTTGTAGAGAGGGTGTGGGTTAGACATAGACCTCCTGAGAAGATTAATCACTGGCTGGGAACACGTGGGACAACACCTTCTGTAGTGAGAAGCCAGGCCTGGTGTGTGTGGTTATCAGAAGCATAGTGCAAACATTAAATACAATGGTCTGCTTGAACCCTCACCTTGCTACCTACATCCAGCATGGGTCAGAGGTATGATTACTCTCCCTATATACCAATATGAGCAAAGACATTCCTTGGCTTGGAGTGAATGGACAGAGGGGCTTCTTGAATGGCGTGAAAGGGGTACCCCACAAACCCACAGGCTATAAATCTAGGTGGAGAAAACCATGGCTTGGTAGATTCTAAAACTGCAGTTCCTGGGGAAAAAAAACTCATTTTGGTCTCTCTTTCTTTCTTTGTTTTCTTTCTTTCTTTCTTTCTTTCTTTCTTTCTTTCTTTCTTTCTTTCTTTCTTCCTTCCTTCCTTCCTTCCTTCCTTCCTTCCTTCCTTCCTTCCTTTCTCTCTTTCTTTCTCTTTCTTTCTTTCTTTCTTTCTTTCTTTCTTTCTTTCTTTCTTTCTTCCTTCCTTCCTTCCTTCCTTTCTCTCTTTCTTTCTCTTTCTTTCTTTCTTTCTTTCTTTCTTTCTTTCTTTCTTTCTTTCTTTCTTTCTGTCTGCCTTCCTTCCTTCCTTCCTTCCTTCCTTCCTTCCTTCCTTCCTTCCTCTCTCTCTCTCTCTCTCTCTCTCTCTCTCTCTCCCTCTCTCTCTCTTTCTTTCTTTCGACAGGGTTTTGCTACCTATTTCAGGCTTACCTTGAACTCATTATGTAGCCCAGGCTGGCCTTGAACTTATGGCAATTCTTCCTCAGCCTCCTGAGTGTTGGGGTTACAGATGTGTACCACCATTCCTGGCCAGTTTTTTTTTTTTCTGTTTTCTTCATTGGCTTTTGGGATTTGGGGGGGGGGATTTCTTTGATTTTTTTCTTTTTTGTTCTTT
>RJWM01000818.1:58242-175691 GCA_004363535.1 Dasyprocta punctata | reverse complement strand
CTCCTGTTTCTCAATGCTTTTATCTTTATTATAGTATATAGAAATTAAATTTGATTAATCTTTAGACAGTTAACTCTATGCATTTACTGTTGAATTATTTCCTATTGTTAGAGGAGGTATAATTGTTGAATTTAGTAGACATTTACTGTACATCAATATTTGGTTTTTCAGCTGGGCATGGTGGTGCACACCTGTAATCCCAGCACTCAGGAGGCTGAGGCAGGAAGATCACTGTGAGTCTGAGGCCAGTCTGGGCTACATAGTTAGTTCAAGGTCAGTCTGAACTACATAGTGAAACCTTGTCTCAAAAACAAAAAATTGGTTTTTCTTTGTGTTTATACTGCAATTTTAGATGTCTGTTCTATGGATAAAGGTGGTACATTATTGGTTCTTTGGTCAATATCCAGTTTGTCTTTGATGCTATTACTGTTGCTGATTTTACTGCTATTGTCAGGGTGGCATTGTAATTTTAATAGATTTTATTTTTATGCCAATATGCAGACTGCCTTTGGTCATTAACAATACTGCTATCCATTCCCAGAGAATGGGATGTTGGGCCAATTACACTGTATCCTCCCCAAACTTAATGGAGTTGGCTGGATTTTGGGACAGAGGCAAATTCCTGTAATTCACCATGCTCAGAGTGCATCACTGAAAAGCAGATACTAAGATCTCAATAGTAGCAACAAAGTCTTTCCACTGTAAGTACCTTCAACCTCAGCACAGAACCCCCTCAAACACACACACACACACACACACACACACACACACACAGAGAAACATTAGAAGGCAGTGATTTTTTTGTTTGTTTGTTTTCCCTTGGCACTGGTCAGCAGAGGTGCTGACTAACCTGATTGTAGACAAGGTCAACATCTTGGGAGAGAAGGTAAGTCCTGGCGAATCAGCAACCTCAAAGAGCAATAATGAACTGCATCAACAGCACTAGTCCAAGGAAATCTCATGGCTGTTATAAACTGCATAAATGGTGTGAGGTGTTACCCTGAAAGTAACTCCTTCATAGCAGGATAGAGTTGGAGAAGAAACCCACTGTAGCTCCTGCCATGTTTCCAGAGAGTGTTTGATCAGGTGTGATTTGGGAAGGTGTTTAAGACAGCCACAGAGCAACTACAAAACAACTCTGCTTCAGGGTCTTCAGTGTTACGTTCTCATAGTGACTGGGTGAGAGACAGCCGTGGGAGACAGTCACAGAGTGGATGTGGGCTAAACATACACCTCAGATTGTGGCAATCATCCAAGCCGAGTGGTCTTCTTGCTCAAGTTGGTAGATGAGGAAGACAGTCAGACCGTTGGTCTTTCTTGGATGTAGGGAATGGGGCCTGAGTCCAAGGTGGAAACAGCATGGTAGGCAGAGTTTGCAAAGTATAGGGAGCAACCAAGAGGAAGGCGGGAGAGAGAGAGGAGAGAGAGAGAGAAGAAGAAGAAGGAGGAGGAGGAGGAGGAAGAGAGAGAGAGAAAGAAGAAGGAAGAGGAGGAAGAGAGAGAGAGAGGAGAAGGAGAAGTAGGAGAGGAAGAGGAAGAACAGAGGAGAGGGAGAGGAGAGAGATGCTGGGAACAACTTTCATCCCCTAGTCTCCAAAAGACTTATGTCCATCTAAGTATTCAAAATGCATTTAATCTATCTCTAATAGTTGCCAAATCTTAACAGTTACAGCATTGCTGAAACATCCCAGTCCAAAGTCTCCTCAGTCTCAAGGCAAACTCAGCTGTGAGGCCCTGTAAAAATAAAAAAGAAAGTTAAATAGCTCCAACATAAAATAGCACAAAGTAAATATTCCAATTCCAACAGGGCAAAATAAATATTCCAATTCCAAAAGGGCAAAATAGGTAGAAATGGACCAAAGAAAGAGCAAAATGCAGAGGACAAACATTAAATCCTATAGTTCTATGCCCAGCTACCAGACCAGGTAATGTGAGATGTGAGCGCCAAAGACCCCTACAAGCTTCCTGGTTGCATCCCACATGGCCTCTTTCTTGGACTGGCTCCATTCACTCTCTGTGACTTTCCCAGCAGATATATCGTGGTCCTGGTGCCTTCAATTTCCTTGACTTGCATCTCTGACTTCACTGTCTTTCATGCACTTCCCTCTCTTGGGCTCCTGGCAGAGACTGTTACCCTGTCATTGTTGCCTGACTCCCAGACTTTTTTCTGTAATCTTGGTGGAAGCCATCTTGAATTCATAGCTCTTGCATTTTGCATACCTGAAATGCCAGCATCAAATGGATAGCACCAAGGTTTACCACCAGCTTGAGCAGAAGCTGGGTCACCTTGGACCATGGCTGCAGCAGCTTTTGAGTGCTTAGATAACTGAAATCAGGAATATACTTCCATAAGAAAACCAGAACAAGCAGGTGTCCCAGAGACTGTCTTCTCAATGAAAGATTTAGAGTTTTGCATTCTTTTTTGGTACCAGGGATCGAACTCATGACCTTGTGCTTGCCAGGCAGGCACTTGTGCCACTGAGCTAAACCCCCGGCCAAGATTTTGCATTCTTGAGCCTGTGGTGCTCAAGAAAAGAGAAATCTTTTTTTTTTGTCCTTATTCAAAATACTTGGCTTTTTTTAAATGCTAATCTTCTCAGCAGTTGTGCTGTCCTTTGTCCCAGCTTGCAGGCACTTGCTTTCTGGTGAAACTTTAGACTTTGTTAATCATTCAGAGCCTCAGTTTTCTCTTGATTCGTCCTGTAGATCTGACTAAAAGCATACCTGAAAACAGCAGCCAGAAGTATCCATGTTGTCTTAGTTACTTTTCTCTCTTTGCTGAGGTAAAATACTTGACACCTAGCATTAAGGAAGGAAAGGTTTATCTATTTATTTATTTTTATTTTAAAGAGAATAAAATCAAGCAAAATAAAACAGGATAAAGCCAATCAAAACAAACCAGTGTAAGTGACACCGGACTTCAAAACAATGCAAAATCAACAATGGTTACCATAATGTCTCTTGTCTTCAAAATAGTTGAGATACCTTCAGACATAGTAAAAATCAAACAAAACAGAACAGAATAGAACCAATAAAAGCAAAACAATGAATGCAATAGAGGACTTCAAAACAAGACAATATTAACTCCAAAATGGCTACCATAATATATCTTGCTATCTTTGAAATAATTGCTCATGCCATCAGATACGATAAAATCAAACAAAACAAAACAGAATAAAACCCAACCCAACAAAACAATGAAAATGATACAGGACTTCAAAATGAGATAATAGAGAATTAACAATTGCTACCACCCTCAGAAGGAGATCCCCCAAGATGCTGCACTGTGCACCATCATCCTCAGAATAGATGATCAGACCACCGGCCCTAGACCTACAAAGCCAGTGAAACACCAAACACCACAAGCATTAAATCATATCTTACCTCAATAGCTACTATTGCAGCCCATGTTTCTCCAGATCAGCTGGTCACCCATGGTGGGTAGGGGGTACGGGGGTTGGCTTTTCTTGTTTCCTAGCCTGCATGCTGGAAGGGGCTGGCATCTGGCTCTCCCCACAGCTGCCCGCGCATGGCACTAATTTGCCGGGAGGGCTTGCTTCTTGTTAACTTCTTGTTCTCTTCCCCCACAGTCTGGGAATGGTGCTGACTCATGGGAAAAGGCTGGGGTCTGGCTGTCCCCCTGGTGGCCCACACATGGCACTGATTCTCAGGGAGGGCTTGCTTTTTGGTGACTTCTTGTTCTCTTCTCCTATAGGAAAGGTTTATTTAGCTCACAGTTTGTGGAGGTTTCAGTCCATAATCAGCTGGCTCCAAGGCAGTGTGGCAGAGGGGCAGAAGTTCATGGCAGTGGAAGACATAAGAGTAAAAGTGGACAATACAGCTTCTTTCCCTCATATTGTGTGCAGGCTACCCAGCCTAGGACAGGTGTAGTACTCACATCACCAATCCCAGCACTAGACCATGAACCAATCAAAAACTCTAACTTCAGCCACCTTCAAAAAGCCTGCCCCCATGACTGCATGAGGCTTTGAGGAGACATCGAGACACAAACCGTAACACATGCCATAACATGAATGCTGGGCTGCCTTGAAATTTCCTCTACCCTATTAATTAGTCTAGTCTTTCATCCTTAATCTTAATCTCTTACCAAGTCTCAGGACATCAGCAAAATATAGAAACATTTTCTGCCAGAGCATAACATACATGGCCACAAGTGAACCATCGATAGAGTTCTTGTTCCCAAGTGAAACCTCTTGAGCCTGGTCTTTACTATCCACATTCCTATCAGCATCCTGGTCTTCTTCTTCTTCTTTTTTTTTTTTGGTACCAGATACCAAACTCCAACCTCGCACCTGCCAGGTAGGTGCTTACACCACTGAGCTAAATCCCCAACCCTAATTTTTTGAGGCAGGATCTCACTATGCAGTTCAGGCTGGCCTTGAATTCACTTTATAGCCCAGGTTGGTCTTGAACTCACAATGATCCTCCTGCCTCAGCCTCCCTAGTGCTGGGATTAAAGGCATGTGCCACCACACCTGGCTACCATCCTGGTCTTCTAAATTCTGATCAGTATTGCACATTAAGTGCTGCTCAACATTCTAGGCTTCTGTAACTGGCATCTCCAAACTTTTCCATATTCCTCCTGAAAACAAGTTTCAGAGGCTTCTAAACCATATGGTCAGGTTCAGTTACAGCAGTGACCAATGACCCCATTTCTAGTACCAAAATATGTCTTGGCATTTTTTCTTTTCTTTTTCTTTCTCTCTCTCTCTCTCTCTTTTTTTTTCTTTTTTGAAACAGACTTTTGCTATGTAGTTCAGGCTGGCCTTGAACTCACAATAAAGCCCAGCCTGGCCTGAAACTCACAGTGATTTTCTGCCTCAGTTTCCTGAGTGCTGGGATTATAGGTGTGTGCCATTATGCCCAGCTAGATAGCATTCTTGTTGCTGAGACACAATACCTACACTAGCAACACAAAAGAGGAGAGATTTATTTTGGCTCACATTTTTCTGAATATTCAGTCCGTGGTTGGTTGTCTTTAAGGTAGAAACTGCATGGCAGAGGAAAACTTCTCACTTCATGGTGGCGGGGAGCGGGGAAGGGACATCCTTCTAGGTCACACCCCCAATGATCCACTGTTTCCAAGCAGACTCTGCCTCCTAACAGCCCATTCAGCTACTGAATTCATCAATGAATGAATCCACTAATGAGTATAGTGACCCCATGATCTAACTGCCTTCCAAATACTTGAGGCATTGGAGGATATTTGTATTGGGTAATACTGTGTACCCCCAAGTCCTCACGTACTTTTGATGGGGCTAAGTCCGGCACTTGCTTGTGATAGTTTGGTTGTCTAGCACCAGGACTGATGATGTCAGTGCTATGCCCGCCCATGGGTGGAGCTGAGATAATGTAAAGGAAGGCAGGTCTTCCTCTTCCACGCTTCTTTCCTATCTCTCTTGCCAGTGGGGCTTGCAGCTTGCAGCTGCCATGAACAGTAACCCCATCACACCTTGCTGCCTTGGAGCCAACTTTATGGACTGAAACTCCCAAGAAACTGTAAGAATCAACGTTTTCTTCCCTAATTTTGGGCATCAGGTATTTTGTCTCGGCAACGAGTGAAAAGTAACCATGACAGAATTTGGTACCAGAGGAGTGGGGTCATTGCTGTGACTATTCCTGACCATGTAGTTTGAGAGCCTTTGGAAATGGCTTGTGGGGAAAGTTTGGAAAGGTTTGGAGATGTTGTATACTTGCATAGAGCTGGAACAGCTTAGGCTGTTTGGTATGGGAGATTCTGGTCAGAGCTCAGGAGACCAGAAGGTTGATAGAAAGCCTGCTGGTAAAGACCAGGCTCGGGAGATTTCTGCTGGGAAGAAGAACGACATTGGGTGTTGGACTCCACACGGTGTGTGTTATGGCTTGGCAGAAAGTTTGTCTGCATTCTGCCCTTGCCTGGAGACTTTGCCTGAGACTGAGATTAAGGGCAATGGATTTATTAATCTCGTGGAAGAAATCTCCAGGCAGTCAAATGTTGAAATGGTGGCCTGGCTTTTGTTGGAGGCTCTTAGCCAGGTTTATGTTGCAAATAAAGAGCAGGGAGCCCAGCATGGTGATTTACAACCTTGTGAGTTTGGCCAGGAAGCTGTGGACTTTAAAGATGGAGCTGAGACCCTGATTGCTGAGAAGGAACAAAAGAATAAAAAAGATGGCCTGGGGGCATCCCGGGAAGCAGTGGGCCTCTAGCTTTTGAACCCTCAGGCCTTTACAAGTGAAAGAGTTTGCTTGGAGGAAAAAGCCGCAGAGTGCCCTGTCCCAGAGTGGTGACAAAAAGCTGCAGAGTCCTGGAGTGGTGACAAAAAGCCACAGAGTGCCTTGTCCCAGAGTGGCAACAGAGGCCATGCCATGTCCCAAAATGGAGGCAGCCACACCAGGTTCCAGAATGGCGGTGGTGTAGAGAAGCTGTTCCTCACAATCAGGTTCAGAGAGCTCAGCGATCCAGGCAGTCGACCCCTACAGCCAACAGAGAGGAAAGCCTGGCTACTGCTCCAGCCTGTAGTGGACCTTGGCGGCATCCACATGGCACTGATTTTAAGTACAAGAAAAGGATAAGGCAGCTTCCGCCTTGCCTACAGAGAGCAATGTGTAAAAATGTAAGGGTGGAGCCAAGGAACGTGGATCGTCCAAGAAAAGCTATGGAAGTTAAGACTCCTAAAGGTGCCGCAGGGGTGGAGTCACTCAAGCCTGTTTGAGCTTGTAACCAGGTTACTTCAGATGCTGAGCAGAGAACTCCAGGACTTAATGTTTGCCCTGCTGGATTTTGGATTTGCTTTGGTTCCAATGTTTTGTATTCCCCTGTTTGTAACTTTTGGAATGGTAATGTTTATCTTGTGTCCTTATATGTTGGAAGTGCTTAATCTCATTTTCGTTTGTACAGGGGGTTACAGTTAAGAGTTTGCCATAGATCTCGGAGGATATTTGGGACTTGGACTTTTCAACAGTGCTGAAACTGTTAGGACTTTGGCAACTCTTGGAGATGGACTAAATGTCTTTTATATTAAGGATGTACCTGAGTCCTTGGGGGTCCAGGGGTGGAATGTATTGGGTAATATTATGTACCCCCAAGTCCTCATATAGTTTTGATGGGGCTAAGTCCGGCACTTGCTTGTGATTGGTTGGTTGCTAGCACCAGGACTGATGATGTCAGTGCTATGCCCGCCCATGGGTGGAGCTGAGATAATGTAAAGGAAGGCAGGTCTTCCTCTTCCACGCTTCTTTCCTGTCTCTCTTGCCAGCGGGGCTTGCAGCTTGCAGCTGCCATGAACAGTAGCCCCGTCACCCCATGCTGCCTTGGAGCCAACTTTATGGACTGAAACTCCCAAGAAACTGTAAGAATCAACCTTTCCTTCCCTAATTTTGGGCATCAGGTATTTTGTCTCGGCAACAAGCGAAAAGTAACTAAGACAATATTTTATTTTATCTTATCTTATTTTATTTTTTGAGACAGGATCTCACTGTGTAGTTCAGGCTTTCCTTAAACTCATTATGTGGCCTCGAACTCACAGCCACCCTTCTGCCTCAGCCTCCTGAGCACTGGGATTACAGGCATGCACCACCATGCCCAACTTGGAGGTCATGTTAGATCTAAACCATAACAAATTTTCTTCTCAAATGAAAGTTTTTCACTTTTGCACCTTGGACTCTTTTCTATTGTTCTTTTGCAAACTGCTTTGCTTTTTAAAATGCTAGTATTCTTAGCGACTATATTCTTCATGGCCCCAGCTTTGTAGCTGCTTCCTTTCTGGCCAAGCTACATGTTTTTCAAGTTATGTATCTCTCTTTTTCTCTGCTGATTTTTACTATGTAAGTGGTTAAAATCAACTAAAGTACTGATGCCACAACTTGAATGTTGGGCTGCTGTGAAATTTCCTCTGCCAGATTAATGAGTCCATCACCATCAATTCCAGTCTCCCACAAAGTATCAGGCCATGGCCAAAAAGTAGACAAATTATTTTTGCCATAATGAATCATGCATGGGCTCTAGTCCAGTTTCCAATAGAGTTTTCCTTTTTAACTGAAATTTAGGAATTCTCCCAGTATTACAAAGCTGTTATTAAGGTCAATGGGAAAGTTTAACAACCCAATCAAGGTAGGATAACAATGGCCTTGAACCTTCAAGAATGAAGCTATAGATCACCCTCGTGGTGGATTAATTAATAGTCAATTTATAACACCCTGCTGCACTGAATCAGCATGGTTCTGTGTGTGGAAGGCCCTCCTGAGGATTGTTGCCAGCAGCATAAAAGGAGAACTGGAGGGGAAGGTGGTGTGCTGTTGGTTCTCCTGGAGAAGCTTGTCATACTGGCTTTCCTGATATGAATTTGGCTGTTCTCATTGTTGGAGGCACTCAGGTCCTTGCTGTTACTGAGGATGGCTGGGGTTCATGTTGACCTATCGTAACTAACAGTCATTCAAACTCACTCAGTTACTAGATGTGGCTAAGAAGGGTGTAACTTAGGTAAAGACTCAGCAGCTGAGACACACCCTGAAGTTGACATCAATACCGTGTCTGTTGAGTGTCTTCTACAGAAACCAGCAGCATGTTCTTTGAAGTGGGACCTGAATAGTTTACCTCTCTGTCTATCACAATATACCACTTGTACCACTTGGATACATTTCTCTCTATATATAGCTGGGAAGCGTATCTACATGACTCCAGGAAGGAATTTCCTTCTGAGGAGAAACTTAGAAGTGGGAAATTAATGTTATAAATTAAAACCAGTAGTAAGGACAGTGGATGGGGCTCAGAGATAGAGTGCTTGCCTAGTATACATGAGACCCTGGGATCTGTTCCCAGAATTTAGACAAACAAATGAACAAACAAACAAACAAAACAAATCACAAAGCTAGAGAAGTTAGTCTTTGGTTCACAATCGGTAGCATCTTTCTCCTTCACTATTCATTATAAATTTTTTCTCACCCTCAATTAGCATCTCCGTTGCCTCAGTGGCCTAGCTAGTGGGTTGACCCAGGCATCTTTCCTTTAGGGGTCTGATTCTCCATCATCGTGTCCATGATTGGGTTACTTAGTTATTTATAGGCAGAACTTAGAAAGGTAGTAGCTAGAAATATTCAAATGGAGCCAGGCATAGTGGATGCATGCCTGTAATCCCTGCACTCAGGAGGCTGAGGCAGGAGATCACTGTGAGTTTGAGATCAGCCTGCAGTACATAGTGAGTTCAAGGACAGCCTGGGCTACATGGTGAGACTCTGTCTCAAAAAATAGAAAATGAAACATTCAAATGGGTTTGTACACACTCCTATAGGGAAATAGTTCAACCATGGGCCACTAACAACTTTGCATAGATTTGTATAGGCCAGGTAGGCAATGCTAAATTAGAGGATCTAAGTCTTGGCAAAATACCCTTTCAACAATACGCCAAAAAATTAGTCTCATAAGGAACCATCACAAATATATTTCTCATCAACTTCTCTTTGGTACTGAAGGAAGCTAAAATCAGGTTCTAATCAGCCTATCTGGTTTCAGTGAAGCATGGAACTATCTATCTTGACCTTCTTATTATACAGCTGCAGGCTATGACACTGCTTAGTTGCAGGCTATGACACTGCTTAGTTGCAGTCTAGAATTGGCTCCTCAGTAGCAGAGTGATCTATCAGTCATATCACCTGTCATCTGACATAGTCGTCCTGTGAGATTAAGGATGTAGGGAGCTCACACTATGATCTGGCTTATGCTGTCTATGTAAGTAATATACTATGTATATTTATTTGGGCTTGTTGTTGCCTAACTGGCCAAATCTCTGACAGAGTATCCAACCAATGTAGCAGCTGCTTCTGTTCAGAGACTTCCTGACACCCTGACAATTCCTCCCTGTTTCTATTGTATAAAAGCAGCTCTACCTCCTGATGAACACCAAGTTCAATTTAGCAAGTTAAGATGCTGATTTTTCTTGTCGCCTTGCTCCTAAACAGAAAGAGATTAAAATGCCCAACTGAAAACCCACGAATTGGGAAAATATCTTAGCCAATTGTCCATCAGACAAAAGACTTCTATCTAAAACATACAAAGAATTAAAAGAAATCAGGCCCCTAAAATTCAAGGACCCAATCAAAAAATGGGCATCTGAGATGAATACACACTTCTCAGAGAAAGAAATACAAATGGCAAATAAATATATGAAAAAATGTTCAACATCAATGGTCATTCGGGAAATGCAAATTAAAGCAACACTGAGATTCCATCTCACTCCAGAAAGAATGGCCAAGATTAAAAAATCAACCAACAACAAATGCTGGAGGGGCTGTGGGGAAAAAGGAACTCTTCTCCACTGTTGGTGGCAGTGTAGACTGGTGCAACCACTGTGGAAGTCAGTGTGGAGATTCCTCAAGAAGCTAGGATTAGAAATCCCATTCAACCCAGCTATCCCACTTCTGGGCATTTTCCCAGAAGATTCGAAAACATCCTACCACAGTGATATTTGTCCACCCATGTTTATAGCAACCCAATTTGTAATAGCCAGATCTTGGAAACAACCCAAGTGCCCATCAATCAAAGACTGGATAAAAAAGATGTATTTTTATACAGTGGAGTACTACTCAGCTATTAAGAAGGATTGCATTGAGACTTTTATATGTAAGTGGTCACGACTTGAGACCATACTCTTAAGTGAAATAAATCAAACCCACATGTGTAAATACCATATTGTCTCCCTAGTGTAAGAAACTGAAAAAGTATATATGATCCAAAATCTATAATAAATACTAGGTAAGGGTAAAAAATAGCTCAAAGAGCAAAAATATTTGGGAAGGGAAAAGGGGGAAAGAGGGAAGGGAAAAGGAAAAGATATAAATCTGTATATACGTATATGTAAGATAACTAAAACGAACACACTGCTGAATGTATTCATTATTGAGAAAGAACAGTTCATACTCATATGATTAGATCAATATTACATGTCAATATCTGTTAATGTAAACAACCATTTTGAAGATAACGATACACAATATTGCAACCATTGTCAAGTTTCTATTATCCTGTTTTGTAAACCTGTAATGTTACTGTTGTGCATTTACTCTAGTCATTTGTTAGTCTCTTTTGCTTTTCGTCTTTGTTATAAGTGTCTTTTTTTTCTCTTAAGTAAAAAAAAATAAAATGCCCAGTTGTCAGTCACAAATTGTAACTCATAGGAACTTTTTTTCTTCAGTGGTAAGAACAATGGTCCTCACCATGGAACAATTTTGCCCCCTGGGGAACATCTGTCAATATCTGGAGACATTTTTGTCACAATTAGAAGATATGTACTCCTGGCGTCCAATGAGTAGAATCCCAGGATGCTGTTATATATACTATAATCCACAGGACAACTTCCACAATAAGGATTTATCCTACCCAATATGTCAAAAGTCATGAGATGGAGAAACTTTAGGCTTGTGTGAGCTCCCTTCAGGGCCAGAACTTCTAACTCTAGGAACTACAGAGTTATGTCACTGTCTCAGTGATAGTGATGGTTAATATGGCTATTCCTGCTTCTATTTCTTTGTTTCTTCTTATTGAGAACATACACGTCAACATTTTTGATTTGATGAAGACACTATATTCTGAAGAAAAAGACCCTACCCACATAGAATATTGGTTTCAAGTTGCTACTGCAGCTATCTTTCAGAGGCAAGTCTGCTACTCAATCATAGTATCTGTTTTTGGAGTGGTGGTGTATTGTATGAAATCAGTAGATTGCATCATCATACACCAATTTCTGTGTCTTCTTTGCTGTAAAATGAATCCTCTCATCTAATATAATTTTATGTGGCATAGCCTTCCAATTGATCAAATACTCTGTAAGAGTTCAGATAACAGTGTTGGGATGCTATGTTTTAGAAAACAAATCAATACCACAAATACATGTTTATTGCTCTGAAAAAACTGTTGTATCTCATATAAGTGGGCTATTATTGTTAACTCAACACCGAGTGGCCGGTTGGATACCTGCAGTGGTGATGCCATTCAAGAGGTTCCACGTCAGGCTTGCTTGCTGGCAGGTCAGAAAGTCAGAGACAATAGTAATTAAATCGCACTTGGTAAGTAGTCTATTCTGTTGGTCCCATATTTACTCTCCAAAGAGGCATCATACTCTCTGATTTCAACTATTTTGTAAGCTTTAGTAATCAAAACAGTATAGTGCTAGTATGAAAACATACACAAAGACCAGTGGGACAGAATAAAAATCCATGCATACATGCATAACTCAGTTTTTTGGTACTGTCTTAGTTATTTGTGTTGCTAAGACACAATAGCTGTCACCTGCAAATCTCAACAGGGAAAGGTTTATTTTGTAGAGGTGTCAGTTCATAGTCACCTGGCTCCAAGGCAAGACAGTGTGGCACAGGGACTTGGCAGAGGAGAAAGAGCTCTTGGAAAACACCAGAGAGAGAGAGAGAGAGAGAGAGAGAGAGAGAGAGAGAGAGAGAGAGAGAGAGAGAGAGAGAAAGATCAAAGGAGGAGGCAAATACCAGAGACAGGCTCTTCCAGGCTATGTCCCCAGTGACCCATCTCTTCCAACCAGGCTTTGCCTCCCAACATCATATTTAGCTGTAAATTCATCAGTGGACTAATTCACCGATGACTATCACACCCTCATCATCCAACCACTGCCCAAAAGCCCCACCTATGAACACATGAAGCTTTGGGAGGGGACATGGAGAAATAAACCATAACACTCATGATCATCTTGTCTCAGCCTCCCAGAGTGCTGGGATTATAGGTGTGTGCCACCATGTCTGTTTCAAACAAATAACTTTTACAAAATCATGAAAATATGTAATAGAGAAAAGATAAACATCAATAAATGCAGTTGTAAAAAATTGGATGTCCACCTACTAAAAAAGAAGAAAGACAAGGAGGAGGAGGAGGAGGAAGAGGAGGAAGTGGAGGGAAAGTAAAGAAGAAAAAAAGGAAAAATAAGAAATTGAACCTTTTTCTTACACTATATGCAAAAGTCAGTTCGAAATGGATCAAAGACATAAGACTTTACTGTGGTTTTAATTCTCTAATGAGTAATGATGTTGAACATTTTTAATGTACTTATTGGCCTTTTGTGTATTTTCTCTGGACATGTTTCTAGTTATATTCTTTGTACATCTTTAACTGGGTTAGTTGTCCTTTTATTGTTGAGTTGTAAAGATTCCATATATATTCTGGATGCTAGTCCCTTATTGAATATATATTTTACAGATATTTTCTTCCATTCTGTGGATTGTATTTTCACATTCTTGATAGTATCTCTGAAGCACAGAAATTTTTATTTTTCATTTTGTTTTTGTTTTTTTGAAATAGTGTCTCACTATGTAGTCCAGGTGGCCTTGGAATAGCTATGTGGCTCAGCCTGGGCTTGAACACAAAATCCTCCTGCCTAAGCCTCCCAAGTGCTAGGATTATAGGTGTGACACTTGGCAGAAGTTCTTAATTTTGATGAAGTCCAGTGTATCTAGAGTTTTATGTCATTTGCACTTCTTTAAGTAACAATTTTTAAATTCAAAATCACAAAGATTTATGTCCATTTTTTTGTTTTGGTCTTTTTAAAATTTACTCCTTTTTTATTTTAAAGAGTGTATAACAGAATAAAACCAATCAAAACAAGCCACTGTAAGAGATACAGGACTTCAAAACTTTATGAAATCAACAGTAGTTACCATAATGCCTTCTGATGTCTTCAAAATAGCTTCAGGTAACTTCGGACATAGTATAAATCAAATGGAACAGAATAGAATAGAAATGATAAAAACAAAACAATGAATGCAATAGAGGACTTCAAAACAACCCAGTAGTAAATCCAAAATTGCTACCATAATATATCTTGCTATCCTTGAAATAACTTCTCCTGCCATTGGATTTAACATAATCAAACAAAGCAAAAGAGAATAAAACCCAACCCAACAAAACAATGGAAAAGACATAGGACCTCACAACAAGACCATAGGGAATCAACAATGGCTGCAACCCTCAGAAGGAGACTCTCCTAGATGACACACTGCTTAGTGATATCCTCTGAACCTATGATCAGACCACTGGCCCTAGACCTGCAATGTTAGTGAAACACCAAAGCACCACAGGCATCCAATTGCATTTCACCTTGATAGTTATCATCACAGCCTGTATTTCTCCAGTAAAGCCAGTTGCTTGGGTTGGGAAGATGGTACTTCTTGTTTGCCTGCCTGCGCACTGGTTGTTCTCAGTCTGCCGGAGGCCCACACATGGCTCTGGTTCCCAGACTGAGCTTGTTTGCTGCTGAGACCATTGTTCTCTCTAATCCCAGTCCTTGTTTTTGTCTTTTTGAGACAGGGTCTCCCTATGCAGTTCAGGGTGGCATTGAACTCACTTTGTAGCCCAGGCTGGTCTCAAACTCACAACGATCCTGCTGCCTCAGCCTCCCAAGTGCTGGGATTACAGGTGTGCACCACATCTGGCTAATGTATGTTTTTTTTTCCTAAAAGTTTTATACACTTTGTTTTTCTTGAGACAGGTTCTTGCTATGTAGTCCAGGCTGGCCTCCAACTTGTACTCTTCCTTCCCTAGCCTCTAGAACACCCGAGATTACAGGTATACACTGCCACACTCGACTCTAAACTCTTACACTTACATCTAAAGTGGTCCACTTTAGATTAATTTTTGCATATGGTATGAAGGAGGGATCTAAATTAGTTCTTTTATATGGTGACAGTTTCAGCACCATTTGTTGAAGAGACTGTTCTTTGACTATTGAGTGGTGTTAGCTCCTTTTTTGAAAATCAATTTGCCATAAATTGTAGGTTTATTTCTGGAATCTTGATTCTACTCCATTGATTTATATGTCTTTCCTATGACAGTAGCACCATGTTTTAATGACTTTAGCTTCATAGTAAGTTCTAAAATTGGAACTTGTGAACCTTTCAGCTTTGTCCTTATTTTCTGAGATTGTTTTGGCTATTTAGGTCGTTTTCATTTCCATATGAACTTTAGGATCACCTTGTCAATTTCTGAAAAGAAAAACTCAGTTGGAATTTGAAAGAATTGCCTTGAATTTGTAGTAAGTATTGCCCTATAAAAATATTAATCTAATCTATGAATACAAATGTCTTTTTTTATTTTAGTTCTTTATTTCAAAAGTATGTCATTTTTCATCTCACTGCAGAAAAAAATCATTATCATCAAGAAATCAACCAGAGCAGGGGATTTAGCTTAGTGGTGTTAGCACCTGCCTGGCAGGTGCAAGGTTGTGAGTTTGATTCCCAGTACAAAAAAAAAAAAAAGAAAAAAAAAGAAAGAAAGAAATCAACCAGTGACAAATGCTGGTGAGGCTGTGGAGAGAAAGGAACGATTCTTTACTATTGGTGGGAGTGTAGACTGATAACCACCATGGAAATCATATGAAGATTTCTCAGAAAACTAAAAATGGAAATTCCATTTGACCCAGCTATTCCCCTTCTACGTATCTTCCCAGAAGAGCTAAAGATATCATACCACAGTGATGTATGCACCCCCATGTTTATAGCAGCACAATTTGTAATAGCTAATTCTTGGGAGGAGCCTATATGTCCTTCAACAGATGAATGGACACAGAAAACTGTGGTATTTATACATAATGGAGTACTACTCTACCATAAAAAGGATACGCTTAGGTTACTTGTGGGAAAATGGATGCACCTTGAGACCATAATGTTAAGTGAAATAACTCAGACACATTAGATTAATTATCACATGGTTTCTTTTATATGAAAAACTTAACCTATACCTATATCTGTATCTATCCCTCTCTCCCTCTCTTCTCTATTATTTATCTATCTATCTATCTACCTACCTACCTATCTATCTATCTTAGGAAAAAAAAGAGAAAAAAAAGGTATGGTAGCATGTTTTTAAAAGCATTCATTGCCAGGCATTGTGGCACACACCTGTAATCCAAGCATTCTCAAAGCTGAGGCAGGAGGATTGTCAGGAGTTCAAGGCCAGCCTAGCCTACATGGTGAGTTCAAGGCAAGCTCAGACTACAGAGGGAGACCCTGTCTCAAAAAAAATAAAAATAAAAATAAAAAAATAAATAAAATAAAAGTGTACCTTGACTTAGTATAATTGTCTTACACGTTTTACATGTTGTTTGATCTATTAGTCTGGTTTTAAATCTGTATATATGATAATTAATTCTATAAGGTCTTATAAGATAAATGAATCCAATGCTGGAAAAATAAAACAGGAGTGGAGGGAAGGGGAAAAAAGAATTGAAATGTGTTATATATGTGTTCCAATTTCCTACAGTAAATGTAATCATTATGTACTGCAAACATGTACTAATAAAAGTCAAAGAAGTATTTAGTTTTCAATATATGCTTTGCATTTCTTTTGTTGATCTTTTCCTAAGTATTTTATTCTTTTATGGTATTTTACATGAACTGTTTTGTTAATATTTAAAAAGTTTTCAGTGCTATGTAAAGAGAAACAGCTGATTTTTGTGTACTGATTTTTTATCATGTAGCCTTGGTGAACTTGTTCACTAGCTCTAATAGTCTTTTTTTTTTTTTGTACCGGGAATCGAACTCAGAATTTTGTGCTTGCCAAGCAGGCACCACAGCACTAATAATTTTTTTACTGTATTCCTCAAGATTTTCTATATAGCAGATGATGTCATCAGCTGGAAGACTTGAAAGGAGGGAAAACATGTTGTTTTCATCGGTTCCTCATTTATGAACATATTTGTTCTTGATGGAAGTAAAAATATTTTTCTAATTCAAGATAACTGTTTTATGGAGGTCGCCCTTTCTCTTCTGGAAAAAATGTTTTATGCAGCTAGACTTTTGATGCAGAATTGACATAGATTTTATTTGATAAAGATAAAGCAGAATAAATCAAGGTGTTCTCTCTCTCTATCTCCCCCTCTGTGTGTGTGCGTGTGCATGTCCGTGTGTGTGTTTTCTCACTTTGCTCATCTGAGTGACAAGTGTTGACACAATGCTAGATTCAGGAAAGGAGTGTTCATTGGAGAATTTAATATTAAAATTTTGAAGGTTTTAGTCTAAAAGTTCAGATATAACCATAAGTAGGGTGTCTTAGTTACTTTTCACTCGTTGCCGAGACAAAATACCTGATGCCCAAAATTAGGGAAGGAAAGGTTTATTCTTGAAGTTTCTCGGGAGTTTCAGTCCATACTTAAGTTGGCTTCAAGACAGCGTGGCATAGCGGGCCTGCTGTTCATGGCGGCTGCAAGCTGCAAGCCGCAAGCCGCGCTGGCGAGAGAGAGGGAGAAAGAGGCAGAAGCGGAAGACCCGCCTTCCCTTACACTGTATGTCAGCTCCACCCCTGGGCGGGCACAGCACTCACATTGCCAGACAACAAACCAATAACAAACCAATAACTCAGCCCCATCAAATTATATGAGGACTTGGGGGTACATAGTATACCCAATACATAGGGGTAGGATTTAACAGGACTTCATAGCTATTTGTTTTTTCTTGGAAGTGTCTCCTTTGAAGGGGAATAACCTCCCTGACAGCAGTATGTATGAAGATAAAAATGACCCAGTGACCAGACTTGGTTCAGGAGATGGTTCCAGCACTGTACCAGGCTCCAAAGGGTCTGCACATGGAAACTACACTTGAAAGCTGTGCTAGGTATCTTCTGTTTGACCCACCTTTTCACCATTTTCCAATTTGCTTTTTTCCTTGGGTGGCTGACCTATATAAACCACATAAATAGCCTTTCTTCCCATGTAGTTTTTGACTCTATTTGGCCAAAGAGAATTACCAGTATATCAGAAGGAAAGAGGAAAGCTAAGTTCAAACATTTATTCTTCTGTTCCTTTTCCCACAAGATCACCTTGGGCTAGCTTAGTCCTTCAACAAAGTCACAACTGAAGCAGCCAATTATACACGACTCACTTTTGCATACTGGTAACTAGTCCCTACTCCTGTACCTTAGGATCTGGTGATGATAAGAGTTCAGCTATTAGACTACTGAGCTGCTTATGGTTCCCTACATTTATGCTTTTATAGATAATCCCTTTGTAAACAAACCCTCTTCTAATTATTGTCAAGTGTACTATTTCTTGTTGAGATGCAAGTTCGTGTTATGGCCATATAGGAGCTTGCAGGAGTACATTGTGGAGTGTAAACTACCAGATTTAGAACTTATCACACCCTTCTTAAACATTTTGAGGCCCCCATCAACCTTTCTTCCTGGCTAAACAACTTGGTGAAGTAATCTTTTGAGTTCTTTTTCCTTCCCTTTTCCATCCATCCTATTCATCCTCACTTTCTCCAACACACACACACACACAAACACACACACACACACACACACACTTCTATTTTCTGCCTAGATAACAGCACAGTGAAAACTGGATATGATAGTTGTGTACACCTGTAATCCAACCTCTGGGAGGCTGAGGCAGGAGGACCACAAGTTCAAGCCCAACCTGAGCCAATTAGTGAGACTGTCTTATATAAAAAAGGGAGAAGCTCAGTCCCAAGACAGTGGGTTCATTCCCTAGTACTGTAGAGAAAATACTTCTGAATGACTTGATTAAATTACTTTATTATGTGAATATTTTAAGGAGAAGTCAGTAAAGAAAATTATTCCAATAACCAGGCGTGGTGGCAGGTTCCTGTAATCCCAGCACTCGGAAGGCCAAAGCAGAATTGCTGCAAGTTTGAGACCAGCCCGGGCTACATAGTGAGTTCAAGACCAGCCTGAACTGCATAGTGAGACCCTGCTTCAAAAACAAACAAAACAATGAAGAACCTAGATGAAGAAAATATATTTGGGATCACAAGACACCGCTCCCCCCAATCAAATCATATCAGCCTAGTAGATCTTAGGCCAGTGCAGCTTCCAAAGAAAGAAAGAATTGCTGCAACCTAGCTTATGAGTTGAAAAAGGAAGCGGAAATACTTGTCTTTAATTGCTATTACTACTAGAGATTTTCTCTGGGAGACGGTTGGTATGCAGATGTAACCTGAAGTTACCTAGCCAGGCTTTTATCAAGTATCTGCAGAGTTTCTCTTTGAATCTGGTTCTACCCCTCCCCCACCTCAAAGTTTCTCTTAGTGTTATTCTAATAGTACAAACAGAACAATTTATACAAGGACCTAACCTTGATGAGAAAAGGTAGGCTATTCTAGCTGAGGGAATGGAGCATGAAGATTGCCAAAGGAAAACAAAATGCTCAGAAATGAAACAACTTTCAGTTTCACCTTTCTGTGGGTGAAACTCCAAGAGTAAAGGAAAAAGTCCAAATAACAAAAAAATCAAAAAAGAGTTACGGGAGAAAAACAGTCTTCAACTAATAGGTTGTCAATTGTCAAGTTTTCCATTCATGTGGCTGCCCAACATTCCTGTGGAAAAATCAGTGATATGCCCTAGAAAGAAGAAATCACACGTTTCTTTTTTTTATTTCAATTTATTGTTGTCAATGACTCCCCAATGCAACATAAATGTTAGTTATAAATAGATGCTAAGGAATATTACTTTAGGATAATGATTTCAGAGGAGTGGAGGGAAAAGTCTAACATGGACAATGCCATCAAGGCAATTGGAAGTAGTATTTCTCATCAAAAAGCAAGTTATTGCAACAGGTGGTGTACAAATCAACTCCTGCCATGGCACAGTATGGGAGACCATTTAAATTAATCAACCAGAAGTTCATTGAATAGTTAGAATCGAACAGTGAATGAACATATTCATTAATCCAGTTCTGTGTACTAAAGTGATTTTTTTCATGTCCTAGCTGACAACTCAAACTACCTTAATGCTCTTCAATATTTCTTTGAAGTTGTGGGCATGATAGAGTCCATTGAGAAATACTGTGTGACAAAAGATTTATAATTCCTTGTTGAATAGTCAACGTATTTAACAGGATAATGTATTATATATAAAATATAGCACCAGTAGTTTAACTCCTGTGAAATGTCAACTATTTTAACTAAAATTTGACACATGTTTTAGAATACTGGGGATGTGATACTTCCTGGTAAGCAGCAGCTCAGAGTAGAAAGAGCACTGGACCTGGAGTCAGACGCAATGCGGGTTGTTTTCTCTAAACGCTCTCTAATATCCTTTCCAGATTCAATGTGCTATTGTCTTTTTACTACTGAATCTCGAGAGTTTGATTGTTTGAGGTAATTTTAAGTGGTCATAAGTTATTGTCTTTTTCATTTTTAAAGGTTAGTTTTGATTGCTAAATTTGTTCAGGAAATAGTTTGGGAGAAGACAGTTTCATTGTTTTTTAAAAAAATGTTTCATACACATGCTATTGTGTTATCTGCTGTTATTTGTTAATAGCAGGCAGCCTTCCTCTACTCTGTCAATAAAACTCAGAAGATATCTGAGAAGGAAATTCCAAAGAGCAACAGCAGTCCTTTCTGCCACAACGCCAGGAGAAAAACACTACTGTAGGAACTAGATTGGTGTAGTGTGTCTGCATAACTGGCTCTAAATCTCAAGATTAAATAGTTTAGAATTTTAAAAATGAATTCCCTTAACCAAATGTTTCTTTTCTTCTCAGTTTCCCTTTTCTCCAACTCAACATGAGTTTACATCTCCATATCAATATCTGATCGGTAGAAATGACAAGCCTAAAATGTCCAAAACTAATCTCAACAACATCCTCTCTAAATCTGTTTCATTCTTTTTTGCTGTTGTTGTTTTTATCTTTTTGAGACAGGGTCTCACCCTGCAGTTCAGGATGAGCCCAAACTGGCCTTGAACTTGAAGTGATCATCATGCCTCAGCCTCCAGAGTGCTGGGATTACAGGTGTGCACCACCATGTTGGGCCTCAAACCTGTTTATTTCTTATATCAGTCTTTATCAACAATATTATCATAACGTGGATTTTCGCTAAACTCAAAATCCTTAGGTCACTTTTTTTTTCTTGCCATTTTGAGACAGGGTCTCGCTATTCTATTCAGGCTGTCCTTGAGCTCACTTTGTAGCCCAGGCTTGTCTCTAACTCACAAGGATCCTCCTGCCTCAGCCTCCCGAGTGCTGGGATTACAGGTGTTCACCACCACTCCCGGTTCCTTAGGTCACTTTTTTACTCTTTTTTCTTCCCATTCCACAGTCTTGTCCCTGTCCAGTACCCACTTCTCATTACGATAGTTAAAATATTCTTTCTAAAATGCAAATGTGATCATGGATCTTCCCAACTAAAATGCTTCAAAGATTCTTTTTTACCTTCTGAATAAAATTCAAAGTCTCTAAATACCTCTCTAGCCCAATTTCCTGACACTTCCCACCATTCCTCTGAGCTCTTTATACTCTAGTTAAATAAGCTGCTCAAAGTTACTAAAACACACGATGGCCTTTTCATGATCGTGGCTTTGCATCTGAAACTTCCTCTGAAGCCAGGCGTGGGCTGCACAATTGCAAATTTGAGCCCTGCCAGGCAATTTAGCAACTTAGCGAGACACCACCTCAAAATAAAATTTATAAAAAGGGCCTGGAGATGTAGCTCAGTGTGAAGGCCCCAGATTCAATTGCCAGTATCAAAACAGAACAAAACAAAACAAACAAAAACTTCCTCTCTTACTCTATCAACTGGAGATAGTTATTTTTCCTTATGTACCATACAGCATTTCTATATAGCAGTTTTATAACTCTTGTTACACCAGATCACAGTTACTTCTCTACTCCTTCGTCTTCACTGTCAGACTGCCTGTTCCCTGGTTTGAAGTGAGCACTGTAGAGGAGATTCAGATGCCGGATGCTTCTAACTGTCATTAAAGCTTGCTTTGGACCCTGAGACACTAATCTAGTCACCCATCCTAGCTTTCTCTCTTTATCCCAGCCCTCCCCCTGGTGGAGGTGTTAGCAATGGAATGGTCACATAGCCAAAGATAAGACAAAGGGACTTGGCTGATCCATAACCTGGACAAACATCTGCCCTGTGTCATTTTCAAAGTAAATACAAAACTGGCTAATGAGCTATGGCTCCAAGATGGCCTGGCAGGAGCACTGTATCTTGCCGTGTATTAGCTGGCAGACCCTTATTTCAATTCCCAGGGCTGTAGCTGGGGGTTCAACACATTTATCCCTGATGGCCTCCAAGAATATCACACCACTGTCGAAAACCCAAAAAGAATTAGCTGGTGGAGATCTTCCATGTTTTCTCCTCTACCTGAAGCTCGGACAAACCTGTCTGCAGGAATGTTTGGCTTTGGGTGATTATACCACAGAGCAAGAAAGGAATCAACAATTCATATGCTAAGTGTTCTCCTCAAACACAGTGAGCCCAATTTCCCCAAATGGTCACACAGAAGGTCTTCATCTTTATCCCAGAACAATATCCAGTTAGCACTGCTTTCCATCCCAGTTGAAGATAACCTAATCTCGAATCAGTATTCAGTTGCCTCTGAAAGACAGCCAGTTTCTCAAGCACCATGGGATATAGATTGCCATTGGTACAATGACCTAATGGTATAATCTGGGTTGGTCTGAGTGATGATTTCCAAGAAAAAATCTTGCCAGCCAGGTTAAAAAGGAAGGGGGGTAGATTATCACATTGGTTGGGAGGAATCTTATCTGTAAAATAAAACCTCAGAAAACATGATGAATTTATAAGCATCATAGACATCCTCCTGACCATGGCTATTGTGAATTTTATCAGGTATTACGTTTATACTACAGTGAGATTTTTTTTTTTTGAGACAGGGTCTTGCTATGTAGTCCGGGCTGGCCTTGAACTCGTGGCAATCCTCCTGCCTCAGCCTCCTGAGTTCTGGGATTACAGGCGTGTGCCACCATACAGTAAGATTTTTAATAGCAAGAATGACTTTTAGTTTTAGGTGATAGGAAAATAAATTAATAAATCTATTTGTTATCAGGAGAGACTATCTTTAAAAAGTCAAACAGCTCCCATAATATCACTTCTTACACATGTCAAAGGCAAGGAAAAATGATCTACTGTGTTAAATGTCCATTTGACTGTGTCTTAATTGAAGAAAAAGAGTTCAGGTGCTACCAGGGATAACAGGAGATAAAGCAGAAATGGAGTTGGGAGGAGTGACCTCTCGAAGTTGTTAGGTTTCTATATTCAGGGTGAAGATTACCCTACCCACAAAGCGATCATTGATGATATCATTTACGATGCCTTTGCCTTTTAGTTGGCACTGCACAGGCACTGCTTGGTTCTTCACCACATCTGTAAAGTGCATTGCCACCAAAGGGGAAGTGTAGTTAACCTGTAAATGAAAGAACAATGAATCTAAGTAGGGGGACGTGGTAGGAGGGAAGTGTTTGCTTATTCAGTGCAGGGTGGGATAACCTCTACAAAGGGAACAGAGTACATCTCATGACGCCAGATCACAAATGGTCACAGCAACCGGACATGCTGTCCCTGCCTAGGGAAAGTGTGAGGAAATTACACATTTCTCTCGAAGGTCACTGTCAGATGTCTGATTTTCCTCTGGGGGAAACCAGTTCCGCCTCAGAGTGATTTGATTTTCTGGATATCAGAACATGAGTCAAACCAGCACTAGTATCTATCAAGTCCATATGCTGCAGATGAAGCCTTCCCTGTCCCAAGGGTTCAAATGGGAGAAACAGGGAAGCGCGATTGTTTGGGCATGATTCAACATACATGCTAGTCATTTGTCAGCTTCTGGCTCTGCCACTAATTAGCATGTGGCTTTGGAAAAGTCACCTCTACTCTGTGAACCCCAAATGTCCCATCTGAAAACAGAGGGAGAGTTAGATTAGACTAGGCTATATCCAAGATTCTTTCAGATATGAAAAGCCATGCTGCTGTAATAGGAATTTGAGGAGGGAGCCCCAGGTAATGGCCATTAGCTATCCATCCATTACTACCTGCTGCTCCCTAATTCTCAGAAATCGTGGGTAGTCCTTCCTTTGTCTCTGAGCCCTTTTTGACATCAAAGAAGGAAGGAGATAGAGCTTACGTGAGTCAGTTTGCCATAATAAGGGTAGTAGCGGAGGTCAAAAGAAGCCGACTCTGGGTAATAATTGATGGATCGGATGTCATTTTCATCACCTCTCTGTAAGTAAAAGCAGGTATATGTAGGATGCTGGGTCATAAAGTAGACGGGAGTCTGAACTAAAAGGATTTGTGCTCCAGGTGAGATATCTGTGTGATTCACAATCAAGTGTCCCAGGAAGACCACAAAAGCAGAATGAGAGGTCAGCCCTGACCTTTCCCTAGAGGAGCATTTCCTTGGCTTTTCAGTTCACAGAAAGCCGAAACAGAAGCTTGTGCTGAGGAGGTAAACGGCACTCTGTGGCTCTGTTCTGGCTTTTACGGGACCCAGACAGAAAGGTTCCAAAGGGCCTGCAGTACCTGGTGCTGCTTTTTTCCTTCCTTCCTTTCTTTATTTATTTTGATATTGGGTATCAAACTCACAACCTCATGCCTGCCAGGCAGGTGCTTACACCACTGAGCTAAATCCCTGGCCCTATTTTTTGAGACAGGGTCTCACTATGCAGTTCAGGCCGGCCTTGAACTCACTTTGTAGCTCAGGCTGGTCTTGAACTCACAACGATCCTCCTGCCTCAGCCTCCCGAGTGCTGGGATTAAAGGCATGTGCCACCATACCTGGCTCCTTTGGTGCTGCTTTAGAAAGAAGGTCTACCACTCTAGCCCTTCTCCAAAGAATCATATTGGGCCTGACACCCAGTCTTAGGCAGGTATAAGCTAGAACACATTTATTAAATTCCACCTCACAACTTGCACACTGCAAGCATGGTTCTATTAGAAGCCAGATCAAATACACAGAAATCCAATGCTTGGGCACACACCCTACAGTTGGTTCATCACATTCTCGGCAGTGTTTAATTACAGTCGTTGGAGTCAAGAGGACAAGCGAGTGAGATTCAGGTAATGGAAATGAATCAACAGGGCTGCTCTTATCACATCGTGTCAGGTAGGGGACTGCCTGTTCTGCCAATGCATTAGGCTTGCCCTAATAGCACAAAGCTGATATGGACAAATGGTGCATCACTCCTAGGGAATTACTCACTAGGGCCATCTGATTACTTCTGCTAAGAAGCTATACTATACTATACTATAATCGTTCTTGGTATAAACTGAGCTCTCCATAATTTATTCTAGTCATTACCTCATCCTGCTTGTTTACACAAATAGGTGTGGATATTATGCATATTGTTTGTCACAGAATCTATAAAGACTCAATACTTTTTTTTAAAGGATAGTTCTCAGCAAGGTACAGCTTCCATTTGAGCACTATGAGGAGAACTTGATCCAAGTAATAAATTGGTTTAAAGCCTGGGGAGAGGAGGAGTTTAGCTCAGTGGTATAGCGTTTGCTTGGCGTGTGCACGGCCTTTTGTTCAGTCCCCAGCACAGACAAAAAAATAGCTAGTTTAAGGCTGAGTTGGTCTTTACGATTTATTTATATATTCTTCTAAAAACCAATGAGAATCATTTTTCATGAATGGCCTGTAGAATCAGTTTCACTAGTTGGTAGTCACATTTCACGTGAGTGACTATTTACACACACACAGAGTACGTGTGAATAGAATGAATGTCCTTTCATTTCATTCACCTGGCAAATACGGCCTGAGCTTTCTAAGCTCATCTTTAGCAACACCATTTCCCACAAGGAGCTGACCTTTCTTTCTGTAATGCCTCCACTGTACCTTATGATTTCAACACCCCAACACCTAGCAAAGGATGTGGTATTTATTTACCAAGCAATCAATAAGTCTTTGCTCGGTATAAGACATTAGCTGAATAAACGCTACCTTTTGCTGTTTTCTGATCTGCCACCATGAAGTGTGGAGTTCTGAGCTTGCTTTCTAGTACTGTACTGAGAATGGGATTGCCTGGCCCAGCATGTTTACAAGACAACAGTCCAGTGCTGCGGAGTGCAGTTGATGTCATGGATCGGGAGGGAATCACTGCCTGTTTAAGAAGCAAATTCAGACCTAGGGCTTTTTTCTACAAAGGAGCTAATTGGTGCAGATGAGATAGGAGTTAATGGCCTGGTTAATTAGCATATTAGTGGAGTTCTGTTTATACTTCCCCTGTAGTCATTTGTTATTGCAACACCCAGTGCCACTGGTCATTGCAGCAAAATGTGAAATTCAGTTTTAAAATCGGGCACTGATGACTCTAATGAAACCTGTTTGTTTTGTTCAAAGAAACAAGTAATTAGAGCTAAAAGCAAAAGTGTAAACAGAATGCCAATTAATGACTTGGCACATCATTGTTCCCTGCTGTGGCCCCTGGCTGAGGTTCAGTCTTTGCTTTTCATAGGTATAAATCACCACACAAACACACACACACACACACACACACACACACACACACACACGTGAATTGAGCGGGTTCTGGATATTGGAAACTGAAAGCACTAAAGGCAAGTATAGTTATGAAGAAAAGATTACCACTTCCCTAACCTACAGTCCTTGGAAAGAATGAACTTCTTTTTACAAGAAACAGACGTAGAAGTAACAGCGCTTACTCAAGGACACTTTACCTGAACTTTGCAGGAAACCTTCACAGGATCTCCAAGCTCAGGAAGAAAGCCTGCAATCTGGCAAAACAAAACCAGCATTTCTTTTTAAACAGATTTGAGAGTAAGACTGAAGACTTTTTATTCCCCCAACTCTGAATCATCCTTCCTTAGGCATAAATTTCATCTACTTCACCCTCTCCAAAATGTTATAAACAAGCCAGACCTGGTGGCACACACCTGCAATCTCAGCTGCTCAGGACAGTAAGGCAGGAGGATTACAACTCCAAAGCCAGTCTGGGCAGTTTAGTGAGACCCTTTCTCAGAATAAAATTTAAAAAGGACTGGGGCTGTAGCTGATTGTTAGAGTGCTTGTCTAGTGCTAGTCTAGCATGAGGAAGGCCCTGGGCTCCATTCCCGGCACCTCCAAATAAATAAATAAAAAGAAAGAAAGAAATGTTATCAGCAACAGAAGATATGACTCCAGAGTTGTACAGCCCAATTTATTTCTTATTTTATTTATGTCTGATATGTATATGCAGGAAAAGCTATAGCAAGATAACCATAAAGATACAAAGAACTTTTAGGTAAGGCTCTGTCACACCTAAACCATGATGACAGAGAAGGAAAATGCTTTCTTCTGTCTCTCTGTCTCTCTCTGTGTCTCTGTCTCTGTCTCTCTCTCTCTTACTAGGGATGAACCCTAGTGTTGCATACTAAGAGCTTGACCACTGAGCTACACCCTTAGCCCATTTTATTTTTTACTTTGAGACAGTGTCTCACTAAATTGCCCAGGCTGTCCTCAAACTTGTAATCCTCCTACCTCAACCTCCTAAGTAGTTGGGCTTATAGCTGTATGCCATTACCCTAGCTGGAAAATGTATCTTTTAATGATACAAGTACTGTCCCTCTCCCACCTCCACATTGTGTGTTCCAAACAGCCCAGGACCCCATTCTTGACAGAGTCCATCAAGGAGCAGGTTTGAGAGTGGGAAAGAAGAATAACAATAGGAAATGTTCAGGGAGAAAAAGTAAATCAGTAGATTTGGCTGCTTGTCTGCATTTCCGATGCTGTTGATAAAAATGGCCAAACCTGCAGTGTGTGAAGATCAGAGCCCAAAAAAACGGAATGTTTTCCTACCTAGCTCATCCACTTATCACCATCAGATATCAAGGGCTAATATACCCTGTTCATCTTTAGGAGGATGCAAGGCTGTCCAGTAGAGTATCCAAAAGTAGGGTCCTCCAGACCAGAGCAGTTCTTCAGGAAGGAACGCTTAAATTGGCAGGCCTTCTTGTCCTCATCCTCATTGCCATCTTGAATGAAGTACTGCCCCGGGGGACAATCTACATTCATTTCCTCTTGAAGACTGTCATTATAACCTGAAGCATGTGTGGGTGGCAAACAGTCAGGTTAGATGTATGCTGCAGGGAAAGGCCATGCTCTCAGTAGTCCTCGCTCCCTGATTTTCTTCATCCAGGTTGCTTGTATCCTCCTGAAAGCCCACTCCGTCTACCCTGAGACTCCTGCCCTGCCGTTAGGTGCCAAGGGTTTTCACAGCAATATCCCTCCAGCAAACCTTCTTGGCTAGTCATTTTAATTCACTTGGTTGCCTGCTTATTATTTGTCCTTCCCTCAGAACTTCTAGATATCCATCTCTGGGCAATGAGCTGGCTATCTTATTTCTTTTCTATTTTCAGTTATTCCTTTTCATATATGGTAAACTGTCAATCTAGAATGCTGTCCCTTTTACTTTGGGGACACGAATAGGCACATAGTAGATTTTGGAAGAGGGTTTGAGTCACATTAAGGCATGGCATATATTAGCAGGCTAAATTCCTAGGTTAAATCTCCTTAAGTTCAATTTAGAAAACATCTTCTGAGGTCAGTGGAGGCACTGGGTGTAAGAGAATGTTGTGGGGAAAAAAGGAAAGTGAAAGAATAGCAGAAGTAGGAAGAGGAAGTGGAAGAGAAAGAAAGGGAAATAGCCCGAGCGGCGCAGGCACCGATCAGGACTCAATATGGACTGCCTTCCGGGGTCCTGACCCCAGGACCTTGGAGGAGAACGAGAAGGGCCCCGCGAGGGGCCCCCACCCGGCCCGAGCGGCACTGGCGCGCGAGCTTGGAATCAGGGACAACACCCACCCCCCTCCCGGTGAGCAACCTGCTGTTTTGGAGGTCTGGCTGGATTGATAGCAACCAAGGAACATCAAACAACTTTTGTTGCATCTCTTTACAGTGGGCAATGTAGCAAGTATGGGGGATTCTCTTCTGCCTTGTCTTTTATTATTAATAAAATATTAAAAAAAAAAGAAAGAAAGGGAAATAAACTAGCTCCTTATCCTTTACAGAGGGAAGTTAGCACTGGAAAATAGGGACTTAGGTTGAAAGACAGAAACAAATGATAACTACAGAGTCTCCGCTAAGAGGGCAAGGGATGAGATCTTCCTTATTGAGATGTGAGATACTCAGAATTAGTTTCCCTTTACATTGGATGCAATGTAATGGGTGCCCAAGGTACACACATCAGTTAGAGAGCTGCAAGGAGCTCTTTGTGTTTACTCTTTGAAGTACTAGGTGCTTTAAGAATGGGCTTTGCAAATTATTGCATTATTTCCAATTTGGTTCCAAATGATGGAATCCAGTTGATCATGTTAGACCTAGTCTCCTATGCATTCATTCTTGAAGTAGCTGTTTTTCAGAGGAGACTGCACCAGAGGTAAAACTCAAACTATACTGTTGGATCCACATCTGCAAAGGTTGTGACCTGGGTGTGATATTATTGAGAGGTATTTAGTAATTTTAAATCCATTCCAATTGGCTATGCCTTTAATTTTCCTTTGACAAGACCACATTCAATTGAAGTCTTTGTTATAAACCTTTTTGAAAAAACAAGAACTATGTTCACATAATAACTTTCTAAATAGAAACTGCAATCATGTGCTTATTGTTTCTCTTGAGGTAGTCCCTTAAAAATAATGTGACATGGGTATGACACTTATTGCAAAATCGCAGTCCTCATGGGCATGTAACCGATACTCTGGGATGTCTATTTCAGAGATGTGTTCCTTTTTAGCAGGTCATATTATCTGCTCTTAGGAACTAAAGACTCAAGGCTTTCTCTAATGTCCCCTAACTCCATCATTAAGTCAGAATTGGTATTTCTTCACCCACTCACTTCTCAGAGATTTCCTCAGCAGAAATTTTGGCATTGGACATATTTAAAATAGCTTATAAACATTTTGAAAGAAAAGATATGGTCCTCACTGTTACGCCCTTAACATTTTTGTGGCCAAAAATGGAACTATAGAAATTCAGCAAGAACCCAGCTGCCCTCATTCTACAGGTGAGGAATCTGAGGTTCAGTCTTACCCCAAACAACATTGAGCATTACTGGTATAAAACTGAGTTTCTAGCTCTCGGTCAGATGGCAATAGCATAGAGTTATGAAAAACAGCACTTCTCAAACTTTAAAGTTCATACAAACCACCTGTAATTTTTGCTTATGCAGATTCTGATTCAATAGCTCTGGAGTGGGGCTCGGGATTTTATCTTTCTAACAGAATTCCCAGGTTATACCATGTCATGTCCCTGGATAACACTTTTGAGTAGCAAGGTCATCAAAACATCCAGTTCAAACACTGCTTCTGCTGCTAGATTTCAATCAAGTCACTTTCCCCTTCTGAACCTCAGTTCCCTCAGTTTGGAAAATGAGTACAATGGACTCTGTTATGAAGGTTAAAGTTCAGTGACAAAATGTACACATTTTGAAAAACACTTACTGGCATGTGATAAGAAATCACTACCTTCCTAATTCAGTATGCATTCTACTAGCTATCTCTATGCCCCTATTTCAGCCAGGCCAGGGCAGCAAATAAATATTCACTGCCTTTTTTTTGCACAACAATAATGTGCACCAAATTCAAACCCCTCTGGGGTTTCTTTTTGGTAGCTGGATAAATGATAAATACAGAACTTGTGTGTTCTTGGTTTAACCTTACCCAAGCTGCTATCATCTCCACTTTTATACCATGTGGAAAGGTCTCCCACAAGTCCATTTTGTTCCTGACGAGGTGCCTTCAAAATATTTGCGATCAGAATGTTGGCATGATGCCACCCAGAGGTTATTGCTCTCACTCCTTTCTGGATTGCCGTTAAAGACACTGCTTTCTTCCTTTAGATAGCCAATTTCCAAGAAATGAATTATCTTACCTTGAGAAAGTATAGGAGACAGAAATCTTCCAGCTCTGGAGAACATTTTCCTTTACCACTATCATGCTCCAGAATTATCTTTTATTAGGGATTGTTATTGAGCCACCTAGATGTGCTTAGGATTTATCTAAGTGCTATAGGGCATTCATGAAGAGAAAATAAGTTGTCTGCCTCAAAGAAGTTATTGTCTTCCTGCAGAGTTGGCTTATGTACTTTCACAGTAACATGCAATCACACACTAGAGCAGTTTTGAGTGGACAAAGGGTGCTGAGGGGGATACAAAGTAAAGAAAAATCATGATAGGTTGAGGTTACTAGAACTGGGATTTCTGGACCAGTGTGAATTTTGAATTCCCATCCATTGCCTTTCAAGAGAGTTTTCCGCTATTCTGAGAAACTTACCTTGGAGAAAGCCATTTAGGCTAATCACATAATGCTGCCAAGTGTCAGGTTCAGAAACGTTGAAGTTGAAGTTAAGGCTATGGGCGAAGGGTCTGATCATAACTCCTGGTAATGAAAACAGGTCTTGGATTTATTAATCCATTCTTGCATAATTTTTGTATTGATTCCCATGAAACCATTTTCCCCCTAGACTATCAAAAATGAAAAGGACCATCATTTTCCAAGTACCATTTTACTTTTGCTCTTAATAATTGAATCTCTATGTTATTATCAGGAAGAGTCAAAGTTAATTGAGGCTGAACATGCTGTGAAAACAGATTTCTGTCCAGCAAGTTTTGACAACACAGGCCATTTGGACACACTCACCGGGAGTCTTCACCCGCTCAGTGAAGGTAGGCGTATAAGGGCTGATAGTCAGAAATAGCATGTACATGCAGAGAGTGATCACAGCAGCCAGAGAAGCATAGAAGAAGAAGTAAATGAATAAAATCAGACCTGCAGAGCAATCAAAGATGACGGTGGTTAGTGCCTGCCAACAAGCTCTGCCTCCCCACTTGAACTCACAAACCAGAACCAACGCAAACACAAGACAGATTTTTTAATCGCTCAGATTCAGTATGTCCTTGTTGATTGAGATTTCACCAATCATGAATTGGTGAGGATTGTGTCAGGGGTCTGACTGTAGTTTACCTTTATAGCATCGACTTGCTGAGTACATGATGATCATGAACAAGATTACGGGGGAGTGTAGTTTAAAGTACTGCAGAGGACAAATCGCTTGAGAGTCCTCCGGGCCACAGTTGATGTCCTAAGTACAAATCATTCTTCACTATTCATTAAAGCAGGTGCCCTGAAGAATCCTGGCAGCTTGGTTCCAGTGATTGTATGTATTTGCAAGTAGTGCAAACATTTCTTTTCCCATAGTCTATAATTCAAATTTTGATTAATTTCTACTGGACTTGCCAGTAGAAAAGCAGTGAGGTTTTACCCTCCTTATTTCAAATCTTCCTAATCTTCAGCAAAGTTTAAGTGGCTCTGCTTTTTAAAAAGAACACTAATGCAGGGTGGGAAAGGGAGGAGGTGTAAATGGTACTTAATCACGAATGCTTAGTGTCTGTGAACGTGGGCAAGTTACAGAACCTTTCCGTGCCCCTGATTCATCACAGGTAGAATGATGATACTTTCAGTAACTACCTCATGATCTCTATCCCTAACAATATCTGAAATTTAGTCTTTTCTTACATCCTGTCTTGAGTATACCACTTTCTAGCTGTTTAATATTCCACACACTGCTCACCTCACTGGGCCACAATTTTCTCCTCTGGAAAATAAGAATAATAAAAGTACTGTACTCACTACTTAGCATTAAGTGATGCATATAAACAGCATTGTACAGAGCCTGTCAGATATTAAGTATTATATAAGTGGCAAGCGTCATCATTGTTATTAGGACCAACTGAATAGTGAATAAAAGACTAGAACAAACTAATAGCTTTGCTGTACTCAAAACTGAAATTCAGTATTAAGTTTTCAATTAAACTATGAATCAAAGAAATATGACTAAAAAGGTGTATGTGTTGGGGGGAGAAAAAAACCCATAGTAACCCATCTGGAAATGGAACTGGCTATGTTTTATAAGATGAACTAAAGTGGAACTGGAACATGAGCATATTGATTCAGTTGGAGTCCCCGGAGCAGAAACAGTGGTGCTTATGTGCCTGTGGTACCTATCCTAATGAGGTGTGCCCTGTGCTTCTTTCTCTGCTCAACCACCCTCATCTCCATCCTGGGAACAGATCAACAGTTGAAGTCATCCCAATTCAGTTTCATGCATGAACACGAAGCAATGAAACACGAGTATATTTCTTTGGCAATGTCTTCTTTTTTTTCCCCCAGGATATATGCTCAAGAAATTAGAGATGGGAGAATGACACTAGAATTAAGTCCCTTTAGCCTCACTTAGGAGGGGTTCCCTGGGGTCTGTGTAGTCTGTCTCACCTCTTCCTGGACAAAAAGGTGTGACCTGCATCTGAACCCACTGATCCCTTCAATTCGCTTTCTGCTCCAGATATTCATGTTTTACTTGGGCTCCCGCACTAGGTAACCTGTGGTTCTCTCCTGAATGCCCCACCCAGGTTTGGAATGAACACTAAGTGCGCATGCTCCTGATGAGTCACTCCTCCCACCAAAACAGCCCATCTGGTCCCAAGGCTCAACCCATCAGGGCTTTGATCATTGTTGGAATTCGTGAAGATGATGCATTGTCCTGGCAAAAGAATGAATTGGTGTTTGAGTCCCAGCACTGTCACTTATAGTTACTGTGTGACTTTAGACAAGTTACTTACCCTCTCTAAGCCTCAGTTTCTGCATCTGTAAAATGGGGATAATAATATTACAACCTCATATGGTTCTTGTCAGTATTCAATAAAATAACATATAGTTCCTGAGAATAGGGGTTGCCCAGTTAACAAAGGAAAAGCCCAGAGTGTATTAACAGGCTGGGTGAATATGCTGGACATGTTGATGTTGAAGTTAGGACAGACTTAGTAATGCTCAAATAGGCACCTAGCCATCAGAAAAGAGGGCAGCTTGGGAGTTAATATTACCATTGGCCCTTTGACATGGTACAGCTCAACATAAGCCTGAATTGCTGGGATTTCGTTAGATCGGCTACCCAGCGGTGTGGCTATGGCCTATCATGCAAGAGTCTCCACTGCCATATCTTCCCCAGGTACTTGAAACCTTCTCCCTCATCTCCACTTATTAGTCTATGGATTGTCCTCCATAGGAGCAATTTAGATCATCTCAGTTGATAAGGTTCCAATGGCTGGCTGTTTAGGGGTTAATGCATAGCTCCTCACCCCAGAATCATGCTTGCATTTCACAAAGCCTGTTTTCGCAGACTTCTTTAGGCGGTGGAAAAACAGCTGTGTTCCTTTTGGAGCCCCAGTGAATGTCCACCATTTGTCTGCAGCTTCAAGAATGTCTGAATATCCTTTAAATGATACATTTGTTCCAGTTGAGAGTTCTGGGGATGGAGAGGGGTGGGGCTGGGAACAGAGTGGGTGACAGGAGATGGAAGTTGTTCAGAGTCCCACACCTGCTATTCCTAATTCCAGGAAGCAGGGCTGGATGCTTCACTCTCACTGGGATGAATTAGTAACATTAATTAGGAAGGAAAGAATTATCAGTCAAAGGGGACTTTGGAAGGCATAGCCATCAACTTCAGCAACCTATACCCTTGGCACTAAGGGACTCATTTCATCCATGGCATCCTCTGTTTTTTCTCCTATGGATCGAGGTCCAAACCAGCAGCTGTTCTTTTTTCTGGGCTGTGTAGAGTGTGGCAAGTGTGAACTTTGCTATGGGCAAAACCTGACAAGGCCCAGCAGTGATAGTTTAAGAAGTGGGTAGGATCTTGGGAAGGGAGTGTTAGGGAAATTGTGAAGTAAAAATAGTGTCAGAATGCGGTGTAAAAAGGGGAAGCTAAGGGATAAGTTCTGCCATTGATCAAGCAACATGGAGGCCCAGTCTTAATCTCTAGTCACGATGCCTTTAAACCTAATTCCCCTGTGTCTGCATGGGAGAACTGAGCATCCTTAAGCTGGGGCCAGAGACAGGCCTTTTGGTTCTCCTTCTCTGACATTACTAAGTGACAAGAAAAGGCTTTATCAGGTTAGCAGGGACTCGGGTCTCATGGCCTAGGGAAAGTCCTCTGCATAGTACTTTATTTCCCCAGTACTAGGGATTAAACCCAAGGCCATCTCACTGAGCCACATTCCCAGCCCTTTCTGCTAGGATTAGTACTCTCAGTTTTATAATTTTAATACTGAAGTGTGATGCTGATCTTGTAAGAGAGGCAAGGTGGACACTGTTTCCCTCATTTGACAGATGGGGAGACTGAGGCTAAGAGAAGGTAAATGATAAACTCAAAACTCACATGAATAGAAAGTGACAGGGCTGGAACTTTGAAAAAAAGTCCATCTTTCCAACTCATTCTCACTGTCTCTCTGCATTGCATGCTGAGCCCAGTGGATTTCAGTCAAGTTCGTTCATCTATTTATTGAGTTTGTTCAGATGGATCTGTCCACAGTTCAGGCATTTCTCTAGGCACTGATGCCTTCATGTGAAATATTAAGATACGTTTTCAGCCAGTGTATGGTAAAGGATCCCTGGACACCATGCCAAAAAAGGAAAAGACACCAGACTGGGGCATTGGGATGAATGGGACTTACTCCAGCTCTGACCTGTTTGGGCCAGAGACATCCTTCTCTCTGGATCCCACAGGTATTCGATCATGATCTGTAATTTGTGCCACCAGGCATTGCCTATCGGCTGGTCCTGACTCTTTTCCTCCTCCTCCTCCTCCTTCTCTTCCTCTTCTTCTAACTCAGGCACCACCATCACAGGAGCCTCCTCTTCTGCTTCTTCCTCTTCATCTGCTAAGTAGCTCTGATTCACTTCACCCTGATCATCCTGGAACAGGGACAAAACACAATCCTCTTTTTGAAAAAAAGAAGCCCAATGGCACATCCCTCCAGTCAAAAATAAATGGAAACAACTCAATATTTGGAGATCCTTCAAATTTCCTCATAAACATACCCACTGTTAAGAGAGGTGGATTTTCTTTCTGTTCTTTTGGAGGAGATATCTTTTCCCTGATCAATATTGAATCAGTACTCTTTCCATAGAGATACAAGTTTTATTCTTAGCTTCTGGTATTTGGGCTCTTCTGCTAGGTCATCTTATGTCACTTCTCTGTCCCGAAACCCTGGCCTTTCACTTAACTTTGACCTGTCAACGCAGGGCTGAGCTCACATTAGAAGATGGAGTAGTCTTGGACAAACGTGTATGACTGCAGATTCTCAGTCCAAGCCTGCTTTGTTCTCACTCCCTGTACACATTCAGTTGCTCAACTTCACACCCCAAGTTGTGTCTAAAAAGAGTCTAGGATGGGCACTGGAGGGAGATCCCAACTATTGTACTCCTTCTCAAAATTTAGACTACCTTCCTGACAGAGGCATGTAATGGGAATTTATTTTCAGTTTCTCTAACTACTGCCATAGCTGGAACCCCTTCATGCCTTAAGCTACATGGACGGACTACCTGAGAGCTGGGACCCCAACTATTCCTTTCTTAATCTCCCCTGTACCCTAGGCAAAAAGCTGGGCATGTAGTAAGTGCTCAGCACATAGTTGCTGATTGACTGATTGCAGCTAATACTTGAGATTTGAAACTAATCTTCTCTGAGTGGTTCTAAGAAAATTAAACAAAAAGGAAAAAAAGAAGAAAAAGAAAAACTCAGTTTCAAGTGGTGTTTTAAATGCCTTCCAAACACAGGTTGGAGGGCTGTTGCATCTTTTTCTCTTTAGGGGTTTGCCAAGGCTCACTGCCACGTCAAAAAATAAGGCCACCCTCCGTTCTCTCTGCTGTCCAAGTCTGAAGAGCGGCGGGACTTGTGCACCTGTTAGGGTCAGATATGTCAAATGTTCAGTGCCAAAGACTCTCTGCTGTGCCCTCCCTGCCTGATTCCTCAAAGGCCACTTAGAGGGCACGCTGCTAAAATAATGCTGCCTTTGGTGGGGCGTTCATGAAATCAAAATGTTCAGAATCAGTAAAAGTGATACGGAAGGACAAGGCTCTGCTCTCACCATTAATTCCGCTCGATGCTATGTAACTCTTGATCATAAGCACACTTGAATTGCTCTCTAATTTGTCCAAATGTACAGTTGTATATCACACACACCATAGTAGAACTGACAGAGATAGTCAAGGTTTGTTTTCCCATATGAGGCTCACATAGGGGATAGGATTTAGTTAAAGTCATGGAGCAAATTCACGACGTAATTGACGGTCTCAGAACCTATGTCTCTTGGTACTCTGGACAATGAAGTTTGTCCTCCATTACATTGAGCACAAGTGCCTAGAGGTGGCTTAGCAGATTTATGAAACACTACATCATCTTAGCTTCTGTGTTCCCAAGAGATTGTAGGTGCTATACAATCGATGATTATTTTTTACTCTGATATGGCTTCACAGTGTAAGGCTTAGAAAAATAAATCTCATCTCTCATTCAATGTTAAATGGATGAACACATGTTCTTAAATCTCTTTAACCTTTTTGTGAACCTGTGTACATATTTGACCTTCCAAACTATATTTTGAGCACCCAATGGAAGAGTCCATCTTTTCTAACCTCTTGTTGACCATCCATAGTGTGAAGTCCACAGCTAAATATCCAGTGGCTACGGACCAAATATCAATGATACCTGCCTGAATTAAAAGACCTTGTGCAGGACTCTGGAGGAAATGCTGTCACAGAGCTTGTTACCTTAGCCTCAGTAGTCATGTGCATTAGAGTGGGTAGTCATCATGGCCCATACAGAATCTATTGCATTTGAGAATCTCAGAGAATTTGAAATGGATCTTTTCATCATGGAGGAATTTATGTTTTCATTGTATTTTGTGAACATCTTCCTTTTCTCTCCTTGTTGCCTGGGCCTGCCTTCCACCTCTGCTCTGCTGGCTGCCTGGCCATGGCCTCAGCCTGATTTTATCTGTAGATATGTGCTCTCATGTTAATCCTATTAAAAATCGCTTGTCATTAAAGTCTTACTCTCCTGGGAAGAAGTAATCTTCTCAGAGCTAATTTCTTCCCACAGATCTCACACCACCTGAGTCTTACTTCAGGAACCTCAAATATCTTTTTTCCTCTTCCTTGATTCCAGGGATACAGGAATAACGCATTGTGCAAGAGAGGCCTTCCCGGAAAGTTTCTTGTTAAGTAAATCTGTGTAATGTGTACTTTAATGCAGCTACTTTAACAAAATCTAGCAGGAATCCTTTGGTGATGAGAATGCATATTCCCCAGGCTCTGTTTTCGTCAGCTTCCTCATGTGATAGCGTGCGCGCGTGTGCTGGAATATGGCACTGGGTGTGAGTTGGAGCCATCGTGTTTCCCTAAAAAGGAAGTCTGAAGGACAGGGGGTGGCTTCATCTTGAGCAATCAAAACATCTAAATAAATATATAAACAAACCTAGCGACCCAAAGGACAAATTTGTGCCCTATATTAAACAACATCCTGTAAACATCTGAATGGTGGGTTAATTTCAGAAAAGAAATTAAATATATGATTATATCAAATAATTTTTTAAATTTGATCAAGTATCATAAAGAGCAAGATCCTCTGATGCATTTAAAATCCAAACTACTTGACAGATAGCTGAAATTACACACAAAGTTTACCAGCATTTGGCAGAAAAAAAAGCCAAGTGAGGAAGTTATATTTGTCCCACCAACCGTGACTACTCTGAAAGTTGGAAGGGACTTTGGGACAATTAAAAGACAGATTCTACAAATTGTGTCTAGAAAGCTAAGAGAAGCCTCCGGTAGTTGACATGGGGTTAGAAGAGTTCATGTTTTCTTCTACTGGTGCTTGACGGTCTTCACTTAATTCCCTGGTTAGACAAGTGGGCTTATCCAAAGAAAAATGGATTATGCTTTTTTTCCCTCATATTGCAGCATTCTCTGTGAATATCTCCCAAGAGTACTGTGTATGGCATGTACTAATGATTTATAGCAAAGAAAATGTAAAAAAAACCCTTTTGGATCAAATAATGTAGCCAGGAGATAAATAATGACAGCAAAGGTGTGTGTGTTGGGGGTGTGCGTGTGTACATATTTGTGCTAGGCAGTGTGAGGTGGTTGACAAAGTGATAAAGTGGGTAGTGGTTTACCAGGGAAGGAGGGAATTGCATACTGTGATTACAATAGAAAGAATACTAGGTTAGAAGTGAGGAGATCCACATTCTCGTGTTGGCTCCTCCATTAACTAGCAAGTCACTCCAGTGCTCTGAGCCCAAGTAGCCTTCTTTACATAATGACGGGTTCTAGAGTGATAATGTCTAAGATTTCCCCCAGCTCCTATCAAGGAGTCTATGATTTTAGTGATAGCTTGAGATTTCTGCTTTACAAAAAGAGCAGCTGGATTCTAAGAAGTTACCATCTAAAGGAACTGAGACAGCTGGATAGGTAGTGCCTGTCATTTCCTCTTCCCCTTCCCTTCTCTCTTGGCTAAGTTTCTTGCTAACAGAATGTAACCTCCAAGTCCAGATTCTAAAAGGTCTGTGCAAATTTTAGGCTCCTAAGGAAAAAAAAAAAAAGAAACATTAAATAGCTCCTTATTCTCTGGTATCTTCTCCTTTCCTTCTCTTTGTTTCACAAAAGAGAGCACTTCCTCCCTCCATCCAGCAATTTAAGGTAGTAAGGGTGTAGGGGGACTAGGAGTCAGTGTTCCTTCTTGAAATCCTGGTTTTCCCTGTGCTTCACTGTTTCTGCTCATCCCAAGGAGAGACAGCCAGAAGCCACTGTCTACACAGCCCCCAACCCACCCCATTAAAAAGGGGAAGCAAAATATTCTGCTTCCTGGGACTCACAAGTCTGTGGCGATAACCATAAGGAAAGGCCGGAGCCCTCCTGGGCTGGAGTTGCCTTCTCGTGGCCATTCAGTGGGCAAAGACACTGCGGAGGCAGCAAGTAGGAGACTTCTGGAGCTTCTGATGGTACAGGAGACACTGATTACTGGGAACACTTGGCGCCTGGTAAAAGTGAACCCTCCTGGCATGAGCCCTTCCTCAAAATATTCTAACATGCCCCTTTCTCATTGGTTGGCCCCTTCTCTGAATCAAAGGAAAGTCCTTATGGAAAAGCAAGCTCATCATTACAGGGAGGGGGAGATATTCTGGGTCACGAGGATGAGCGACTCACCCCACCCCCCTTCGTGTGTCTTTTCACCCCTTGCCCTTCTCCAGCCCCTGAGATACAATGGGCCCAACGGAAATCCTAAGTCATATTCTTCTCAATTGAGAGTTGAATATCAGTGTGTAAGGGGCGGGGCATGGGTGGGAGTTGGGGGTGAGGGGAGATGGCCAAGAATAACTTGCTTTTTTCATGAGGCTGATCTCATGCAAAAGGATCTAGGGTGTCAGGAAAAACTCCCTTTGCTTTCTTCATCTCCCTCCCCCCACACAGAGCCACCTAGAATATTCCTTATTTGTGTCAATCCATGAACACCTTAAAATGTGGATTGTGCCTTCTAATTTTAAAGGGAAGTTTCTTGTTTTACCTCTCCCTGCTCCAAAGAGAGTCTTGGACATAAAGAAGCTTTTTCCGAGCCCACATGTCAGAGTGTCCCCATCAGTCACTGCCCCTCATACACACACCCCCTTGGAATCCTGGCCAAATTTCTGCAGTGGTTGAGATCTATATTTATCCCTTAGCATCAGGACAGAGAACAGGCCAGAACTTTGCAGTGTCAGTTTCCCAGACATATATAACTTCTGAAGCCAATATGGGATCCAACAAAAGAAAAATTAGTAGAAACAGCTTAAAATATCAGACAGCATTTTTGGTCTGTTTGGCCCACTCCACTGGGGCCTGGAGAATTAAAAGGCCTGGGTGTAGTTTGTGATCCTTCCTTTACAAATCACTTCCCCCTCCATTACACACAGGTGGTTGAGCATGTTGCAGAAACTAAGGTTCTGGGCATATTCATAACCAAGACAAACAGCACAATCATTTAGATAGATAATCATAATGCCAACTATGGGATATTCTTATTAAAATGATTTCAATTGTGGTTACTTTAAAATAAGGACTTCATTTACCATAATGTTACCAATTTGGACTCCTCCTTAACAGAGTCTCTCCCCAAACCTTTCTTTGAAGAGAAACAAGCCACTTAAAAAAATCAAAGCTCACAGTCTTCTTTGGATTTTAATGAAAGAAAATTATATTCCAAAGGCTACCTGATCTGGGTAGATGTTGAGCTTTATGTCTACACCTTCTCTGCTCCAGTATTTTGTATGATTCCAGATGTTAAATATGAGAATTTTGAGGCCCCTGAAAGACTCAAAAACCAGCCAAAGGGTAGGTTAACTGGTTGTGTTAGTTACTTTTCTTGTTGCTGAGACAAAATACCCAACACCTACAAGTTAAGGAAGGAAAGATTTATTTAGCTCATAGTTTGTAGAGATTTCAGAGTACATATCAGCTGGCTCCAAGGCAGGGTGGCTTATGGCACAGGGGTAACCATTCCTGGCTGTGGAAGACAGCAAAAGCAGCAAGAGCAAAGAGGGGAAACAAGCTTCTTTCTGCCCCTTCTATTTTATCCAGACTGCTGGGATTGGGGCAGTGCCAATCAAATCAATGAACTGATTCAGTAGTCACCCACCCTTAGTCCCAGCACCCTTAATCCCAGCATTGCACTACAAATCAATCACGAACTATAGATTCAGCTGCCTCTGAAAAGATCCCTTCTAAAACTGCATGAAGCTTGGGAGGGACATCAGGGCATAAACCATAACACTGGTCTTGCCTTACTAAGGCAGAAAAGAGAGTATGATCATTTTAGCAACATTTCAAACAACAAGAATAAGGGGATTAAAGAGTGTTTGGAGTGACATGACCTCTGGTAACAAAACACCTGTTTTCCAGAACCTCTCATTCCCTAGCATTTTGGGAACCAGTGGTTTGACATATACTTAGTATATTTGCAGTATATTTCAACTATAATCTGGGTTGTCTTCTGGAATGTCAGCTGTCGGGAGGAGTAAAACAACCAAATCTCACAGGATGTCAAAAACAAAGATTTCTTATAAATTCATGCTCGAAAACCTCTAGTTAAAAAATCATTCCTGTTAATTTTGGAAGAAAAAAAGCAATACGCTTAGCAGCACAGCAGAATGGAGCCAGAAGTGGCCAGTGAGCCTACAAATGGAGCAGCAGCTATCAAGGCAATAGGGGAAGGAGAAAAAAGAGGCTTTGAGTATGTCAGCAGACCAAAGGCAAATAATCTACATCTAAACTACATGCCTATACAAGTTTAGCAGCAACTTTTGAGTCCTTTGTCTGTCCTGGTTGCCTGCTCTGCTAAAACCATGCAGTTGTTGAAAATGGCAGCCAGAAACAGAAACAATCTTGTGAATTGTTCCTGTCCTTCCATTCCCAATGGAAGAAGAGATGGTAGCATCTTTCAGGGAATCTTTGACTTTACTGTCAGATTAACTAGTTCATGGCATCTCTTCTTGTGGGCTACTTCCACAAATGTGTGTGTGTATGTGTGCATGTGTGTGTGTGTGTGTATTCAGAGGCAGAGTATTCTAGAGCCATCAAAGAGTAGTTGTGAACTTTCTCTGTTCAGAGATTGGCTGAATCCTCAGGGAGACTCCGAGAGGTGACAGGCAGTAAGGTTTAAGAGTTGTTTGCTTTTGAAGTCATACAAGCATTGTTGAGCATCTTCTAGAACCCTAGCATCTTCTAGCAATAGTGACCTGTGTATTCTGAAGTCACTAGTTAAGGAAGCTCCAGGTCAAGCTAGGGCCTAAGGTTGCCCATAAATGGTGCCCAGCAAAGGGTGTTGTTTTCAGAGTGTATGGAGAAAGGAGAACTCACTTGGGGCTACAATGATCAGGGGATGCTTCCTGGAATAAGCAGAGTTCGGGTTGGGAGGGGCAATCCTTCAAGCTGGAACTGTCACTGCTGGACTCTACGATGCCGGTCTGGTCTCCAGTGCCCAAAGTTCTCCGTCTGGAACAGCTATCCTCTGAGTAGTGGCCAGCAGGTGTAGCCTGCAGGCTTATTGGCTAAAGCCAGAAGGTTTCCTTGACCCGAACAGTCCTAGATAATAGCCCCAGATCTCTGTTTCACTGGGCTCCTGTAAGAACCCTTAGCACATCACATTCCTGAGCAGTTTCCATCTGTCAAGTATAGTCGTACAGTGAGAGATACTTTCATTTCGAGGGACTGAAGACCATGGGTTTGTGACTGTATAAGACTAGTCCCCCAGGGGAAAAAATGAAGGCTTGGGAAATTGTGAGATCCTTGTGGAAATTCAAGCCTATTTCCAGTGGCTAAAAGGCACTAATGAGTACAATGCAGGCAAGAGATGTTGGTTCAAACAAACAACTAATTGGAATTAAGAGAAGAAGTGTGCAGGGGCCTGTAATGAATGCATATGCTAATTGGTCTTCTTTGCTAGCCCCTTGGGCTTTGGTTGTGACATAGAGTAGCCTATTAGATGCCTGCTCTGTAATAGCTGCTGAACGCTGGAGCCCTTTATTGCCATGGTAACATTGATGTCTAGAGTCTAGCTGAGCCTTGGATCTCTTAATTTACTACTCAGGCAGCTACAATTCTTTGGGTTTTATTATTCTTCGTGCCCCGGGTGCCAGAGTGGCCATGAATCATGCTTATTCATCCTCTGCACCACCCACGGTGTCTTTGAATAAGTCAGGGTGTCTCTTACTGTGTGTGATGAGCAGATTATTAAGTTAGAGCCTATTTCTGCCTTAGCTAGACTGGTGCCTCTCAGAAACCCAGTGCACCTCTCTCACTGCTTATCTGCTGTCTCAAATGGCTTTTGGCAAGCAGAGTGTTGGCACTGCAGTGGACCCACAGGGGTCCAGCTTCCTAAAAGCCTTTGCTTGTTTGGTGGGCAGGGAGGAGCAGCACGGTACAGGTGGGGCAGCGTCAACTGGGAGAATGAACCTTGGAAACACATACCATCAAAATGGAACAGTCAGAGGGGGAGAGAATTTTTGCAGTGAGTCCTGGTTGAGAATCATGATACTAGAAATTTTAGCCTCTCTAGAGTATGAGGTTTGGGCCTATGTGGAAAAAGACATCCCTTGTTTTGAGTGACCCCAAAGGAAGGAAATAGCCCTAAAGGCTAGAAGGTACAGGAGAGATGGATGTTAGTTTATTTTATAAGACTTTTGTTTTAAAAAGTTGGCAAGAAAGACCAGCTGCCTTGGATAGTCAAGAAGCAACTGGAGCTGCTCAGACTTTGGTATTGCAGGACAGAGACACTCGACACATCCACTGCCAGGGCATGAGATGTAGGATGGAAGGCCTTGCTAGCTGGCCTCTTAGCACTCTTCCAACTTTGAAATATTGTGTGTAAAGAAATCTGTGGACTACACAAATTTTGGTACATTTAAGGGATCTTTTTCTTGTTTACTGGGGATGGAGAGAACAGATGAGAGGTCTCCTTGAGCCAGTTAGATTAGAAGAATTAGAGTTTTCCTCTGTGGCAGGCTGGAGAGAAAAGCTATAAACCTAAGGACAGTCAATCAAGTGTGCCAAGCACAGAAGGGACTGTAAAACAACATTGGTCTTTCCTCCAAACTCTACAAACCTGTTTATTATCAAGCATCTACGTTTCCCCACACTGAGGAACTGATATTAATCCAACCTGCGCCCACTCTGGATTCACAGGCACTAGTCAGAAATTACAGTGGCTCTCAGCTGCCTCTTAAATCAAACGCAGATGCATAAGCAAGAGCTAAAGTTCTCTCCATCAGTAGCCCTTTACAGTTACTCACTTGCTGTAAGACCACAGGAATGCCAATTGACTTCTCTGGTGCATCATATCACCCCCCCTTCCCCACCATCTCTGAAAGTCCAATGTGCCTTTTTCCTTACTCTCAGAAATGCTTATGGGCCTGGAACTCTTCCAAAGAAAATGGCAAGATAATTCTGAAGTCAGGTGGTATTATTGCTTATTAAAGAATATAGCCTGAGCTCTGTAATTGGAACTGGATTTGAATTTGATTTCCACTCTTAATAGCAGTGCGACCTTCACCTCTCAGTTTTCCCATCTGTAAAATAATTAGATTCATATAAGAATCAAATGATTTAATTTATATAAAGTTTCTGGCCTAGTTCACTCAAAAAGGTGATTGTTGTCGTTGTCGTTGTTATTATATGTATCCTATGTGAATATTATTAAAGTAGTTCCCAGAACATATGACTTCTTAGGATTTTTTTTTGTAAAGGCAGTAACTAAATCAATGGATTCTAAAACCATTAATGAAAATTTCCAGGGGATTGGAATATTCATGCAATCTCCAAGTATTCTTCCAAAGATGGCTTATTATTTTTAAAGAAAAAAATGCACCTTTACAACGAGTAATTCCAGCAGACATCCACCTCAGCTAAGTGATCAAATTTAGCATCACTTATTAGGGCCTCCTTCTGGGATTCACTGGGGCATGAACAACATTACTTCTGTGGTATTCTTGCCCACAATGTTTAATATGAACGTAATAACAAGGAAAACATCAGAAAAATTCAGATTGTATACAACACAAATGATCTGGACTCATCAAAAATATCAATGTCACTGGGAAAATAGTCAAAGATACTGCACCAGATCTAGACTGAAAGGGACTGAAGAAAAGACAGTCAAATGAAATCCATGATTCTTGATTGAATCCTGTCAATACAAACAACTAGGGTGTTCTGGAGGCAATTGGAGAAATTTAATATGCACTCAGTATTAGATCATGTTATTTTGTCCTATTAATATTAACTTTCTTAGATGTGATAATGATGATTATGCAAGAATATGAAAGAATGCTCTTATTCTTAGGAGACAGATTCTGAAGTACATAGTTCTGGAATGGCATGATTGCAATTTAATTTCAAATGCTATAGCCAAATACACATATGTGTTTTACATATGTATTTGTGTGTGTGTGTGTGTGCGTGTGTGTGTAAAAATTCCAGGTGAAGGGTATTCTGGTATTCATCACAGTTTGCTTTCAATTTTTAACATTTTCAAAATAAAAATGGGGGATCAAATATAAATCCTTCCTCCTACCTGCATCCCAGATATGCTTTCTCATATCCCCAGTAGGTGCCTGCACCCCGGTTCTTATACCCCAGTATTCTTCATCTTATCCTCCATCTTTCTCAATTGGAGAGTGCTGGAGTTACAGAGATTTGAAATCAGCAAATTTCATAAAGGCAGTTATATCAGCCTGGCTTCTATGATGGGGCAAGATTCCACCAAGCAGAAATGAGAAAAAGAGAACTGTACGGTAAGAGGCAATAACTTGAGTGAAACTTGAAGAATATAGAGCAGAAGTTTTTAATGTTAGCATACAATACATAAGGAATTTGCTAACTTTGCATGACCCTTGATTCTAATTTCAAAATTTTCATTCTACAGATCTGAAGTATAGGACCAGAAACTTGGAGGTTTAAGTACTAAGATGAATCTGATTCAGGAATCAAGGGCTATGACGGTGGGAAACACTGGCATGGACTGTTGTGTATTCTGTTTATGTAAAAAACTGACTTTGCTTCTCTCCTGTTCAGTGGCATATCTCATATGTGAGTTTTAACAAAGGTTGACAAACCTTCAGAGGAAAGTTATCAGTCCTAAACCTATCAGTGATGGTGTCTCCAGTGTCCAACACTCTGCTTACTGCCCTCTGCTTGGAAAGGCAAATTCAATTAGTTGTTGTGTGTTGGTTACCTTGACTATATCAGGATTGAACTCCCCAGTTTGATGACAGATAAAATATCCTGCACAGAAAGTTCAATTCAATAAGATTATCTGCCAATTCATATTGATTTTCAACTAAGTTGGATTAAAAAACACTGAAGAGGTGACTGGATCAGGGGACACAGTACTCATCAGTAGATTAATCCACTGCTATTCACAGCATGTTGTTAGTAGGTGGAGCCCATATGCAGAAGAATAGGTCTCTGAGAGCATTCCTTTAGAGACTGTATATCTAGCAGACGTTCTTTTTTTATAGTATTATTTATAATGGTCATCCAAAGAGTCAAATACAAAAAGTGCAGGAAATCTGTCTGCATACCAAAGACCTAGAGAATCCAGCCAAGGGCCTGGATCCCATGGCAATATTCTGCATGAGTTCAGCTGAAAACTTAGAGCCCATGACAATGCCTCCCATGAGTCCAACTGGAGGCCTAGAGCCCACAACAATGACTCATGCAAATCTGTTTCACGGATCTGCACTGGGAAGGCCCAAAGGTCAGTGGTGAAAGCTAGAAAGTCTGTGCCAGCAAGGTGATGGATCTGTGCCAGTAGGTTGAGGGTTCTGCACTAGAGCCAAGAAGCGATGCTCAAAATAAGGACCAGGGCTCCCCCGAAAAGTACCACAGCCATCCTCAGCGACAATGAGGTCCCAAGCTCCTCCAACAATGAGAACAGCCAAATTCATATCAGGAAACCTCGAGCTAACATTCTTACCCTATGCTCTGTTTCTCAACCACCATGAAGTGAACAGTTTTGCTTCAATAAGGCCTTTGGTCTTAATGTTCCTGCCTTGGGGCCAGCAGACCATTGACTGAAACCTCCTAGACTGTGAGTCAAGTAAACCTCTCCTCCTCTAAGTCGTGGGTGTTGGGTACTTTTTCCTCTGCAACAAGAAAACTGACCAGTACATGTTGGTAATAATAAGCTAAAAGAATCAGACTATCACCCTGTGGAACTGTTTCCATGAACTACAGAGGGAATTTTCCAGTCAGTGCCAAGAAGAGAATAGACAACAAGTTTTAGAAGGAAGAAAAACATTAGGGGAGAGGAGGAGAACAAGGTGGTGCTCCCTCGAGTTGCTTGGGAGATCAAGCAATGTGTATCATTCACATAATTTTTCTTTTGGTTGAGATATCCAAAGATATCCTGAGAGGTCCCTTTCTTACATAAGATAAAAGGATTAAATTAGTGTACCCCCTATGAGGTTCCCACTTTTTAGAGAACTCCTTATGCTCACCCTGCAAAAATATATATATATTTCTAGGACATGTTGCTGTCCACCTGAGGATTTGGAAGACTAGGAATAAGAATAAGCTAAATGTTTTCTTGTCTTTTGCCTCTTCAAGCAGACACACTAGTGAAGAAAAGAGACTCTGAGTCCACTTTTTCAAGACCCTCCTTACTTTATAGATGCCTGATTACGAAGGGCTATCCTTTCCCATCTCCAGTCCTCCTTGCTTGGTTCAAGGTAGTAGAAACCTCAAACTGTGTAGTCCTTTTTTAGATTGTTTTTTTTCCTACCATTTCTGGCTCCAACTCAAATAGAGTCCAATTTAGTAAATCTATTCCCAGAAGTGAAGAAGTTAAGCAATCATCCTTTGTTTAGATAAGAGCAATAACTGCTGGCGGGACCAAGTAGGGAACAGCAGGAGGTGGTGAGGAGGTCTGTGCACTACACCAGTCTTTAAGACACCTAAATGATCTTTCCATTCTACCTTTGTGGAAGGAAGCAAGCTATGGCATGGCATGGCTTAAGACTGATGTTACCTTGCTCTTCGTTCCCTGAGTTTTTTTGTTCTGAGCAGGATGACAAGAATCTGTAAGAGTAAAAGAATCTTTATCCTAAAGCTCCTATTCTTCTTCCTCCTTCAAAGTACCCTTTGAACTTGCTAAATATCCAGGATAAGAAAAAGAAATGTAGTTCCAAAACACAGTGTGACGATGGACTAGAAACGTAATCTTTTGGGGCCTTAGTGTTCTCAAAGTGCTGTTGTGAGAATGACGTGCAATCATTTTGGTGAAAATGTGAGACGCATCACCAGGTCTTCTGTTAAAGCAGTCTTCTGAGGACTTGATAAGTGAGAATGGCCTCACCCCTCCATGGCTTCTTGTTTCTCATTTCGCCAGCTCCATGCTGGCAGCTGTTTCTCTAGTGTTAGTGAACTGAGAGAACAATTGCCTAACACCTCGATATTGATGAAGATAAAAGAGTTCAGAGACAATGAGAGCAAAAGACCTAAATGAACAAAAAGAGATGCTTAAGATTAGAAATTTAGAAATTGCTCCTGAAACTGCTTTATATGATTAATTTGGGGTTAGAAGTACGTGAAAATGTGAATTTAGGATTCAAAACTACCTGAACTACCTACCAAGCAGGTGTCCAAGCAGAAATGTAGAAGACCACGTGTCTTTCTTTTAATGTAAATTTTGGCAAGACCAAGAATACTTGGGCAAGTATCCCACAAAGAGCTAAAACTAGTTGGTTATTTATGAAGTGTCGAAGGTGTTCCAATTGTGTCCTCTGGGAATTCCTTCCATTAATATAAATCTGCTTGGCAAAATACTGACGATTGCAAGAACCATAGCCCAGGGAAAATAGTATGAATAAGAAAATGGAATGATAGATTAAAGATTTGCATTAACCTAGGAGACAGAATGAAAGACAAAGACAATCAGATAATTTTAAACTTCTTCTTTTTTGACTAATGAGGCACCCACTCATAAAACTTGAAAAGTGAGTTCAACTCTAGTGACATACAGGTGTGGGAGAAGAACAGGGAGGAATGACATCCTATGGTGTAGTGGTTGCCCCTGAGTACAACTCAAGAAGCCACACTATCTCAGGAAAGAGTGTAAATTCTTGAGTGAAATAGGTGTGAGTACAATTTCCAGTTCTAATGCCTCACACTTGTGTGATTATGAAGACTTCAGAATACTCTGAGATTTTATTTTGCTTACTAACAAGTTAGTTGGCCACATTTTCATGGATGCTGGCTGAAGACACAAGACTCCTGGGTCACTGATAAGGTCCTTACTTTCTTGTAGCAACAATATTAGCCAATATATCTAAGCATGTTCTTGTATTAGTGTTTCTTGCTCCTGAGTCCTGTAGGAGGCACTGAAAGAGAGCTGGATGGCACCTGCGCATGCTTTGGACAGCAACATTGAGATTAATAAATTTTAGTCTTTTTAAAATTAAGTCTATTGGTGCAATTTAGATATACATAATGGTCACATTCATCATAAGATATTTGTACTTGTACATGATACACCTTCATTTGTTTTTTTCTCCCATTCCCCTCCCCTCCCTTCAACTTCTCTTTCCCTACTTATTTACAAAGCTTTGTTTTCATTTTATCCTTCTTTTCTCACTTTTTTCTTTTCCCTTGCTTTCCCCTTCCTCCTCCCTGGTTCCTATTTCCTTTTGAACAACTTCTTCCTATTTCACAATTTCTTTTATACATTTGCTTCTTATTTATACTTTCAGTTTTCACACCAGAGACACAATGAGATGTTTGAACATGTGTGTTTGAATTATTTCACTTATGAGTATGGTCTCAAGGTCCATCCATTTGCATATAAATGTCTCAAGTTTATCCTTCTTTATGGCTGAGTAATACTCCATTGTATTAAAAAAACCCTACATCTTTTTATCCATTGATTTATTGATGAGCATTTGGGTTGTTTCCAAGATTTAGGTATTATAAATTGTGCTTCTATAAAACATGGGTGCACATATATCACTGTGGTGTGATGCTTTTAATTCTTTTGGGAAGATACCCAGCAGGGGAATAGCTGGATCAAATGGAACCTCCAGTTTTAGTTTCTTGAGGAACCTCCACACTGATTTTCACAGTGGTTGCACCAATCTACACTCCCACCAACAGTGGAAAAGGCTTCCTTTCCCCCACAGCCTGGCCAGAATTTGTTATTGGTTGATTTTTTAAATTTTATTTTAAAGATAGTAAAATCCAACAAAACGTAACAGAACGAACTCGACCAAAACAAAGCAGTAGAACTGGTACAGAACTTCTAAGAAAGATACTATGAAAACAATAGGTACTATAGTATATCTTGTTATTTTCAGAATAGTTGACCTTTCCAACAGGCATAGCAAAATCAAACAAACAAACAAACAAACCACAATAAAACCAATAAAAACAGAGTATAAAACAAGGCCAAAAAATTAATCAGAATAAAGCAAAACAACCAGAACAATATTGAGCCTCAAAGACAAGACGTAAGAGAATCCCCTATTTTTGCTACATTGTGTACTGTCATCTTCCAAAGAGATGCTCAGGCTGCCAGCCCCAAGCCTGCAAAATGAACAAAACAATACTAGCATTTAGTTGTTTTATGTATCTTAGTTGCTATCATTGTAGCCAGACCTCCGAACGAGCAGGTTGCTTTCTTGGGGGGGTGGGGGAGAACTTTGTCCTTGATTCTTAGTCTGTGCGCTGGTAGGCATACGCGGGGAGGGGGGCGGGTAGTGCATGTTTCTCTTCCTGGGGTCCACGCTGGTCGTGCAGGCCCCCAGAAGGCAGTCTTACTTGTCTCCTGGTTGGAGGCGCTCAGGCCTGGCTGGGCGGGCTCCCAAGAAGACCCTTGGTTGATTTCTTAATAATAGCCATTCTTTCTAGAAAGAGATGGAATCTTAATGTTTTAATTTGCATCTCTTGAATGACTAGTGATGTTGAACATTTTTAAAAATATGTTTCTTTGCTGTTGGTACTTCTTCATCTCAGAAGTGTGTATTCATCTCAGATGCTCATTTTTGGATTGGGTCTTCAAATTTGGGGGGGCCTGAGTTTTTTAATTATATGTTCTAGATATTAGAACTTCGAGGAAAAATCAACCAAAAATTTTTCCCACTCTGTGGGTCATCTCTACTCTGTTGATGATTTCTTCTGCTGTTCAAAAGCTTTTTAATAAGATGAGATCCCAGTTGATTCTTTGCAATATTCCCCATGCAATTGAGGTTTTCTTCATAAAGTCTTTGCCTATGCCTATGTCTTCAAGAGTTCTACTTATTCTCTCTTCCAGAAGATTTAGTGTTTCTATTTTAATATTTAGATCTTTGATCCATTTTGGTTTTATTTTAATGCATGGTGATAGGCATGGGTCTAGTTTTAATCTTCAGCATGTCGAAAACCAGTTTTTCCAGCATCATTTGTTAAAGAGGCTATTTGTGTGTGTGTGTGTGTGTGTGTGTGTGGCACCAGGTATCAAACTCACAGCCTCACGCCTGCCAGACAGGCGCTTAAGTCACTGAGCCAAACTCCCAGCCCTGGTTTTTTGAGGCAGGGTCGCACTATGTAGCTCAGGCCAGCCTTGTGCTCGCGTTGTAGCCCAAGCCGGCCTCGAACTCACAACGCTCCTCCTACCTCAGTCTCCCAAGTGCTGGGATTAAAGGAGGCTATCTTTCTTCCAGTGAGGGTGTTTGGCCCCTTTGTCAAAGATTTGGAGTTGTTTCTGCATCTTCTTATCTGTTCCATTGATCTTTGGGTATTTTTTTCTTGCCAGTATCGTGCTATCATTTATCACAGTAGCTTTGTAGTATAATTGTAAGTCAGGGATTGTGATGTTCCCCACCTTGCCTTTGTTGCCCAGGATTGCCTTTGCTGTTCTAAGTCTCTTCTGGTTCCAAATGAATTTTAGGAGTGTTTTCTCTAGTTGTGTGAAATACGCTGTTGGAATTTTGATTGGGATTGTACTAAATCTGTATAATGATTTCGGAAGTATGGCCATTTTCACCATACTGGTTCTTCCTACCCAAAAGCAAGGGATATCTTTCCATTTCTTGATATCCTTTTTGGTGTCCTTTTTCAGAGAAGTGTAGTTTTCAATACAGAGGTCATTCATTTCCCTCATTAGATTGATTCCTAGGTATTTCTTTCTTTTTTTTTTTTTTTTGGAGGCTACTGTGAAAGGTGTTGTTTCCCTAATTTTTCTCTCAGTGAGTTTGTTATTCGTGTACAGGAATGTTATTGATTTCTGAGTGTTGACTTCATATTCAGCTATGCTACTGAATTTGGTTATTAAATTTAGAAGTCTTTTAGTGGAGTTTTTGGGTCTTCTATGTAGAGTATCATGGCATCTGCAAATAATGAGAATTTAACTTTTTCCTTTCCTATTCTTATTCCTTTTACTTCTTTCTCTTATCTAATTGCTCTGGCTAATGTTTTCAGAACTATACTGAATAAGAATGGTGGCAGTGGCCATCCTTGTCTTGTTCCTGATTTTAGAGTGAAAGTTTTCAGTTTGTCCATTTAGTGTAATTTTGGTTGTTGGTTTATTATAGATGAGTTTTATCAGAATAAATTTGAATCTTTTATGATGGGCAATAAGTGTACCTGAATTTTGCTTTAGAGGAAGACATTATCTTCCAAAGCTGATCACTGTGCACATATCCTTGAAAAATTAAGTCCAAAACAATGTCATTCAGCATTTCTGCTCATAAGCCAGGCAGAAACATGACAGACACTTGGGAGATTGTCACACCATAGTAATCGTGAGCAAGTTATCTAGCATCTGTGAGTCTCAATATTTTAATCTGTAAAATGTGTATCATAATAGTACCCACCGCCAGAGTTGGAAAGATTAAAAGGTTTCATACCTGTCAAATACTAGTCACTTAAAAAGATGCTCAATGACTATGAGATTCATTCCCAATCTCACTTTCTCAGCATTATTACTAGAAGGTCTTAATTTAAAATTTTTTAAATTTAATTTTAAAGACGATATAACAGAATAAAACCAATAAAAACAAACCAGTGTAAGAGATACAGGATAGAAGGTCTTACTATTCCACATTTCCTGTTATGTTCCAGTGGTCATTCACTGGCTCCCAAAAAAGACTTCAGTTTATTTATCACAACACTCATCCACTTGCTGGTTTCCATTCATATACTGGCAGGATTTAAGTCCCACTTAATCAACCCATTCATTCATTTAACAAATAGTTTTATTTAATACTTATGATTTGTCAGATACTGTGCTACATGCAAAGGATACAATGAAAATGAAAAAAAAAAACACGGTCACCACTCTTCTGGAGTTTGCCCTTTAGTTGGGGAGACAGACGTTAAACAAATAAATCACATTAACTTGTTATTCAGCAGGAAAGCGTAACATCTAGAAGAGAGAACTATCTCCATTTTACTCATTTGATCTGTGCTGCTCCACAAGAGACACTGTCCATATAGGATCACTTAGCCACTTTTCCTTGATGGAGTCAAACTTCACTTCTGGGCTTTAACTTGGTGAAAGGTCAAGCTAAACTTGTGGCCCAAGTAGGTTGTAGAACACCATCCAAGGAATGAAGTCCTATTATGTTCAAGGCAGTAAAACAACACTAGTGATAGAAAGGAGGATCAGGGAAATAATGCTTCTAAAATCCACTGAAAGCTTGAAAGTACAGATCTCAGCTGGCATTAGCAGAGGCATTCCTTGTTGATGTTTTTGTCTTTTGTTGTATGGAGAATTGAACTCAGAGCCTTTGCATTGAATTACATTCACAGCTCCTTTTATTTATTTTTATTTTGAGACAGAATTGCTAAATTGCCCAGTCTGGGCTTAAATTTACAATCCTTCTGCCTCCGCTTCCTAGAATGCTGGGATTACAGGCATAAGCACATGCCTGGCTAGCAGAGCTATTCAGAAACACAGCTTTCCAAATGGGTGTTTGAAAGCAAATCTGTTGTTATAAGGAACATACAGCGTGTCCTCGTTTTCCACCATAAATTACTACATAAAACTTCTTCCCCTTCCTCAAAGGTCAACTTTGCCTGTATCATACAAAGAAAGGATCACACACTCTGAACTGGAGGGATATTCCACTATCCATTACTACCCTTCTTCCTCCTGGGTGGATATTTACCCTCTCCAATAGGATCATAAGAACCTTGAAGATAAGACCTGTAGCTTGCATTTCTCTTATTTATTTATTTATGTATGTATGCATTTATTAATTTTTTTTTGTACCAGAAATCATACTCATAACCTCACTCTTGCCAGGCAGGCTCTGTGCTGCTGAGTTATATCCCTGGCTCTTTTTTATTTTTTATTTTAAAGAAAAAAAAACAATAAAAACAATGGCATAAAATTTCAAAATAAGGTAGTAGGATAGTAACAATGGTCAGTACATTGTGTATCGTTATTTTCAAAGTAGTTGTTTATATTACAAGATATAGGCATGAAAAACTGATTTAAAATATAGGCACAAACCTTTCTTTTCAATGAACTGATAGCAATTAGTAGTATAACTATCTTAACTTACTCTTCTCTTATAATTCACTTCCACTCTTTGCATTCCCAATAAAGCCTGTATCTGTTTAGTGATACAAACAGTCTGTTCTTTAAAAAAATAACCAGCTAAAAAAAGGAATGATGTTGTGGAATGGCATGGTGTTTATAAGCAGATTCACGGTTATTTTATTTATAAAAATTCCCAGACTTCTGTGGTCAATCACCCTTAGGGTATAAACAGAAACAGTTTATTTTTTTTCCCCAAACAGATCTCCCTAGTTTCACAGATAGAAAGTCAAGTGTTAATTTGGGCAAATCACATGCTAGTACAGTACTGCTAGGAATAGAAGCAAAGAAACATTATCCCTAACTTTCACTTTAATCATTAGCTTGTCTTCTTTCTTAGTTTAATCCTCTTGATCATGAGTCAGGAAACTTTCCAAGTATAATGCCAAAGCTTCTGTCACTGTATTCTTAGGGACAAGGGACAGTGGGTGATTAACTTCTGTGGGGGAGTGGGGGAAAAGGTTGTTACCTCTTGTAACTTGGGGATCAAAGGGAGAAACTGATTTTTCAGAGCAAGCAGGATTAAATGGAACTTTCAAATGTGTCACAAGAAGACTCTCACAAGTAAGAAAGAGGAAAGAGCTATGACAAGTAAAAATTAGTCTGGGCAGTGAATCTAGCTGTTCATTTCTCAGGACTGGACTTAAGAAACTTTGGAAAATCAATAATTCCTAACATGATTCTAGACAAGAAGTATTCTGTAATGGGAAACACATGGAATTTGGACATCGGCAACCAGTTTCCTTAACTAAATCTAACGTTGACATATTGACACACCAATTACAAAATGAAAGAATCTAAAAACACCGTAAGTATAATCACTTCTCTCCAGGCATAATCCCTCTTAAAAATTGTGAGATGTAAAAAAAAATTGGTGTTTTTTGCTGTTGTTGTTTTTGCAATACTGAGTATTGAACCTGGGGCCTCACGTATGCTGGGAAAGTGTTCTACCACTGAGCTACATCCTAGTCTTTATAATAAAATTTTAATAAACTTTATTTGGAGCAGTTTCAGGTTCACATAAATACTGAACAGAAAGTACAGACAGTTCCTATACACTGCTTCCCACTACAGCCTTCCTCACTATCTACATCCTCCACCTTAGGGGTACATTTGTTGTGATTGATAGATGTGCACTAACTCATCACTATTACCCAAGTCCATAGTTAACATTGGAATTGACTCTTGGTGTTGTACATTCTAAGGGTTTCGACAAATGTATAATTACATATATTCGCTATTATAGTACCATACAGAATGGTTTCACTGCCCCCAAATCTCCTGTGCTCCACCTATTCATCCTTTCTTCCCTTCTAACTCTTGTCAACCACTGATCTTTTCACTATCTCCATGGTTGTACATCTTCAATAATGTCCTGTACTTAGAATTGTACAGTACATAGCCTTTTCAGATTGACTTTTCTCACTGGATAATGTAAGAACATAAATGCTTGCTAATATAACAAATAACTTTCATATTCATAGTCATAAGTGTCACTAGTCTATATAAGACAAGTGTCTATATTTCACTGGAGAAAAGTTATTATAAATCTGAAAATTAGATATATGCAGGCTGCTGCCAGAGTGGGGACAGCCACCCCCAAGCCTCTCTCCACGAGTCCGCGCCATTTGAAGACTGTGGGCGGTGGGAGTTGGGTCTCACCCTCACTGGGAGGTGATCCCCACCTGGAAACAAGCACCATGCACAGGCTGCTGCCAGAGTAGGGACAGCCACATCCAAGCCTCTCTCCATGAGTCAGTGCCATTCACAGACTGCAGAAGGAGAGAACCAGGCCTCACCAGGAGGTGATCCCCACCTGGAAACCAGCACCATGCGTGGGCTGCTGCCTGAGTGGGGACAGCCAGACCCAAGCCCCTCTCTGTGAGTCAGCACCATTCGCAGACTGTGGAGGGAGAGAACCAGGCCTCACCAGGAAGCGATTCCAGCCAGGAAACCATATCATTTTCATTATTTTGTTGGTTTGGGTTTTATTCTCTTTTGTTTAGTTTGATTATGTTAAATCTGATGGCATGAGCAGCTATTAAAAAGATATCAAGACATACTATGGTAGCCATTTTGGATTTACTAATGGCTTGTTTTGAAGTCCTTTATTGCATTCATTGTTTTGTTTTTATTGTTTCTATTCTATTTTTTTCTGTTCAATTTTTACTATGTCCAAAGGTATCTGCAGCTACTTGAAGACAACAAAAGGCATTATGGTAACTATTGTTGGTTTTGTAAGGTTTTGAAGTCCTATATCACTTACACCAGTTTATTTTTATTGGTTTTATTCTGTTTTATTTTCCTTGGTTTTATCCTCTTTAAAATAAAAAAGAAAAAAAGAAAAAAATCTGAAAATTATTCTGATAAAGATATATGTGGTGAGCCCTAGAATAGTTGCTAAGAAAATAACTTAGAAAGTATAAAGATCATAAAAACATTAAGATACTGCATTTCAAATAAATTTAATGCAGAAAAGCAGTAAAGGAGGAATATAGGAACCAAACACATATGAGACATGTACAGAAAACAAAAAGTAAAATGGCAGACATAAATCTAACTACATCAATAATGACAGTAAGTATTAAATAATCCACTCAACAGATAAAAGTTGCAAGGATAGATTAAAATAACCAAATTAAATATGTGCTGTTAATGAATACATTTAGCTTTCAAAAATATCAATATATTGCCAGGTGTGGTGAACACACCTGTAATCCCAATGTTAAGAAGGCTGAGACAGGAGGATTGCCATAAGTTTGAAGCAAGCCTGGGCTGCATAGTAAGTTCAAGGCCAGCCTGCACTACATGTTGAAACCTTGTCTCAACAAACAAATATATATATATATATACACACAGACACACACACACACACGTGCAAGCAGCAATCTAAAGAAAGCTGGAGTGGCTAAGACAACATCAGAAGAAATAGATTTTAAAACAAAATATGTTACCAGAAATTAAGAGAAACATTTCATAGTGATAAAAGGGTCAGCTCATCAGGAAGATATAGAAATCAGAAATACATAGGTACCTAACCATAGAGCATTAAAACGAATGAGGCAATGTGATAACTTCAGGAAGAAATCGACAAATCAACAATTATAATGAAGATTTCAATTCTCTACTTTCCATAATGGATAGAATATCTAGACAGAAGGGCAAGAAGAAAATGATAGACTTGACCAACACTGTAGACCTAATAGACAGCTACAGAACCCTACATCATACAACAACAAAATATATATTCTCTAGTGCACATACAACATTTTCTGGAGGGAATCATATGTTAGGCCAAAAATCAGCTCTCAATAAATGTAAAAGGATAGAAATAATATGAAAATTTTCTAGAAAAACATTTATAATGAAATCAGACGTTAGCAACAGAATTAAATTTCATAAGTTCACAAATAAATGAAAATTAAGTTATAAACTCCTAAATAACTAGTGAATCAAAGAGTGAATCACAAGGAAAATTAGAAAATATTTTGAGATGCATGAAAATGACAAAATATATCAAAATTTATGGGATGCAGCCAGTACAGTGATCAAGAGAGACATTTGTAGCTGCAAACACCTATATTAAGAATGAAGAAAAGAGCTAGAAGAATAGCTCAGTTGTAGAGCATTGACCTGACTTCCCTAAGGCCATGGGTTCAATCCCAGATGAAAGAGGATAGAGAGGAGACGGAGGAGGATTGAAAGTTCAAGCACAGCTTGAGTGACTTAGTGAGACCTTGTCTCAAAACAAAAATTAAAAAGGTGTAGGAAAGTAGCTCAGTGTGAATGTCTTGGATTCAATTCTTGGTACAAAAAAACTGATGAGAGGGAGCTAGGGATGTAGTTGAGTGCTTGCCTAGTATGCTCAAGACCCTAGGTTCTAGAATAGCAAAGGTGATCCTGGGCAATAAAGACAAGACAGGGGGCATCACAATCCCTGACTTGAAATTATACTATAAAGCTACTGTGAGAAAAACAGTGTGGTACTGGCAAAACAATAACAACAACAACAACAACAACAACAACAACAAAACAGACCCAAAAATCAATTAAACAGATTAGAAGATGCAGAAACAACTTCAGACACACTGAGCTACCTTATCTTTGACAAAGTTGCCAAACACATTCACTGGAAGAAAGATAGCCTCTTTAATAAATAGTTCTGGAAAAACTGGCTCTACACATGTTGAAGATTAAAACTGGACCTATATCTTTCACCATGTACCAAGCTAAAATCAGAATAGATCAAAGATTTTAATATTAAAACAGAAACATTAAGTCTGTTGGAAGATAGAGTAGGTAAAATTGAAGACATAGGTGCAAGCAAAGACTTTATAAACAAAATCCTGATTGCAGAGGAACTATCACAAAAAATCAACCACTGGGATCTCACCCTATTGAAAAGCTTTTGTGCAGCAAGAGAAACCACCAACAGAGTGAAGAGACAACCCACAACGTGGGGGAAAATGTTTGTCATCTGTACTTCAGACAAAAGATTACTATCAAGAACATATAAAGAACCCAAAAAAATCGGTTCTCCCAGATTTAAAGATCCAATCCAAAAATGGGCATCTGAGACAAATACACACTTCTCAGATGTAGAAATACAAACAGCAAATAAATATGTGAAAAAATGTTCAGCATCACTCGTCATTCAAAAGATGCAAATTAAAACAACCCTGAGATTCCCTCTCAACCCAGAATAAATCGCTATTACCAGGAAATATACCAATAATGAATGCTGGAAGGACTGTGGGGAAAAAGTGACCATTCTCCACTCTTGGTAGGAGTGTAGACTGGTGCAACCACTATGGAAACTAGTATGGCGATTTCTCAAAAAACTAGGACTAGAGGTCCCATTCAACCCAGCTATTCCCCTACTGGGTATCTTCCCAGAAGAATTTAAAACATCATCGTTACATGTGACATCATCGTTACATGTTACATGTGAATCCACAGGAGAGCTATTATTGCTTTTCATCCCTTAAAAAGTACATATTCTTAGCGGGTGTTGGGGCATACATCTGTAATCCTATCGTTCTGGAAGACTGACGGAGGAGAATAACAAGTTCAACCCCAGTTTGGCAACCTTAATGAGAATCTGTCTCAAAATAAAACAAATGAATAAAATTAAAAGGGCTAGGAATGTAGCTCAGTGTGAAGTTGGTTCAATCCCCAGTGTCACAAAAAAGAAGACATCCCTGATACAGAATGAGACTCAAACTAGGAACAGTGGTTCACACTTGTAATCTCAGCAGTTGGGAAACTGAGGCAGGAGGATTGCCATGAGTTCGAGGCCAGCCTAGCCTACACAGTGACTTCAAGGCCAGTCTGAACTACATAGTGAGATCCTGTCTCAAAAACCAAACCAAACCAAAACAAAACAACACAGCAAAAGAATAGGACTCAAGGGTGACATTTGGACCATTGTATACCATGTACTGGTTACTCTGGCATCTGTTCTATTCCATAGATGTATAAAAAATTTTAAGTAGACCTCAGAAGTATGAAACATTTGCCACTGGAGCTCTGGATCTCAGATCAAATATCATTTTCTCAGAGGCCTTTCCAAAACGCCTTATGTACAGGGGACAATCTTAGACCTCTGTAGACTCCCGATCTCCCACATCAATTTATATATTAACTTAATAGCACATATCATGATTTATAAAGACCTCACTTATTTTTCACTTATTATTACACCAATGGGATATAAATTGCATGATGGTCAATACATTTTTAACATTTTCAGCACTTTTATCAAGTGAATGTACTATATGTTCAATGACTGTTTGCCAAAAGAAGAAAAAAATATAGATTTGATAACCAAGAAGGCACTACAGAATTGTGATAGGAGTAGCATTTAAAATTGTAGACATAAGTAAGTCTACCCAAAGAGGGCATATAGAATGAAAAGTGGAGTCTGAAGACAAAACTGAGGAAACAACAGCTTTGGGGACTTGGACCAAAAAACAAGCAGTTCAAAAAAAATAACTGAGAAAGATAAACCAGAGGTAAAGAGGGACAGAAGTAAAATTTCATGTAGCAGAAATGAAATAAGATGGAGTTTCAGAGAAAGAATGTTCAACAGAACTATACCTTACTAAAAGATGATGTGAGCGCTAAATTTCAAAGTATCTACTGGCTTAGATCTTGGAAACAATATAAATGCCCATCGACTGAGGAATGGATAAAAAAGATGTGGTATTTTTATACAATAGAGTACTACTCAGCCACAAAGAAGGATAAACTGGAGACTTTTATAGGTAAATGGATGCAACTTGAGACCATACTCATAAGTGAAATAGACACACATGTGTAAACATTGTATTGTCTCACTAGTGGGAGAAGCTGAAAGAAGCAACATATGTATATGTATATGCATATATATATATATATATATAATAGGTCAGATAGTTATACTACTGATTTCTCTGAGTTCACTGAAGAGAAAGATTTGTGCTGGTATTGTTCGGACAATTGAATGCAGCTGTTGTTTCCTCTGGGTGAATGATTGGGGATGACAATGTGCAATATATGTACCAATTGTTGCCCCTGATTGATGTATTTTGAAATTTTGTTTCATTTTTTTCTTTCTTTTCCTTTTTCTCCTTGAAATAAAATGGATTTGGAAAAAAAAATAAAGACCCTAGGGTCAATCTTTGGTATTTTGCTAGTTCCTTTCTTTCATTGCTAAGACAAAATACCTGACACCCAAAGTTAAGGGAGGAAAGATTTTTTTGGTCACAGTTTGTTTCAGTCCATAATTGGCTGGCTCCAAGGCAGAGAGGCATCACAAAATAGAAACAGTTCATGGAGGGCAGAAGGTGGTAAAGCAAGCAAGGGAGGGGGTCCTTAGCAGCTTTTTTCTGCCCCTTTTCTGCTTGATCTGTGATACTGGGATTAGGGTAGTGCCAAACCAATCAGTGGACTGATTTATTTATCACACAAACTTAACCCAACCACCACACACTCTAGGTTCAGCCATCTCTGAAAAAAAACCCACCCATGACTGCATGAGGCTTTGGGGAGTCTCTAGACATATGCCACAACATTCCAATGCTGGCTCCCCAAAGACTCATGTAAATTCCTTTATGCAAAATGCATTTAGTTCATCTCCAAGAGTTGTCATTTTCCTAACATTTTCAGCATTGCTGAAAACTCTAAGTCCCAAGTCTCCTCTGAGTTTTAATAGAAACTTTTAGCTGTGAGCCCCTGTGCAAATGAAAAGAAAGTTAAACACTTTCAACATTACAATGGCACAAGATAAACATTACCTCCCAAAAGGTACAAATAGGAGACTACAAAGGAAGGGGACCAAAGCAAGTCTGAAATGCAGCAGGGCAAACATTAAGTTCCACAGTTACATTTCCAGCATCTCCCACAATCTGTAGCAAGTTGTGAACTCCAAAGGGCTTGGGTGTCTCTGCCCCTATACCACTGCTGGTGGTTGTAGCTCCCATGGCTTCTCTCTTGGGCTGGTTCTTCACCCTCCTTGCAGCTTTCCTCAGATGATCCACATTCCTGGCTTCTCCAAACTTCTCAGGTCTTCACTGAACCTTTGTTTTTTTTTTTTTTTTTTTTGGCATCAGGGATTGAACTCACAACATCACGCCTGTCAGACAGGCGCTTAAGTCACTGAGCCAAACTCCCAGTCCTGGTTTTTTGAGGCAGGGTCGCGCTGTGTAGCACAGGCCAGCCTTGTGCTCGCGTTGTAGCCCAAGCCGGCCTTGAACTCACAACGCTCCTCCTACCTCAGCCTCCCGAGTGCTGGGATTAAAGGTGTGCGCCACCACGCCTGGCTTTCACTGAACCTTTGGATTCATACTCACAGCTTAACACTGCTCTCTCATGGGCACACTGCCTGGTTTCCCAGGCAGTGCCCTTCTTCTGAAATCTGAGAGGAAGCCTTCCTGACCCCCAGCTCTTGCATCCTGCAAGCACCTAAAGCCAACACTATGTGGATGTTGCCAAGGTCTGCTGCCAGGTGGAGCATGAGCTAGGCTTCCTTCTCTCTTGGCTGTAGGGGTCAAGTGCCTATGAACCAAATCCTGAGAAACAACTTCTCTAGGCTGCTGAAATTCTGAAACATGTTGCTCTGGAACCCTCTTCTCAAAGCAAAGCTTTCACTTTTGCAATTTTGAGGCTACAAAGGGTGCAGTCCTGCTGCTTCTTGTGATGCCCTCAGTCCAACTTCTCTATTCTCCTATTCCTTCTCAGCAATTAAGATCTCGCAAGCTGCTGGGGATTTAGCTCAGTGACATAAGCACCTGCCTGGCAGGTGCGAGGTTATGAGTTCAATCCCTGATACCAAAAAAAAAAAAAATTCTCCCAACCTCTATCTTTGCAATCTATAGCTTTACTGGAGCTTCCTTTCTGGCAAAACAAGACATTTTAAATCATTCTGCTGGAGTCTTTGCTCTTGATTCTCAATGTAAGTCTGGCTAAAAGTCCCCAACAGCAGCTATGACATTGCCTCAGAATTAGACTACCTTAAAATTTCTCCTGTCAGATTAGTTAGTATACTGGCCTTAGTCTCAGTCTCGGCAATGTCTCTGGATGCAAGTTGGACAGAAGCAAAATGCAGACAAACTTTCTCCCAAGGAATAATGCACATCATCTGGAGTCCAACAGCTAATGCATTCCTTCTTCCCAGCAGAAATCTCCTGAGTCTGGTCTTTATGAGCAGAATTTCTATCAGCCTTCTGGTCTTCTAAGTTCTGACCAGATTCTCCCATCAAGTGCACCCTAGAGTATTCCAGCTCTACTTTTTCAGCAGGCATCTCCAAAACTTGCCTAACTCTTTCCCTTCTCACAAGCTAGCTCCAGAGGCTCCTAAATCACATGGTCAGGTACAGTTGCAGCAACAACCCCATTTCTCTGGTACCAAATTCTGTCTTAGTTACTTTTCTGTAATTGCTAAGACACCCATAAGTTAAAGGAGTAAAGGTATATTTAGTTCACAGTTTATAGAGGTTTCAGTCCATCGTTGGCTGGCTCCAAGGCAGAGTGGCATGGCAGACAGGAATTGCAGAGGAGAAACAGTTCACAGCGGGCAAAAGTAGCAAGACAATTAAGGGAAGATCAGAGCTCTTACTATCTCATATCTTATCCCACATTCTTAGGGTGAGTAGCACTCATATCCTTAATCCTAGTGCCCTTGATCCTAGTATTCACCAAAAATCAATTCCAGTGTCACACACTGTAGATCCAGCCACCTCTGAAAAAGCCCCACCTATGACCTCATGACGCTTTGGGTGGGGGACATCTAGACACAAGCCATAACACTTTCCAAGACTCCAATAAGTTGTATATTAGACATTTTTTTTTACTATTTTCCATATCACTTAACTTCTCTGATGGTTAGTCATCACTGTCAACTTGACTGGATTTAGAGATACCTAGCTTAGTAAACTACACTTCTGGGTATGTCAAGGTGTGTCTATGAGAGTATTTCCACAGATGATTTGAATTTGAATCAGCAGACTGAAAGGGAAAGACCCATCCCAAATAGGTTAGGGGCCCAGATGGAACAAAATCAGAAGGAAGAAGTCAGGGATTGTAAGCTTGATTCTGCTAAATGGGTGCATCTTTTGCTCTTTCCATCACCCATGGGCATCAGATTCCAACTTCTTCAGTCGTTCAGCATGAACTCACATCACTGACTTCCCAAGGAAATTCCAGATCTTCAGCTTCATATGAAGGCTGTATTACTGGTCTCTTTGACTCTTTCTTTCTTTGCTTCCTACTGCCATGAAGTGAAATTTGCTTCGCTATGTTCTCCTTGCCACAGGCCCACAGCAATGGGTCCAAGTGGCCATGAACTGAAATCTCTAAACCTGAGTGAAAAACAAACCTTTCTTTCTTTAAATTGTTATTCTCAGTTATTCTTGTCACAGTGACAGAAAGTTAACACAGAAAAAAATTGTTACTAAGAATTGGAGCCATTGATAAGACCAAACATGACCATGTGGTCCAGAAGCCTATGGAATTGGTTTGCAAGATGAGTTTAGGAAAGTTTAGAGAATTGGGCTGGAGAAGCCCTAGAATACTGTAAGCAGAGCTTAATAGGAAATTCTGGTGTGAGTTCAGAAGGCTAGAATGCTGACAGGAATGTTGACAGTAAAGACTGTGTTCATGAGGTTCAGGTGAGAATGAGAACTCTATTGGAAATTTAACTAGAGGTAATTTGTGTTATATTCCGGAAAACAACTGGTCTACATTTTTTCCATGTTCTGAGACTTTGTGTGAGGCTGACTTCAAAGGGGATGGACAAGTTCATCTGGCAGAGAAAATTTCAAGGCAACACAGAATTAGGCAGTGGCATAGGTTTTAGCTGGATTTATAGTGATAATTATGAACAAAAAGCACAGCAGGAAGATTTGAAAAATGTGCAGTTTGGCCAGAAAAGAAGCATGTTTAAAGTCATGGGCCAAAAAGGGTTTGGTTGCTGAAGAGAATAGTACCATTAAAAAGAAGCCAAGCACTTCTCACTGGGACAATAGGAAAGATGCCTTGAGGGCATCTCAGGAATCAGGAAGACCTTACACTTTGCAGGCTCAAGGATGAAAAAGTGAAAACTTATTGAAAAGACTGCTTTGAGAAGAGAAGAGGGGGCATCCTCCTCCCATAGGGCTGCCCAGGGAATTGTTTCCCCAGAAATCATTTCACCATGCTAAGCAGTGCAGACACTCAGGGGAGGACACAGCCACGGTCCAAGTGGACCCAGCTACTGTTCAAGCCAACAGAAGATCTTGGCCTTGTCCATATGATGCTGGTATTGGAGGTACACAAAATGCAAGAGCTATAGAGTCACAAAGGCTTCCACCAAGATTTTAAAGGAAGGCCTGCAGGTCAGGTGATATGTTATAGGTGGAAATCTATGTGGTGAATCCCTGAGAGGGCAATGTATGAAGCTGGAAGAGTGAGACTAAAGGTGCAATGGAGAGCCATGAATGTGGAAGGTCTGCCAAGAAAAACTGTAGGCAGCGACCAGAGGCAGTCCAAGAGAGAGGCTATATGGGTTTCAACTGGCAAGGCCACAGGGGCAGGGCTGTCCAAGTCCTTTATAACTCGCATGATGCTGGATGTAGAGCTGCAGGATTTAATGTTTGCCTCACTAGGTTTCAGTCTTGCTTTGGTCTCCTCTCTCCTTGCTACGCCTGCATTCTTCTCTTTTGGAATGGGAACGTTTACTCTGGATCAGTGTATCTTGGAAATTTGTAACTTCATTTTTTTTTATTTAATAGGGGCTCACAACTAAAAGTTGCCTGGTGTCTCAAAGAAGATTTTAGAATTGGAGTTTTCTTTTTTTGAGAGAGGGTCTCCTTATTTAGGGCTAGACTTGAACTTACTGTTTAGTTCAGGATGTCCTCAAACTCATAGTGATCCTCCTGCCTCAGCCTCTGGAGTGCTGAGATATTACAGGTGTCTGCCACCATGTTTGGCTGGACTTAAATTTTTGAGCAATGCTGAAACTGTTGAGACTTTGGGGACTCTTGGAAATGGACTGAATACATTTTGTATTGTAAGATGGATGCAAGATTTTGGGGCCTACATGCAGAATGTTATGATTTGGATCTACCATACCTCCCCCCGAAGGTTCAAGTTCTGGAAGCTTGGCCCCCAATGTAGTAACATTAGAAATGAGGCTTTTGAAAGATGAACAGATCATTATGACTGTAACTTCATCAATAGAATAATCCACTGATGTATTCATAATCTGATGACAGTTTGAAAGATGATGGATACTCAGGTGGTAGGGCCTAGTTGAAGGCAGTGGATCATGGGCATATGAATTTGGGGGCTATATCTTGTCCTCACCTCCCCATTCTCCTGGCTGCCATGAGGTGAGCAGTTTTGCTCCACTACATGCTCCACACCATGATTCTCTGCCTCATCACAGGCCCAGAAACAATGGAGCCAAGTGACTATGGACTGAAACCTGATCTGCCCAGATATTTTGTCACAGTGATGGAAAGTTAACACAACTTTCTTATTTATCATTCCCTTATATGGCTGTCTATACTGCATTCTGAGTAGCTTCCAAATTCTATTCCAGCTTTACTCCAATGCCATAATCATATAAAGATATCAGAAAGAAAACCAATGTACAGACAAATATTCAAAGGGATTTGACAAACGTATTATTCACTCCTAATAAAAGTGTTTCTCAACTTGATGAGGGCAACTACAAAGGAGCAATAGCTAACAGCACAGTTATTGGTGAAAGGATGAATTTTCCTTCCCTAAGATCAGTATTTGGTCCATTTGTGTCCATTTTATTTTTTACTGTAACAAAATACCTGAGACTGGGTAACTTATAAAGAACAGACATTTATTTCTCACTGTTCTGGAGGCTGGAAAGTTCAAAACTGAGGTACTGGCACCTGGTTGGAGCTTTCTTGATGCAGTCTCACATGGTAAAAGGTAGAAAACTAAGAGAGCATAAATGTTGAATCCTCACATGGAATAAGAAAAGAAGAGGAAGCTAGCTGAATACTGTGTGAAGCTTCCTTTATAACTTTAATCCCACTAATCAGACAGAACTTTCGAAGCTAAATCACCTCTTACAGGGCCAACATCTTAATACTATCACATTGACAATACCTAAATTTTGGAGTGGACATTCAAACCACATTATATAGGAACAAAGAAAATTACAGATGTGGCTATAGATATAGATGTAGATGCAGATATAGATATAGATATAGATATAGATATAGATATAGATATAGATATAGATATAGATAGATTTATAGTTAAAAAGACAGAGGTGGAAAAACAAGATCTTTAGGGAGCCAATATGAAGTATATACATTGCTTCTGGTTTAACTCATGTCAGTGGGCTTCAAACAGAAGACAGAATTTGAAAAACAGTTGGAAAGATTAGTAAAAGAAGGCTGGTGGATCTGATAAATAACCTGAAGTCTATGTTCTGGAATGAAAAATGGCATCCTGCTGCTCCAAGTTTAGGCACACATTGGACATTCTATATTAGCAAGAAGAAAGATGGCAACTACACTAGGTCTCAAACCATGGCTATAGTAAAATACAAATCTATTTTAAAAATTCAGATTTTCTGATTCCTCTTACTTTTCTGATTATGCCTTTCTCTAAATTACCCTTCAATATTGCTATTCCTTAGAGCTCTGTCCTAAGCCATTGGTTCTCCACATCTGACAAATTCTCCTTGAATGAGCTAATACATCACAATGTTTTATACTATTCTGACATCTTTCATATTATTTTCTTTATACTAGATTTCCCCATACCAAGCTTCAGATTTTAATACACATCCTTTCAGAGGATATATCTACCTAGATATACCACAGATAACTAAGTCAAAATTATATTAAAATGACATCAAAATAATGCAGTGATAAGGAAGAAAAATTCTTCCATAGAAGCAATGATAATAATGACCAAAATGATCAGAATCAACTTTTTTGGATATCTACAAATTAACAAAATACATTCAGGAGTAAGAGATTATTTATTGAAGAAGAACAGCTAAATTGTTATAAGATCAGCAAGCTCTGTGATGTTTTAATTTTCTATGTGCCTATCCTCTTTCCTTTAGCTCTGTAGCAGCCTTGAAAACTGACATTCAGCCGGGGATATAACTTAGCGGCACAAGTGCCTGCCTGGCAAGTGCAAGGTCCTGAGTCCAATTTCTGGAAAAAAAAAAAAAAGAAAGAAAGAAAAGAAAAGAAAAGAAAAGAAAAAAACTGACATCCACTCATGTTCATGTGGCAAATAAGGAGCCTTGTAGCTCCTGGAGAAGAAAGAATGAAGTTGATGCTCTTTAAAAATGTGTACCAGTATAATTGCGATTATTTGACCTCTGCCATGGTTTCCCGGGAGACTCCATTTACAAATCTTACCTTCATTTGACCTGATTCAGAGCTTGCCTTTTTACTAAGGATGTTTATTAAAAATAATAAATGGTAATTGTTTAAAATTGTGACTGCCTGACGAAGTGAACAGAAGTTGGCACAATAAATAGGCTGACAAAAAAGGACTTGAAATGAAAACTGAGGAAATGAAAGATTTGTCTCAGTCACTGTCTTAGTTACTTTCGCATTGCTGGGACAAAATACCCAACAACCACAAGTTAAAAGAGGAAAGGTTTATTTTAGCTCATAGTTTGTAGAGTTTTCAGTTCATAGTTGACTGGCTCCATGGCAGAGGGGCATGGCAGACAAGAAACAGTTTGTGGCATACAGACAGAAAGCAGTAATGTAGTGATCCCTCCATTCCCTTTTTATTCCACTCAGACTACAAGACTATTGTTTGGTGCTATCTATACCAGGGTGGGCATTCTCATTATCTATACACAGAAGTATAATAAACCAACCAGCGGACTAACCTAGTTATCATTAATCCACTATCACACACCCATGATTCAGTCACCTCCATGATCCATGCACCTATGAGTGTATGAGACTTTGAGGGGGGCATCTAGATATAATCCATAACACTTTCTCATCACTGAAGCACACACTACTTGATACACACAATTTAAAGGAGGAGAAATTTATTTTTGTTCACTATTACAGTTCATGGTTGTCTGGCTCCAGGGCAGAAGCAGCATGGTGGAGGGGCATCAGGAAAGTTGCTTACATGACAGCATCCCAGGAAGCAGAGAGAGAGGAGAAGAGTCAGGGAGGGTGACATATCTTTCTAGGTCATGCCCTTAGTGACCTGCCTCTTCCAACCAGACCCAACCTTTTAACAGCAAACCAGCTATGGACCAATCCACCAAAAACTATGATACAATCACTTTCCAAAATGAGACTTTGGGTTGGGCGCTGCCCAGATGCCGGAGGAGAACCAGAATGGGCCCAACCGGGCCCCAACTCGCTGGGCCCTTGCAGTGCCAGCTCACATCAAGAGAGAACTGATCCGCCTTCCGGGGTTGGGCGCTGCCCGACCCCGGAGGACAACCAGAATGGGCCCAACTGGGCCCCAACTCGCTGGGCCCGTGGGGCACCAGCACGTGGGACTGGAATTAAGGACATCATCCATATATATCCCCCGCCTCCCTCCCGGTAAGCAAGCTGCTGGCTCTGAGGTCTGGCTAAATTGATGGCAACTAAGGTACATAAAGCAACTAAACGCTAATATTGTTTCGTAGATTTTGCAGGCCTCAGATCGGCACCCTGAACGTCTCTTTGCATGATGACAGTAGGCAATGTTGCAGATACGGGGGACTCTCTTCTGTCTTGTCTTCGAGGACCAATATGGTTCTCACCAGTTTGCTTTACTCTGATCGTTATTATTTTTCTCTTTTTTTCCTTTATTTTATATTCTGTTTTTATTGATTTTGTTTTGTTTTGTTCTTGGTTCAATTCTACTACACCTGTTGGAATGATCAGCTAATCTGAAGATAGCAAGGTATGTTATAGTAGCTATTGTATTCACATTATCGATCTTCGAAGTTCTGTACCAGTCCTACTGCTTTGCTTTGATTGACTTTATTCTGTTATGTTCTGTTGTATTTTACTATCTTTAAAATAAAAAAAAATAGAGAAAAAAAATGAGACTTTGGTGGGCACAGTTGAGCACCAAACCATAGTAGGGCCATATTTAACCATCAGTGTTAATGGTCTCAATTCACCACTCAAAAGACATAATAGGGCCATAGGTGTTTTGAAAAGTTCTTCCAGATTTTTGAGAGTCTAGAAGGCCACACACATACACACACATATTCAGGAGAGATCTGAAGAAGATCAAAACTTTCAGCTAAAGCTGGCTCTGAGACTCTCCATAAGCAGGCAATGAAAACAAAGACAGTTTGAAACTGTCTAGCTAAGTGTTGAGGGCTTCCAAATGAACACAGTCACTCGACATAGCCTGGGACACTTATTGGCTCCAAGATAAGGAAATCTCTTTCTAATCATTATCTGACTGTCAAGCTAACCACACAGAGACTTCAGTGGTCAACATGACAGAGAATGTACATTTTACACAATTGCTTTTGTAGTAAGTAAACAAGCAAACAGCAACAATAACAAAACCGAATAGCAGCAAAACATACTCTGAGTGTAAAGATATGGAAATAAAATTAGTGAAATAGAAAGTGTAGAGCTAAAACGAAAATTCAGTAGAGGAACTTGACAGCAGAAATGAGCAGGCAGAAGAATCAGTGAGCTTCAAGATAGGCTAGGTGAGACTATTTAAGATGAAATAAAATGAACAGAAACTCAGATACATGTTGGATATAACCGAGAATACTAACATAGGCACAATGGAAAACCCCGAAGCAGAGGGGAGAAAGAATGGGGTGGGGGTGTATATTTGAAGAAATATTTTTGAAAATTCTGAATTTCATTGAAGAAATGTGAGTTTACACCCAAGAAATGAAATGAACTCTAAGTGGTATAAATTTAGAGTTCCAAACCTAAACACATCATGATTAAACTATCAAGAGATAAAGAAAAAAAAAAAAGAGAGAGAGAATTTTGAAAGCAGCAAGAGAAAAGTAACTCACTTGATACAAGTGTTGGTCAATAAAATTAACGGCTGCTTTATTTTTAGAAATCACGGAGGCCAGAAGTCAATAAAATTGCTTTCAGTAAAAGTGCTGAAATAAAAAATAAGATTGTAAACTAAGAATTCTACATCCATCTAAACTATTAAGATGAAAGAGAAATTAAGACATTCCCAGATAAACAAAAACTGAAAAAAATCTCTTGCTGGAAGACCTGTTCTACAAGAAATACTAACGTGTGAATTTTCAGAACTGAATGAATGGATACAGTACTAGATAGTAACTTGAATCCAGGTGAAGAAATACATAGATCTAACTATATAGGTAAATATAAAAGACAATATAACTGTATTTTTTCTTTGTTACTCCTTGTTTTGATCATGTCCTCTTCACTCCATTGGTGAGCAATGGAGTCCCAGTCTAGGGTGGTGGAGAAGGCTGAATACATGGCTTCTGATGCTGGACAGATGAGATTGACAGCAATTTATTAGTCACATACATTCATTACCCAAGGGAGGAGGGCATCACATGCAACCACAAGGGAGTTGTATTTGGAACTAGAATAAACAAGCAGGGTTTGCAGGAGGCAGACTTTGAAGAATTAAGAGGCTTTAGTGGCTCTTTGTTCCCACAGAAGAATGTGATTGTCTTGTTTGAATAATTTCATGGGCTACCAGGGCCTGACACCTGCTATTTAGAGATAAGCAAGAACTGTGTCTGGTTCCCATGGTAAGGTGAGTTGTTTTTGTTTTTGTCTTTGCCTTTGTTTATCTACATAAGCAAAATGAAAAAGGAACTTGTGATTAGACTATACGAGGCCCTCATGATTTTTCCAGATGTCAAGGAAGCAGTTAATATTAATTTTAGGGCCTACATCACATTTGATCCTTTGTTACCTTGACATCAATTTAAACCTTGGTGATGACTTGAAAGTAGATGAAGTGTCTTTCTAGGAAGTGAAGTGGGCACTTGACCAAGAGGAAAGAGGGACATCATGCTTAAACGTTAGAGGTGTCCTCCTTTATGGTCAATAAAGGCACTTGAGGGACTTGTGGAGCACTGGTGCCTGGAATGCGTATCTCCAAGGGACATGAACTTACATGATCTGAAGAGAAGCCAGAGTATGGGGATATGAATTTAGACTAATCAATGCTGAGACAATAGTGACACTCAGTGGGGGTCCATTTTCCACTTTTGGTTTAAGTAATAAATCTCTGAGGAGCCCATTAAGGTTTCAATTAAACTAGCTGCCTGGGCCTATAAGGGAGGTGAAAATTCTATTAAATGCTTTCTCCTCAAGCCCACCACTATCTGAGAAGTGAAATGAGTGCCTTTGCCACTGTTAGTAATGTCTGGAATTCCTAAAGGGATACAGAGTGTCTTGGTAAGACCATCTATTGAGGCTTTAGTGTATATAGAGACATGTGCCACTTTGATTTGTATTTTGAGTATCCATGAGGCAAGAGATTCCCAGTGTACCCTAAAAGAAGCAACTTTAAGGCTACGGCCCAAAAATGTGCAGATAAGACCATTTGTTGGCCAGGACATCCCAAAGTTAATATGCCTGCCTGACCTGGCTGCAGTGGTGCACACCTATAAGCTTTGCACTCTGGAAGACAGAGACAGTGGGATTGCAAGTTAAGCCCAGCCTGGGCAATGTAGCGGCTTGGTGAGATCTTGTCTCTGGATAAAAAAATAAATAAATAAAAAGGGTTGGGGACATAGCTCAGTGCAAAGGCCCAGGATCCAATCCCTTGTATGATGACAACATAAAAGACGACTGCCCGAGGTGTGGCCAGTTGTTCTGATTCTTGGTCACATAGTTTTCACGGACATGTTGGTTATTAAAAGTAGCGACATTTTACTGAACTCCATCACATATTATGAATTCTCTTATTGATCAATCAGTTGCCACTAAGGGGATCCCTAGGAGGCCAAGGGATGAATCATACATCTGGTAAACGACTGAGGATAGAGGAGGCCAGTCTCTCCTGTGGTGGGATCTATTAAATAGGCCCAGGTTTCGCTCCATTCTATAGAAAGAAGGCCTCGGTACCTGTGCTGTTCTTGTGGGTGCTGCTTCAATGACCCAAGGCATAATGGGCAGCCAGGTACAGAAGGTTAAAGGTGCAGATACTGTGACAACTTTGATTTTCAGGAGAAGCAAGTATGTAGCCAGCAATTGCTTCTCTGATAATTTATAGTGCAGGACTGTAAAGGAGGGAAACCTATAAACAAATTACAGTCATTACAGGTGGTCTAGAGATCCCAGGACATCTGAGAGGAGGTTGCTAATGCTTCTATGGTGAAGGAGTCTGTGAAGGCACTAACATGAGTGTCTGCTGATTTCAATTTGGATATATTCGAGAGCTTTCTGTTGGAGAAGGTGCCATTCAATGTGGGAGATTTGTAAGTAACAGCATCAATAAAATCAAGTAAAATTTGTAAATGAAGAGTATGTTGCTTTCAAGATACAAAAAGTACTAAAATATATTGAACTTTTACTAGACTATAGGTATTGAAATGGTCAGTAGCTCTTTTTAGACACTGTCAGAGTGGAGTGGTTTACCAGATAATTTTTAGGAATTGGTGGGGCTTTGCATTATGCGTGAATCAATGGTCCATACCCCTTTCATGAGCCCCTTTGTATTTGTATATCAATCATGAATGTGTCAAATGAGTCTCCCTAAAGGAGGAAGTCATCAATGTAACGTCACAAGTGTTTCCTTAGAGAAAGATGAATGCAGTTGGAATCTTGCCTGAAAAAAATAATGTGCAATGGTAAAGGCCTAGAAAAAGCATATTATATCCTTTAGGAGATGAAGACAAACTGCAACTGAAAAGTTGTTGAAATAGACATTGAACAGAACATACTATCCAAATATGTAACAGCAAAATATTTACCACTTGCTGATTGGATGGAGTCAGTAATTCCAGTTATAATGAGTATTGGATATGAGGACCTTAATGGATGATACTACAACACTGAGGCTGTAGTTATCTGCTGTGAAGCACTATTCACTCATTTTAGGCTTGAGAACAGGCCAATTTGGGAAGCTAAATGGAAAAACAGCGGAGATAATTACCCTTTCACTAATTTAGCTTTATATAATAAATTTTAATCCTTGAAGGACCTGTTTTAAGTTACATTGGGCCATATTAACTATTTTGACAAGGGGATTCATGGCACCTAATTTAGTTGAGCCAAATTTTAAGTGACAAAGATTTAATTTAACTTTATTACTCATTGTGACAAAGTGTCCCTGTTCAGTATAAGGTATTTTATGGTAATGAGTGCTATGATCATGAAGAATTTAGGCAAAATAATAATAGTAATTGTGATAGTTAGGATGAGGCATACTTATTTGTCCTCTATTTATAGCCAGTAATTCCTTAGGATTATAGGGGGTACCTTGTTTAAATTTAATGGTTCCCCAGATACAACTGGAATTTGAACCCCAGTATTGATTAAGTCTGTGAAGTTTTGCCAATTGGTGCATTTCAGCAAATGTTGACATTAATTCAGGATCTTTGTTGTAGAGGCAAAAAAACCAGTCAGTGCCCTTTCATATTTTTGCTATACAAATAATTTTAGTAAATTTTGGATTTGCAATTGTGTCAAATTTCAGACATCTGCTTCAATTTGATTTTTCCCCTGCAAACCTAAATATTGAGCTGTTTGTTGTAGTGGAAGCATAAGCAGTAGCTTAGCAGAAGAGCACCAGGCCCTCAATTCTGCCCCAGTCCCGATCTTTCCCCAGTATGGCCCTCGCTCTTCCTCTTTTTTCTCTATAAAATTTCCCTCATACTAATTTATCTTTCCAATCATGTAAAACCTCTGTTTTTGGTTTCTTGGTGGTTATTGGACAAGTTCAGGGGTTCTGGGGACTGACTAAAAGGTAGCTGCCTGCTCCTCTAAGGAATGCCAGTCAATCTTCTTAGGGTCAAAGTCTACATCAGGTATGACAATTTTGTCTATGGCCTTGATGATCCATCCAACCCCATTGCCACATGATTAGCTCTTTGATGGTTGGTAAACAGAAGCATTAGGCAAATTGTAGGCACATTGGCTGGGAGTTATGCATTGGAAGAGCAATTGAATGCAACATACTCACCTTTATTTTAAAATAATCATGAGTACGTAGGCCATGGGCCACTAGGGATGTGTGTGTCAATTACATTTGGAGTCAATACCTTTGGAGTCAGGATAACACACAAAAGCAATGAGGCAAACAGGATCACAAGAGAGAAGTAAGGATGCCTCTTGCCCGCATGACAATGACCATTAGAAAACTGAGCTACTATGCTTAATTGTATTCATGATGATGGCCTCCTTCTTTTCCACAAATATCACACAGGGCTGTCTGCAGTCTATCCTGGGGGTGTACAGTTACAAGCAAAGTCTTCATATCTGCTGCAAGCAGCCAGTGATGGTAACCAGTCTAGACACACTGATCGAAGAGTTCTAGCCCCACTCCTGGTAAGTGAAACTCGGATGCCAACAGGGTAAGATGCTGTATTGTGTCATCTGTGCTATGTCATCTTCATAGGAAGGAGCCTTAGAGACTACTTGCCAAACTCAACGGTACATCACATTGAGATCTATAATAAACAACAGGTTTTCCTTTGAGTAGAGTATTTTGTGGTACTGAGGAGGGAACCCAGGGTCTCACAGATGCTAGGGAAGCACTCTATCCCTGTGCTACATCCCCAGCCCAGGAATATAGATTTAGAGTGGGAAGATATGGTGACATGTGGCAAAGACAACACAGTGTCATATAAGCCAAAGCACAATTCAGCAGAAATTAGCAGTTCTGTTCCAGGCAGCATTTGCCATATCAGGAAAGTACTTTAATTAGCTATAAGCAGCTAATTAAAACTTATCTGGTATCTTTGGTCATAGTCCATCCTGTTCACAACATCAGCTGTTTTGAGCATTGCTTCACACGGGATAGCTGAGCATAAAATGCCCAGTACCAGACAGATGAGATTAACAGTAGTTTATTAGTCACAAACGTCTGTAGCCTAAAGGAAGAGTACACAGCATGCCACGTACAGCCACAAGTGGTTTGAACTCTGGAACAGTGAACAATCAGAGACTGTGAGAGGCAGGTTTTGTATCATCAAAAGAATAAGGTGACCCCTGCTTCCTATGGGAAGATGTGAGCTATTTAAAAATAATTCTACGGGATGTGAGTGCTTTTTAAAATAATTCTATGGGCAGGCAGGGAACTGAAGCCTACTACTGTTAAAGAAAAAAAATTATTCAATAACACTTATTGAAGATGGCAAGACAGATTTTATTCAGTACTATCATGATAAATGTAGGGACTACTACAATGAGGTCTTGTAGAGTGGGAAAGAGATTGGGCTTAACTATGAATTCAGTATGAGAAAATGGAAATTTATAGGTGAAGAGTAGGGTGAGGGTCAGTAGATAGAAAATTACTAAGAGGAAACAGCAAGGATAAGGGGGAATTCTGGCTAAACTGATTTTGCAAAAATTCTTGCTGAATACAGGACAGGCTGATTAGACATCACTTGGGGGATGGTGTAAAATGTGCTGTCTTACTGGATGTAGAAGGTGATCAGATATCAAGGTTCTAGTTAAACTTGGTGGGAAGTTTAGTTAAACTAACTGAGCAGGATTCTTGTTAAAACTTGACAGTGAGGAGATGAACATGGAAGTAAAAAACTTAGGTTAGTTGGAAAACAGTTCAGGGGATCCTGAACAGAGTTTGAGTGATAAGCATATGTTTGTTACTGCTCAGGGGTAAGAGGAACGGGGCCTGATCCTCATGACAAGGACAACTCTTTGGCTACAGTACTTTATCTGTGGAAGCAAGTGGGGAGGGGAGCATACCAAAGATTAAACCTAGACCCACATGTCTCATTGTGTACTAAACTAAAATCAAAATAGACCAAAGATCTAAATTAAAAAGAAAAGAATTGAAATGTGTTATATACATCTGTCAGTCCCCTACAGTGAATGTAATCATTATGTATGGCAAACATGTACTAATAAAAGTAAAAAAATAATAATAACAATGTAACATTCCCCCCCCCCAAAAAAAAACCCCACAGAAACATTTAGCCTGTTTCAAGAGTAAAACTCTTGAAGACGTATGTGTAGGCAAAGACTTTCTGAACAGAATCCTGGTTACACAAAAAATAATACCCAGAATCAACAAATGGGATCACATCAAAATAAAAAGCTTCTGAATAGCAGAAGAAATCACCAACGGAGTGAAGAGACAGCCTACAGAATGGGAAAAATGTTTTGGCTGCTAGTGCTTAGGCAAAGGACTAATATCTAGCATATATAAAGAACTCAAAAAATTAGATCCCTCAAATTTAAAGACTCAGTAAAAAATGGGCATCTGAAATGAATACACATTTCTCAGATAAAGAAGTACAAATGACCAATAAATATATGAAGAAATATTCAGCATCGCTGCCCATTAGAGAAATGCAAATTAAAACAACACTCAGATTGTATTTCACTCCAAAAAGAATAACTATCAACACAAAGTCAATCAATAACCAGTGCTGGTGAGGCTGCAGGGCTAGAGGAAGAATACCTATCCTTGTTGGAAAGAATGTAAACTGATACAAATACTGTGGAAATTAGTATGCAGATTCCTTAAAAAACTAGAGCTAGAAACTCCAGTTGACCCACTTATTCCCCTTCTAGGTATCTTCCCAAGAGCTAAAGACATCGTACCACAGTGATATATGCACATTCATGTTTATAGCAGCACGATTCATAATAACAAAACCTTGAAAGCAGCTATCAACAGATGAATGAATAAACAAAATGTGGTGTATTTATACACAATAAAGTACTGCTCTGCCATAAAGAAGGATAAACTTGAGTCATTTGTAGGAAAATGGATGCACCTTGAGACCATAATGTTAAGTGAAGTAAATTAAGCACACAAGATTAAATATCATATGGTTTATCTTATATGAGAAACTTAATATATAAAGAAATTGAAAAATAAAGACAGACAATAGGGAAAAATAGAGAGAGAAAAGTTATTGTAATTCAGATTGGACAATGTATCTAAAAGTGTACCTTGATTTAGTGTAATTGTTTCATGTATTTTATATATTTTGGCCTGTTGATCTGGCAGTTAACCTGTATATATGCTCATTAACTCTATAGGGACTTATAAGATTAAATGAATTTAATGCTGGCAAAATGGGAGGTAAAGAATTGAGATATGTCATGTACATGTACCAACTCCTCACAAAGAATGTAAGCATTATACTGAAAGAATTAAAAACATCATACGATAGTGATATATGCACATCCCTGTTTATGGGAGCACAATTTTTAATAGCTAAATCTTAGAAATACCTCAAATGCCTATCAATGAATGAATGAATAAAGAAGGTGTGGAGTTTTCTATACAGTGGAGTAGTACTCTGCCATAAAGAAGGATAAACTTGAAACATTTCTAGTGAAATAAATCAGACACACATGGTTAAATATTGCATAGTTTCTCTGGTTTGAGAAACTGAAAAGTAAATAAAGAATGAAATGTATAGTAGATATTGGAAAATAGGGTGAAAATGTTCAAATGGGAAGGGGAACCAAGGAGGGGGAAGGGAAAGGAAGGAAAGGAAAAGAAAAAGATAATAAAAGGAAAAACTAGAAACAAAACTTTTGTAAATAAGTGGTGGAAGAAGCGTTTAAGGGAGGGGAAGAGGTTAGGGACAACAAAAGAATCAAGATGTATAATGTACAAGTACAAATTTTCTATGATGAATGTGATCATAACACATATCTAAAATGTACCAATAAAATTAATTAAAAAAATAAAACACAAATATAAAGCAAATGGAGAAGGGAATTTGCAGTTAGGCCAACTTTACCTTGTAAAGGTACCACATAATATGATTACGGGCCTCACATCACTTTCTTTTTTCTGGTTTAGAAGACAAATGTATAAAGCAATCATGACGAATCTGCGTTAACACACACACAGTGTGTAAAGATGTAATTTGTAGGACCACAACAGCACTAAAGGAGGAGGGAGTGTTAATTACAACTAGATTTTTGTATGCTAACATGTTAATTGTAATGCCTAGGGAAAGCACAAAGAAAATAACTCAAAATAAACAATGAAGTAATTAAAATAGTATATGAAAACTATCTAATGGAGAATAAGGCAGTAATGAAGGAGTTGGTGAACAAAACAGACATAATATAGAGAAGAAATAGCAAAAAGGAAGAAATAAGTGTTATCGTTGGTTAATCACTTAAATTTAAATGGAGTAAGCAGTATAAACGAAAAGTAGAGATAGAACGGGGAAAAAAAAGATCCAATTATATGTTATCCATGAGATACATGTTTTAGATTCAAAGACATGGTTACATTGAAAGCAAAAACATGACAAAAGACATAACATGCAAAAATAACCAAAAGAGAGTTGGCGGGCTAGTGATGTAGCTTAGTGATAGAATGTTTGCCTAGCATGTGTGTTGCCCCCAACATTAGGGGTAAAAAAAAAACAGAGAAAGATAGAGAGTTCGAGTGGACATACCAATATAAGACCAAATTTACTTTAATTCAAATATTGTTACTAGAGACAAAAAAGGGCATTTTGTAATTTTCTAAAGGGTCAATAATTCAGAATATGTAACAATTATAAACATAAGCACATCTAAAAACAGCTCTCCATATATATGAAACAAAAATTGATAGAATTACAGGGGAAAAAGAGACAATTCAGCAATAATAGTTGAAGTTCTTTAGTGCTACACTTTCATTAATTGATAGACACAATTAGATAATAGATCAACAAGGGAAGAAAAGAATTCAACAAAAATATAACCCAACTAGACCTAACAGACATCTATAGACCATACTATATCCCACAACAGCAAAATACACTTACTCAAGCGCACATGGAACATTCTCTAGAATATACTATGTGCTAGGCCACCAGTCAATCCTTAATATATCAAAGAAGATTGAAATCATACAAAGTATGCTCCTTGACTACAATTGAATGAAATTAGAAATAGTAACAGAAAGAAATTTGGAATATTCACAAATATATGGAAGTTAAACAACAAACTTCTAAATAACTAATGGATCAAAGAAAAAATCACAACAGATGGGAGAGATGGGAGGGAAAGAAGTAAAAACAAAACAAAACAAAAGGAAAAGACCACAAATTGTATCACATCCAATTTGTTTAGTAATTTCATTGCATTCAAAAACTCTACTGTAAAGCCAGGCGTGGTGGTGCATGCCTGTGATCTCAGCACTCCGGAGACTGAGGTAGGAGGATTGTTGTGAGCTGGAGACCAGCATGGGTGACAAAGTGAGTTCAAAGCCAGTTTGAACTGCACAGAGAGACCCTGTCTCAAAAGCAAAACAAAGCAAAACACAACAAAAACCTTACTGTAGGACTGGGGACATGGCTCAGTGGTAGAGCTCTTGCCTTGCATGCACAAAGCTCTGGGTTCAATCCACAGCACTACACACTACTGTATGCTGAATACTTTATTTATGAAACTTAAAAGAATATATACATTACCTTCATCCATTATTTGTTTATTTATTCATATATTTTCCATTCTTTCTTTGAAGATTTTTTGGATTTATCAGTTAACTTAGCCATCCTTGACAGATGGAAACACATATACTCTTTTAATATGCTTTATTGAATCAGGACACTTAATCTGTTGCATTCATAGAGTTGCATTAAAAGTCATAAAATATTTGGTTTTTTTGAAAAGGGCCAGTTTGACTATATCTCTGGTGTGTTCCTTGTCTCTTGCCATGTTATGCTCTGTGCCACCTCAGGCCTCTGCCATCAAGAAGGACATCACCAAATGTAGCCTCTCAGGCTTGGAGAACTATGAACCAAAATTAATCTCTTTTCTTTAAAAATAAAAATACAGAAAAAGAAAATTAGACGACAGTTTAAGGTGAATAAAAACAGAATACAACATATAAAGCTTATGAGAGTGAGCTAAAGCATTGACAGCAAGGAAATTAATGGCTATAAATGCCTGCATTCAAAAAAAATCTCAAATGAATTCCCCAGTGTTTCACCTTAAGAAATCATATGAAAGAGTGAACTAATTCTATACAAAAAGAAGAAAGAAAATGATAAAGATCACAGAGGAAAACATGAAACAGAGGATAGAAAATATATTTGAGAGAATCAGTGAAACTGATGCTGATTTTTTGGAAAAGCAAAAAAAATTATAAAAAATTCAAGTAGGCTGACCAAGAAAGGAGACTCAAATTACTAAAATTAAAAATAAAGAGTCACTACTAATGGCATTATAAAAGCTTAAAAATGTGTAAGAGAATACTATAAGCAATTATAACAAATTGGATATGTACTATGAAATTAACACATTTCTAGAGACGTCAATTACCAAATCTGACTCAAGGAGAAATCAAAAAATCTGAACAGGCATATACAAATAAAGTGATTGAATCAGTAAACTAATATTACCACACGCAAAAGAGCCCAGAACCGGAAAGCTTCACCGATGAGCTATACCAAGAATTTAAAGAACATATACAAGTCTTGCACAAACTTTCCTGAAAAGGAAGAGACGCTTCTCCATTTTTTCTATGAACAAATACTATCCTGATACAAAAACCAGAGAAGTTATCAAAAAACAAAACAAAACTATACACCAATTTTTTCCCCCCACTGGGGATTGAACTCACAACCTCTCACCTGCCAGACAGGTGCTTAAGCCACAGAGCCAAACTCCCAGCCCTTGTTTTTTGAGGCAGGGTCGCACAGTGTAGCTCAGGCCAGCCTTGTGCTCGCGTTGTAGCCCAAGCCGGCCTCCAACTCACAATGCTCCTCCTACCTCAGCCTCCCGAGTGCTGGGATTAAAGGCATGCGCCACCACGCCAGGCTCTCTAGCCCTAGTTTTTAAAGGCAGGGTCGCACTATGTAGCTCAGACCAGCCTTGTGCGCGCGTTGTAGCCCAAGCTGGCCTCGAATTCACAACGCTCCTCCTACCTCAGCCTCCTGAGTGCTGGGATTAAAGGCGTGCGCCACCACACCTGGCTTTTCCCTACTGAATTTATTCCTCAAGATCTTCAATAAAATACTAGCACACAAATCCAATATTAAATAACAAGCATTATATACTGTCATCGGGTGGTGCTTATCACAGGAAAAACAAGATTGGTTCAGCGTACAAAAATCAATCAGTGGGCCAGGAATTGAGCTCAGCGGCACAAGAGCTTGTTAAGAGCAGGCTAAGCATTTGATGAAGTTAATGTCCTTTTATTTTAAAAACTAGGAATAGAAGGGTGCTTTCTTAACCAGAAAGAGGGCATCTACTAAAAACAAAGCAAAAAACAAACTACAACAAAAACACAGCTAGTATCATACCTAATGGTGAAAGACTCAAAACTTTTCCATAATATCAGAAACAAAACAATGAGATGTCCAGTATCACCACTTCTATTCAGAATTATACTGATATCCTAGCCAGGGTAATTAGGCAAGAAAAATAAATGAAAGACATCCATATTGGAAAGGACGATTTAAAACTATGTCTCTTTGTGATCAACATGATCTTGTATGTATAAAATCCTATAGAAACCACAAAGAAACTATTAAAGCTAATAAACGAGTTCAGCATAATCACATGATAAAATAGAACAAAATCAACTGTATTCCTATACACTTGCAATACATATTCTGAAATTAAATTGAGAAAATAATTACATTTATTTTTTATCGGTACATTTTAGATATGCATAATGATCACATTCACCATAGGGAATTTGTACCTGCACATGATATATCTTACTTATTCTTTTTTTCCCATTCCCTTCTCCTTCCTTCAAGCCCACTTCCCATCCTTATTCATAAACTTTGTTTCTGTTTTTCTTTCTATTCTTTTTTTCTTGTTCTTTCCTTTCTTTTCTCTCCCCCTTCCCTTGGTTCCCTTGTTATTTGAAATTTTCTTTCCATGTCCCATTATCTATTATACATTTTGGTCCTTTTTTACACTTTCAGTTTCTCATATCAGAGAAATAATGCAGAATTTGAACATGTGTAATAATTCCATTTATAATAGACTTCAAAATTGTAAAATTTTTAGGAATAAATTTAACAAAACAATTTCAGTACTTGCACACTGACAACCACATAGCATCATTGACCTAAGTAAATTAAAAATTATCATTTTCGTGTGTTAGAGAAGATTCTGGAAAGGATGTGTAGAAATTAGAACCCTCATACATTGCTGTTTGGAATGAATTGTATTGTTAAAATGGCAATAGTCCCCAAAATGACCTACAGATCCAATGAAATCTTTGTGAAAATCTCAGCTGGTTTTTAAAAATAGAAATTGACAAGCCAATTCTAAAATTCATATGGAAATGCAAAAGGCCCAGAGTTACTAAAATAATCTTGAAAAAGAACAAAGATGGAGGCCTTACACTTAGCTAGTTTTGAAACTTACCTACAAATTTACAGTAATCAAGTAATTAATATTGTATAAGAATAGATACATAGGTCAATGAAATAGAATTGAGAATTCAGAAAAAAACTTATATTTATAGTGAACTGATTTTGATAAAGGTGCTCAAACTATTCAATGATGGGAAAGAATAGTATTTTCAACAGATTTCATTGAAATAACTGTCCACCTACATCAAAATAATGAAGTTAGACCCCTGCCTTATACCATTCACATGAACTATTTCAAAATGGAACAAAGATCTAAGTATGAGCTAAACTATAAAACTCTTAGAAGAAAAAATAGGCATTAATCTTCTTTCCTTGAATTAGACAATGGATTTTTAGAAAACACCAAAAGTACAAATGACGAATGAAAAACAAATAATTTAGGCTTCATCAAATTTAAAAATGTTATGCTTTAAAGGAACTAATCAATAAAGTAAACATGTACAAACCACAGGATAGGGGAGATTTTTTGAAAATAATGTATCTGATAAGGATAAATGGCATCTATCTATCTATCCATCTATGAGAGAGACTGATTATAGGAATTGGTTCAAATGATTATGCAGGCCAAGAAGTCCCACATTTTGCCATCTGAAAGTTGGAGAATCAGTGAAGAACCAGGAAAGCCTATGGTATAATTGAGCCAAAATGCAAAGGCCTGAGAACTAGGAACACTAATGTCCAAAGGCAGGAGAAGATGGATGTTCTTGCGCATACAGAGATAGCGAATTGCTCCTTCCTCCACATTTCTGTTCTACTTGGGTCCTCAGTGGATTAGATGATGCTACCTACATTGAAGAGGATGGATCTTCTTTACTCAGATTACTGATTTGAACGCTAATCTCGCCAAGAATAACTCTAAAAGACACAATCAAATAACTTTCTTACCAGCTATCCAGGTATTCCTAGTACAATTAAGTTTATACTTATAAAGGGAAATGCAAATGAAAACCACAGTGAGATTATGTCACACCCACTTGAATGACTATAAGAAATACAGCTTATAATAACACTGGAGAGGATGCATAGAAATCAGAACTTTCATACATTGCTGGTTGGAATATGAAATGGTGGAGCTACTTTGTAAAATAGTTTGTCGGTTCCTCAAAAGGCTGATTATAGGGTTGTCATACTTCATAGCTATTCCATTCTTAGATATATACCCAAGAGGACCAAAAATATGTTCTCACATGAAAACATATAAATAAATACTCATAATAGTATCATTCATTATAATCAAAAGTGTCCACTGACTGATGAATGAGTAACAAAATGTGCTAAGTACATACAGAATGTTATTCGGCTATAAAAATGAAACAAGTGCTTATACACACAACATGGATGAACCATGAAAACAAGCCAAACATAAAAGGCCACATATTATATAATTCCATTTAGTTGAAATGTTCATAGTAGGAAAATTAATAGAAATACAAAGTAGATTGGTAGTTGCCAGAGGCTATACCACTATTCACGGTGGTCCACTATTCACAGTGGCACAGTATCACTTTCCACAGAGTTAATCATGCTAGAAGTCTGAGAGACATTCTCTCTCCTTTATTCTCAGTGACAAATTTGGAGGAATTTACCTTCTATATATATATTACTCATTTCTATTCCTACTACCATTGACCTAGTCCAGGACACTGGAATTTCTTATCTGTGTCATTGCATCAATCTTCTGATTATCTTGTTTCCTTTACCCCTACTTTAATCCATGCTTCACAAAGCTCCCAGGGTAATCTTTCTATGAGATACCACTTCTTTCCTTAAAACTCCTCAATGTCTTTCCATTCCTTTCAGGATAGGGTCCAAGTATTTTACTATGGCAAACAAGGCCCTCCATAATCCTTATTGTGCAATTTCATTTTTCTAACATCACCTGTTTTGAACTCTGATCTATCAGTATTGAGATTTTTGCAGTTCCCTAAACTCTCCATAAAATTTCTAGACTTTGCATTTTTGATTTGTTCTTTTTTTTTTTTTTTTGCGGCACCGGGGATTGAACTCACAACCTCGTGCCTGACAGGACAGGCGCTTAAGGCACTGAGCCAAACTCCCAGCCCGACTTTGCATTTTTGAACATGCGTGTTTTCTGCCTGAGATGCCTTTTCTGTCATCCTCATTTCTTTTTTTTTAAATTTATTTATTTATTTTTATTTTGAAGAGAATAAAACCAAATGAAATAAAACAGAATAGAATCAATCAAAACAAAACAATGAACATGGCACAAGACTTCAAAAAAAGATAGAAGGAAATCAATAATGGCTACCATAATACCTCTTGTTATCTTCTAAATAACTGCCCATACCATCAGGCTTAACAAAATAGAACAGAATAGAACCAATAAAAACAAAACAATGGAAGCAATACAGGATTTCAAAACAACAGTAAAACAACAGTGGTTGCCATAATGCCTTTTATCTTCTAAGTAGTTGCCTATACCATCAAACGTAATACAATCAAACAAATCAACATAGAATAAAATCACTCAAAACAAAACAATGAAAGCAATACAGGGCTTCAAAACAAGGTAATAGGAAATCAATAATGGCTACCATATTGTATTTTGTTATCCTTGAAATGGCAGTCCATGCCATCAAATATAATAAAATTAGACAAACTGAAACAGAATAAAACCAAACTAAACAGAACAATGAAAACAATACAGGATTCAAGTCACAATGATAGATTAACAATGGTCACTGCCTTCCCTTTTTAGACATTTCTTCGCCTTTCACTTTCACAATATCTATTGTGTATTTTTTTTTTTTTTTGGTGGCATTGGGGATCGAACTCACAGCCTCGTGCTTGCCAGACAGGCACTTAAGCTACTGAGCCAAACTCCCAGCCCTAGTTTTTTTTTTTTTTTTGTTATTGTTTTTTTTTTGAGGCAGAGTCGCACTATGTAGCTCAGGTCGGGCTTGTGCTCACGTTGTAGCCCAAGCCGGCCTCAAACTCACAATGCTCCTCCTACCTCAGCCTCCTGAGTGCTGGGATTAAAGGCATGCGCCACCACACCCGGCCTCTATTGTGTATTTTGAACACCACTAACTCCTTTAGTTTTTTTTTATACTAGGGTGACAAAATGGTGTTCACTCATGTGACTCTGAACCATTTCACCCATTAGCATTATCTCAAATTGTATCCATTTACCTATAAGAGTCTCGAGGTTATCTTTCCTTATAGCTGAGTAGTTTTCCATTGTATAAAAATGCCATATCTGTCTTATTCATTCTGAGTTGATGGGCAAGCTACCCCTACTTTTTTCTGGTTCCCTGTCACATAGAGCATTGTTCTCTCTCCTTTGATTTTCAGTCTATGAATCCTCTTTCGAGTTAAACATGTTTTTTGTATAAAGCATATTGATGGATCCTGTCTCCTGATCCACTCTGCCTGTGTTTCTTTTTATTGGTGAATTAAGGTCATCTACATTAATGGTTATGGCCAACATGCACTGCCTCATCTCTGCCATGCTGTTTTCCTGCCATTGGGTGCCTACTTTTCCTCTCCATTCAATTGTCTGCCCCTCTCGGTGAAAACCCTCTGTCACTGTTTCTGGAGCTGTGGTCTTTTATATCTCTCTGCTAGAATGTCCTTCAGTATTCTTTGTAGGGTTGGTTTGGTGGTCATGAATTCCTTCAGTTGTTCTTTGTCATGGAAGTATTTTGTTTCTCTGTTAATTTTGAAAGATAGTTTTGCAGGGTACATCAATCTGGGTTGGAAGTTGTTTTCTTTCAGGACTTGAAATACTTCACTCCGAGGTCTTCTTGACTTCATGGTTTGTGTTGAGAAATCTGTCATGAGTCTGATGAGTTTTCCTTTATAGGTGACCAGTTTCTTTTCTCTAAAAGCTTTAAATATTCTGTTCTTATGTTGAATTTCTGGGATCTTGATTATTAAACGTCTGGGTGTAGATTTATTTTGGTTATGGCTAGCTGGAGTTCTATATGCTTCACTTATCTGAATGTCACTTCCTTTTCCCATGCTTGGGAAGTTTTCTGATATTATTTCGGTAAGCAGACTTTTAATGTCATTCGTGTTGACCCCTGCTTTTTCACCCACACCTTTTATTCTTAAGTTATGTTTCTTTGGATTGTCTTGCAGCCGTTGAATTGTTACTTCTAGGTTCCTTGTTATTTTAAAGAGTTCTTTACTTTCATGATCACAAGCTGCAAATCTGTGTTCAAGGTTTGAAAGTCTATCTTCAGTTTTCAAGTGGTTTTTCCAGCTTTCAATGGAGTTTTTAATGTCCTGGATATCTCTTTGAATTTGTTTCATGTATTCTAAATCTTTTTTTTTTTTTTTTTGGTACCAGGGATCCAACTCACAACCTCACGCCTACCAGGCAGGTGCTCATGCCACTGAGCTAAATCCCTGGCCCTCTAAATCTTTTTTGTATTGTTCATTCAAGGTTTCCCTCATTTTCCTATGCTCCTCCATTTTTTTTTTATCTATGTCTTCTTTAGAGATGCCTAGCAATTCTTTCATTATGCTTTTCATTTCTTCTTTTACCTGAGTTAGGATTTCTGTTCTAATTTCTTTTATAGCCTCATGAAGTTGTTTCTTTACTTCAGTTGCCATCACTTCAGAAACTTCAGGTGTGCAACCCCCTATCTTTTCTGTGTTTGCATCTCCTGGACTTGCTTTGCTCGGTTTGGAGGCCGGAGACTGCCTTTTCCTTTTTTGCCTTGACATATTCCTGAGTTCTTCTGGACAAGTGGGTATTGGGGTCCCAGGCACTTCCCTCATTGGCTACAATTTCTCTGAAGCCACACTGGTTCTTCTAGCAGGTACTGGCTACACTATCTGATGGTGGCCATTGCGTGTGCTGGTGCAGGGCTGTCTGCTGCTTTTCCCAGCCCGTGTTGGCTCCCTGATGCCTGGTAGAGCGTCAGCAGGAGTGGGACTGGTCACTGCCTGCAGACCTGAGGTGGTCACCAGTGGGGCTCTTCCACTACCATCCCTGGAGCATGCACGGGGCTGCTGCCTCCAGACCAAGCTGGCTATTTGCAAAGAGCCTCTGTGATGGCCTCTAGAATGCACACAGGGACAGGGCTGGCCACCACTTGTGGACCTGGGCTGGTTGCCAGTGGGGATCCTCCACTACCACTCCTGGAGTGTGCGTGGGGGTGGGACTGGCCACTGCTTCCAGACTGAGCTGGCTACCTGCAGGGAACCTCCGAGATGGCCCCTAGAATGCGTGAGGGGGCAGGGCTCAGTCTTAGCAATTTTCACTGGTCTGCACCTAGCTAGAAGCTGCTGGAGGAAGCTGGGAGCAGCTCTGGTTCTGCGCTTATCTGGCCTGACTCCAAAATGGTTCCCAGCCAATTGCTCTCTCCCACAGCAGGACCGAGTCCTCTGCACTCACCACTAGCCAGTTCAGTCTTCCAGGTCTGCTGCTCCCATCCACTGCCACTCTCCTCCAATGCTGCCTCTCTCTGCAGAGGCCTCCAGGGTCACCACTGTCCCATCACCTTGATCTTGTGTCCCCAGGTTCCAAAAGCTCCTCTTGCACAGTGGGTCCGGCTCTGGGAAAAGTTAGTGCCAGCTATCGCCTTCTTTGTTTAAGTTTTTCTTTTTACTCTTTCTGTGGGCTTCAATTCTTGCTTTCGATTCTTCCTGGGTCCAGGGGATGCACTTCCTTCCTTCTTATCTTCCCCATGATGCTATATTCCAGCATCTGGACTGTATCTCTCTGAAAGGCTCTTTACTCTGCTGCTTACTATTCCTCCATCTTCCCAGAAATCATCCTCATTTCTTGAATAATTACTTCTATTCCATTTATTTGTTCTCCTTCATGAACAAACTTGAAAAATTGTCTAGATATATTTCCAACTCCCCACTTACAGTTACTATTTACCCCAGTAAAATCAGGTCTTTCATTTCCTTTCACTCTCCTGAAACTGCTTATATTAAGGTCACCAACTAGCTCCATTATTAAATTGGATGGACATGTTGTTACAGTTCTTATCAAATCTGGCCTCTTAGGATCATTCAACCTGTTGACTATTCACTCCTTCTTCTGTCTTCCACAATACCACATTCTCTTGGTTCTCCTTCTATTTCATTATTTTCTCAGTCTCCCTTGACATCTCTTCTATCTAACCTCTAAATGATTGTTTTTCAAGGTTTGGTCAGGAATTCCCTTCTATTTCTTCTCTCCACTCCCTCCTTAGGTATTTCATACAATGGTATGGATTTAAGGATTTTTTTATGTTGATGACTCCTAAATCTATGTATGTAGGCCAGGTGGCTTCTCTGAACTCCAGAACCAGAAATCCAGTTGCCTGATTGATCTTTCTATTACTGTGCCCCATAAACACTTCAAACTTAGTAAGTTCCAAATAAAACTCTTTGATTATTGCCACATCCAAATTTCCTTCCATTCCCATCCTTAGTCATCTGTACATCTCAGTAAATGACACCATGGTCTACCCAGTTGCTCAAGACAAGTACTGTACCTTAAAATCCTTGATCCTTCTATTTATAACACTATCCTCCATGCATCCCAAGTGCTTAACACAGTGTTTGGCACATGATAAACATGTATTAATTTAGTCAACAAATATTTATTTATTTATTATTTTAAAGAGAATAAAGTCAAATGAAACAAAACAGAATAAAGCTAATCAGAACAGAACAATAAAAGCAATACAGGACTTCAAAACAAGATGATAGGAAAGTCAACAATGGCTACCATAATGTCTCTTGTTTTCCTCAAAATAGCTGTCCATACCATCAGACATAATAAAATCAAATAAAACAACAGAATAAAACCAATCAAAAAAAAGAATGAAAGTGTACTTTAAAGAGAATAAAACCAAACAAAATAAAACAGAATAAAGCAAATCAAAACAAAACTGTGAAAGTGATACAGATTTCAATACAGGATAATAAGAAATCAACAATAGTTACCATAATGCCTCTTATCTTCAAAATTGCTGCTCATACCATCAGACATAATAAAATCAGACAAAACAGAACAGAAAGACACCAATGAAAACAGAACGTTGAATAAAACAAAATAATAAAATGGAACAAAGCAAAAACAGTGAGAACAATATTGGATTTCAAAAACAAGACAGAAGGAAATCCCTCATATTTGCAATATTGAATATTTTTATCTTCTTAATAGATACTCAGACTACCGGCCTTAGGTCTGCAAAGATAGTCAAACAATACAAGCAACAGTTATTTTGGTACCTCAGACACTATCAACTCAGCCTGTTCTCTGAATCAGCCAGTTGCTTATGAGTGTGTATGTGTGTTCTTGTCTTCCAGTCTGTGTGCTGGTTGGCTCATCGGAAGGGTGAATTGGCTTCTTATTCTTCTTGTTACTCCTCCCAGCCCCATTATGGCTTCCACTGACTCATGGGAAGGGTGAACTGACTTGTTTCTCCTCCTGGGCCCCACATGGCTAGTGCCAGCTCATGAGAAGGGTGATTTGGCTTCTTGTTACTCCTCCCAGCAATGAGCATTTATTAAAATCTTAAAATATTCCTGTACTATACTAGTCTTGGGTGTGCAACAATGAATAAAAAAGCCTGACCTCATCAGACGTTCTAGAGAATGAATGAATGAGTAAATATATAAATTAGGTACCACTTCCCCTCTCCCCTTCTGTTTAGAAACCTCTTCTCAGTCCTCTTTCAGTGAGCCATGGCATTTAATTTTCTTTTTTGTGCTGAAATTATCTTTTTATAAGTCTTTCTTCCTCATTTCACTGTTTGCTCCGTGAGAGCAGGAACTAGATTTTATTTATTTAAGGTCCTGGGACCAAGTAAAAACTCAGTGATAGCTTATTCTATTCTATTCATGTTTTCTTTGAAATGGTACCTCTATACTCCCTAGTATAATTTCACCTCTGGAATCCTCCCCTGTCCACAATTACAACTGAATATGGCAAAGAAAACTAGTCAGGTTTATGTTTTTCCTGGATTACAGACTTAGTTCACATATAAGGACTTGGGGTGGTACCTCAGGCAAAACTTTGGAATCTGGAAGTATTCTCAACCACCTATGGAGCAAAAGGCTGCCCAATCCATTAGAGTTCTGTCCTTTTCTTTTCTTCTTTTCTTTTCTTTTCTTTTTTTTAAAGACAGAGTCTCCTATGTAATTCAGGCTGACCTTGAACTCATTGTGTAGCCCAGGTTGGCCTTGAACTTGCAGCAGTCCTCCTGCCTCAGCCTCCGAATGTGTGCTGGGATTACAGGTGTGTGCCACTACACTCGACTTCTGCCTTTAGAGTTTAAAGAGAGTAGTTTCAGTTTTATTCATTTTGGTCCTTAAAGGCTGCCATTTTCACTTCATAGTTCCAAGCACTGCCCTTATCCTGAGTCAGATCCCTGTGGCGATTCTGTGGTACTCTCTTGAGGGATTCAGTGGAAAATTTTCAAACTAGAGAAAAAAAGACCAGCAAGAAATTGTGACTAGCTCCTCCATGTATCTCTACCACTGAGAAAACATCTCATACCGCAGATCCTGGTGAGAGAGGACCAGCATAGTCTGTTTGCATGAAAAGCGCCTGATGACATCTGAGTGGCAGGATGTCAGTCACATAGATTTCTGCTGCATTTCCTATAGGTTAGGGAGCATAATACTGAGTACAGAATTTCTGCAAGTCAGTATGATCACCTCTGTGCTTCTGAGAGAAACATAGGGCATGAAGGGTTAATTAGACCAGGAGACCCCCATCACTGTATGAGGTGAGGCCATTTTCTTTTCATGTGTGTCTGGGGAGCACCTATGCAGGGAGAGGGAGAGATGCACGTATGTATGTGTAAGTGCGTGGGAGGAAGCTGTCAGCGAAGGCCTTAAAGTCAGGGTGGGGGAGAGCACTTGAGTGATGGATCTAAGGGGACGCAGGGAATGGGTAATAACAGGAGGGGGTTAGAAGAGCTGACAAGGAAGATCCCAGGGGTTGGAGGGAGGCTGACAGTAAAGGTCCCTGGAGGGAGGAAGGACTGACAAACTGACAGTGATGTCCTTACACAGAACTATGGAGGGGCTGCAACTATTTGCTTCATTTCCTTACTAGCTGATCCAGTGTCCTAGTTGGGCCCCCCTGGGCTGGACTAATAATGTACGTGCCCTACTACAATGCCAACACATCAAACATACCACCATTAGAACAGGATCATTTTCCTCCAGGCAGCTGCTTGCTGCAATCATTCTGCTGATTAAATTTCATTCTGGAAAGTACTGCACAGACATTAATCAGGTGTCACAGCCACTCCATCCTATAGAGCCAAAGCCTCTCTGACCTTTAAAAATACACCAAACAGTTGCTAGAACACATCTCCCCAGAGAGGGCAGGTCTTCGGGTCATCCCACAGAAACCCACGCTGTCCTGTTTCTTCTAGCAGATCTTCCTCTCCCCTGGAGGTGGCAAAGAGCAACAGAGACCATTCTGACATTTGGCCCAAGGGACTCTGGCCAGACTTCTGTCTTGGCGATACTATCAACCTTGACATGTGTGAATCTGAAGGCCTGGAAATGTTTTTTCATTTCAAAATAGCTTTCACACAGGTCCACTCTTCTTCCTGACATTTTCAACACAATAAGCACTCTTCTCCCACTGTAATCTTTGGACATCTGATTTAGGTAAAATAAAACTGGTTTATCTGGAAGAAATAATTCATAAATAATAATGGCATCTTATGATCAGAGCATTTTCCCCTCATACTCATCATACTTTCCCATATGTCATCTCATTTCATCTGTATATTAGCCTTGCACAAAAGATATTACTATAATCCCCATTCTACAGATGTCAAAATGGAGGCTGAGAGAGTTTCATTGATTTGGTCAGAAGCCTTGGGCTAGAAAACAGTGTTCTGACGTCACACCTGAGGCACTTTCTGTCATGCTAACACAAATGAACACAGGCAGCTGAGAGTTCTATGAAGAGAAGTATTTTAATGGGAGAGGGAGAGCAGGCAATGGCTGGGGAGGTCACCTCCAAGCAGAATATCAAAGAAAGAAGCTGAAGACAGCCAAAGAGCATGTTGGAGATAATAAGCACCTGGGTAAGCGGAAGAGGATATCAGGGGACTGAAATACTGGTCTTTTTCATCGATTCAGATGTTAGTATAGGTATTCTCCTTTCCCCCAAACCCTAGGTGTCGAGTAAATGGCTTTATCTGTAGTTAAGCCTTCCTGCCAGAAGTATGGAGAGATGCTAGGTGTAAGTGGAAGACAGTCGATCACACACTCATGCTACCCTTGGTTGGGCTGCCCTTGGTGATGTGTACCAGCAGTCTCTGGCTGTCCACTCTCCTCATGCTCATTCAAGTCTAGGGCATTAATACTAAGAGAGAAAATTATAACACTGTATCAATAATGTAAGACAGTGCTCTGTCCTTAAAGCATAATGTAATTTAAAATGCAGTGTGTAGTAGACTGCAACTTAATTGGAAAGAATGCCTTGGACCATTTGGGATGCTATAGAACATTTGGCATAGCCATTAAAAACTGTTCTCTAGAGCCCAAGAAACTAATTGCAAGTGGTTAGGTAATGCACAGCTGATGGAAAGAAGATTTTTCCTTAAATTGATTCTATGCTATACGTACAGGAATGTTTACTGCATCGTTGCTTGTAACTATGAAACACTGGAACTAAATTAAATGTCCAATCACGGAAGGGTGGCTAAGTAAATCTGAAATATTCACATGACAGAATGCTATGCAGCAGCTAAAAAATGAGGTAAGCCTATATATAGTACATGGAAAATAGGTCCATGAGACAATATTACATTTTCAACAAGTAAGTTACAGAATAATATTTATAGTTTGGTTCAATTTTTGTGCACTATCTTTGTTTACAACTGTGCGTGCATGTAGGCATACACCATGTATACACAGAGGAAAAGTAGAAAATATATCACACATTTCACAGAGGTTATCTCTGAAGAGTGAAAGTAGAGTGGGAAAATTTCACTTCTAAATTATGCAACAGTTTATAGTTTGAACCAGGTGTAGTAGCACACACCTGTAATCCCAGCACTCGGGAAGCTGAGGCAGGGGGATTGCCCCGAGTTCCACACCATCTCGGGCTACATATGTGAATTCAACGACAGCCTGCACTACTTAGCAATACTCTGTCTCAAAAAAGAAAGTTATAATTTGAGATTTATGTGCATATTCTATTTTTTAATTGTGCTTTGTAAAGGCAGGTAGCCTTTACTAAACAACTTCCTGCTCACTATAGCAGATTCCAGGCTCTTGCACAGAGCTGGTAGATGGGCATGCATTTAGGTGCATTTCACCTCTTACGAGTCCAGTTGTATCTCTTTTTAAGAGTAGCATACTTCACACTTTAGAATATAACCTTTCAAAGGAATCCTCTCTAATAAACACAGTTGCTGCTTTCATCTCTCTCAACCCCCCCCTCACCCCGCCCCCGCGTTCCTTTTCTATTCCCAGACGGGTCAGTTTCCAGAAAGCTGCTCCATTCAGGCAAACCATAGAGTAGACAGCCCTCTACTGGTGTAATTTTAGGGGCATAAGCAGAGCCGGATCAGAAAAGTACTTGCCCACCTGCTAGCTCCAACAAGCCTTCCTCACAAACAGAAAGTACAAATTCCCTTGAAAGAGGTGACACATTTTCTAGACCTTGCATTCAGGCAACGAACACTGAAAACGGAGGGTGTGTGTGTGTGTGTGTGTGTGTGTGTGTGTAAGGGAGAGGGAGAGAAGCAGGGACAGAGAAATAGAGACAGAGACGGAGACAGAGACAGAGACAGAGAAAGAGAGAGAATGAGAGAGGCAGAGAAGACAGAAACCAAAGTAGGTGCATCCAGGCACACACTGCAGGGGTACAAAATGTAATTTCTGAGACATTCACCTGTTTATTTACACCAGTTTTAAATGGAATTTTAGGTGGAATAGGTGCTAATTTTAGTAATACACACTCCTTAGTATATTTAAAAGACATAGAAAAGTATAAAAGTAAAGTAATCTTTTGTAATTTTGCTACTCACGGATACAGTATTTTTTATTTTTCTTTTAGTCATTTTTCTCTGTATATATATTCAATTTTAAACAAAATTGGGATCAAACTAAACATGTAGTTTTTAGCCGATTTTTTATTCATTATTATGTACATTTCTATGTCCTTAAATATGTGAGAACATGCTTTTAATAACTATATAACATATGCATCATATGATTGTGGTATCATCTAGTTAATCGTTCTCCTAATTTGGGGCATTGCAGGGTTTTTCTCTCAATAGTTTTTACTTGTAAGTAACATTGCCATGGATATCCTTGCACATAACTCTTAGTCCAGATTTCTGTTTCCTTAGTACAGATTCCCAGAAGTTGAATTACTGGGTCACAGAGTGTAAACATTTTTAAAGGCTCTGTGGAGCAGTTTGAACTGGTAGCAAAATCTACTGATTCCCAGAAACCACTGAACACAAAAATCCTCTCCAGTCCAAACCCGAACTGAGCAGCTGGACATACACACTCGCGCCTGTGACAACGCCACAATTAATTAGGTGTTTAATGAATGCTTTTTCTATGGGGCTAAGGGAAAAGGATGTATGGAGCTCTGCAATTAATTAGAGGAAGGAAATAGGGCTGTAACAGCTTAACTGAATCTTATTCTGACTCCACCAACGGCCATCTCTGGCAGATAAACCAGGGCATCTTGACTATGAGATCCTCCAAATGATCCCCCACCAGTTCCTGTGGGTTTAAGGCCACTCCCTCTTATATCCTACAATTTTTCCTGTTAAAAATTAATAAGTAAGGTGAATTTTTCTACATGGATGCTTCCTTTTAATAAATACATATAAAATATCTTAATTATGTTTGCTCATTGACTAACCTTATTGTAACCTTAAAATTTTGTGATTTTTAACTTGTTACATTGTATGGGTCACCTTCCAGTCCCTGGGACAAAATATTAGTTGCTTGCAACTTCAAGGGGGAGGGGTTTATTTGGTTCACAGTTTTCAGAGGATTCAGTCCAAAGTTGGCTGACTCCCAAGGCAAAAAGGGCAGGGTGGGGGAGCTCGGCAGAGGAAATGTGCTCCATCCACAGTGGCCAGGAAGCAGAAGGCTAAGGAAGGAGCTGGGGACAAAAATACACCCTTCCAGGTCACGCCCCCAGTGACCCACCTCCTCCTACCAGCACATTCAGCTGTGAGCTCATTAGCCATTAACAGATGAATCCACCAGTGAATACAGCACCCCACTCCAATCACCTTTAAATATAGGAGGTTTTCAGAGGACATTTTAGATCTTAAGTATAATATTTATTTTAAATATTAAAAAAGCACGATCTAGCTTTTTAAATATCATATTGTCCTAGTGTATTCATTGAGTCATGTATTTTTTTCTCTATTGTTGTTTTATGCCCTTATTTTTTATTTATTTATTTATTTTGGTACCAGGGATTGAACTCACAACCTCGTGCCTGCCAGACAGGTGCTTACATCACTAAGCTAAATCCCAGGCCCTATTTTTTGAGACAGGGTCTTACTATGCAGTTCAGGCCAGCCTTGCTCATATTCTAGCCCAAAACGGCCTCGAACTCACAATGATCCTCCTGCCTCAGCCTCCCGAGTGCTGGGATTAAAGGCGTGTGCCACTATGCCTGGCTTTGTTTTATGCCTTTAAATTAGGGAAAAGTTAAAATTTGTGGAAAAAAATAATTTGACCTTAAAAAGAAACTACTTTCTTCCTGTAGTAGGAAAGATTGCTTGTTTTCCAGCAACTTTCCTATCACGAACTTAGTAGAAATACATAGATCTACATCATTTTAATGTTTTGTTAATGCTGCCAATCGATGTATTTTGAAATTTAAAAAAAATCTTTTTATATTGGCTTTCATATAATTCTCCAGATGTTTTCCACCACATATTAGTGGTTAGAAAGGGGATATGGAAGCCGGGCGTGGTGGTGCACGCCTTTAATGCCAGCACTTAGGAGGCTGAGGTAGGTGGAGCATTGTGAATTTGAGGCCGGAATGGGCTGCAATGTGAGTGCAAGGCTGGCCTGAGCTACGTAGTGTGACCCTGTCTCAAAAAATAGGGCCAGAGACTTAGCTCAGTGGCATAAGCACCTGCCTGGCAGATGTGAGGATGTGAGTTTGAGCCCTGTGTGCCACAAAAGAAAAAAAAAGGTGGGGGGGTGATATGGAATTTCCATTCCCTGTCTATAATAGGTATCATAATATAACTTAGAGGGAGTTTTATTGTATAAGAATGAACTACTGTTGAGTTTGATCAACCGAAGATGAACTTTGATGTGGTGTACTTGAAAGCTATTGAATATAAGCTACAGTGCTGAATAAAAACATTTACCATTTTGTTATTGTGAAATTTTACTTTTAAAAAGGAGTATTTAACTCTCAAAATAGTAAACAAAAATAAAAATTTGCGAAAATGCAATCTAACCTGTAAAACATTGTTATCTCTGGGGAGTAGAACTGTGTTTTGGGGGATAACTTGCTGCATTGTGTACTCTGCAGTTGTTCAGTGAGCAATCAAAACAGCAGTAAATAAAAAGTGTCATTATGTTCACAAATATCTAAATGCCAGCTCTGCGCCATACATAACTAAGTGATCATTAGGGAAAATTTGAAAGGTAACTATAAGGAAGACTTTGGGGATGTGCAGCAGAGAATAATAATGAATACAATAATGAAAACATTGAAGCAGTTGGAGGTTTCTAAGGTGCTTGTGGACTGTGACACAGTGTTGATTGCTTGTCGGACCTGCCCTCAGGCTCTGGTTCCTAGATCTTTGGTTCCTGCCGGATCCTTTGTGCTCAGCTGAACTCTAACTTGGCTTCTTGACTGACTGTAACTATTGCTGACTATGACTAAGTGTGTTTCCAGAGCTAAACTACTTCCTTTTTAGTGGAAAGCCAAGAGGGTGTGGGGACCCAAATCTTTCATACCCTGACAGTGGGAATGTGGTTTGACACAAATATTTTGGAGGACATTTTGGCAATAGGTATTAAAAACCTTAAAAATATTTGGGCTTGGTGATACATATCAATACAGCGCTAACTTCTAGGAGGGTGATTGGAAAGGGGCCTCAAGGGAGCCAACTGGGATGTTGGACAGTTTCAATATTATGGGTGGTGGTTACCCATAATATTACCTATAATAATCTATAAATATATGAAATTTAACAGTATGTATACCTTTATAGTATGTATACTTTAATGTAAGCATGTTGGCTAAAATTTTGATTAATAATGTATTTGGAATTTTTTGAATCAATAATTCCACTGTACTGTTGCATTCCACAGTAAAAAAAAAGATGCAAAGATTTAATTCATTGTGTTATTTACAATGTTGAAAAACTGGAAACCTCTAAAATCTCCAATAATGGAGAAGTGATAAGTAAGTGATGTTCCACCCACTTAAAAGCCTATTACCAAAAAGATTTCTTATCGGTATGAGGAAACATAGTGTTTGATAACTAAAGCAGATCACAAAATAGAAAACAGTATAAAGACAAATACCAGTGCTTGGTATCTGGTGCTGTGGTTGTTTTCCTGGTACCCAAAGAAAATTGCCAGTTGACAGTGGAAACCAGTCAGGCTTCATGGTGAAATAGCACCCTTAATCATAGTTCCACTGGGCATGGTGGCACATGCCTGTAATCCCAGCACTTGGGAGGCCGAGGCAGGAGAATAGCTGTAAGTTTGAGGTCAGCCTAGGCTACATAATGAGTTCAAAGACAGTGAACTATATAGAGTCCCTATCTCAATAAAAAAAAAATCATAGTTATCCTCGGTGAAGATTCAGCTGTTTGTGGTGCCAGCACTGAATAGTAGGTATTGACCTAAGATGGGCACAATTCGTACCTCAAGTAAGGATGCTGGAGTCTTCAAGGTGCTTCATTATTTGGACAATCCTGTCTTTGGTCAACTAAGTCTGCAAACTGAGAGGTAGTTGATAGTGACCAGGGCATACATATAATTGATAAGATATGTATATATCTGTGCAACTGTGAATAATTGTATGGCCACCATTTTAAACACGTATGTAAATGTGTACATATGTGCATGTACATGTGTGTATATTTGCAGACATAATCCCTTTAACTTATATTGTCAAGTTTGGAATCTGGAAGGTACTATGATAATTTAAGTAGTCAAATGTATCATCAAAATAGGGAGGTGATCAAGTGTTATGGCTAGTTCCAAAGTAACTGTGTTAGAGGCAAAGCACCATCTGGCATTTTTTCTAGTGGTCCGAAAGCTTTTGGCAAAGGCCCTCGCCTTTGGTTTGAAGAAGACACAGAGAAAAGGGCTGCAGCCTCATTGTTTTCTAAAGTAAAAAAGGTCTATTCTGCCCAATGAAGCCAGTATGGTACAGTAACAAGTTTCTATTTGATTTCTTTCAGAATCTGTAGCTCACTGGTTGCTCTAGAGGAGCCAAGCATCTCTAAAGAAAGTGTTAAACAGTCTGTTCTAGCCTGTATTGAAACCCCTTTTCCTCAAAGCTACTTTCATAGAAGCGGAGTAAGTTAATTATGAAGCCCTCCTGAGAAATCAGTGCTGGTTGTAGGAGATCTTCACATTAAATACAAGGTATTTAGAAGGAGAAGAGGAAGAGATAAGTAAACAGGACTGAAATGCAATCATTTCAAGAGTATAAATATGGGATTTTTCTCTGCCTTTGCAGAGCCCATGGAGACTGATCCATAAGCAAAGCATACTTAAAACACACACCTCTGCAATAAGGGGCATCTTGTCTTTATCTAGGACATATATCACAGATTTCTCAACCACATTTGTAGTGTAGGACTGCTAATAATACTCGAAACAGCATTGAACCTACGCCCTGAGGTGCTCACGCTCTTCACAAAGGGCTTCCTTTTTACACTTCAGGAAGCATCTTTTCTTCCTTTGGAAGGTGGGAAAGAGCAAGGGCCTTTGATTGCATTTCCTTCCTGGATAAGGAAGCAAAGTTTCACAATAGATAAACAAGGCAGATCTGGAAAGAACCATGTAGTCTCCTTCATTTCACTGCTTCTCAGGAGAGTTTTACATTTGACTTGGTTTAGGTTGTGTTGGGGAATTAGGGAGACATGGACATACCTGCCGTAGCAAGAAGAGTGTTAACCTGGGAGTCCAACAGATCTAGGCTCGAATCCCACCTCTGTCACTTAATAGCTGTGTGGTACATGGGACATTTTCATCTGAGACTCACTTTCTTCATCTATAAAATGGGGTTATTGAGAATTCCTCTTCTTTCATTTCATGGCTGCTATGATGAAATATGAGATCCCTGATACAAAAGCACCTTGAACAAAAATGCAAATTGGGATGCTGATGTAGTCTTCTTTGCTTCAGCTGAATCTCTGTCCAGTTCTTTAGGGGGCTTTTGGTTTTAGAATTCTCAGATCTGGTGAATAAGGCTGTGCTCCCTCTCTCTGTTTCTGCGTAATTTTATACACTCAGGTCACATCCCTTCCCAGCCTTCATCGTTCTAGACTAAAGAGTCTGCATTTGTTTAATCTATCTTCATATGGCAGCCTCCCCCCACCATCCTCTTGATTATAGAGTGGCCCTTCTCTGGATTATCTCCAGCTCCATTATGTCATTCTGGAAGCACTAAGACCAGACCTGCACGTGTGTGTGTGTGTGTGTGTGTGTGTGTGTGTGTGTCTTCATCTGACTCTGTCCCCCTCCCCAATTATAAATCCTAGAACAGGATGATTGTCCAAGACTCTCTTTCCAAATTACAGAGAAGGTACGTTGGTCCCAGGCTGAAGCGTCCTTGTATTTCTCGGCGCAGCCCTGGCCCCAAGGGGCTAAAACGGCTCCCTGTCTGGCTCGGGAGGCTGGGAGGTGGATAACTAGGATGGGGAGGCCGAGGGAGGGGGGTCTTGCGCAAGCGCAGGTCCCCGCACGGACCGCCAATGCTGCTGCCTCCAGGAGGAGAGGGAGGCAGAAGAGGAGGGAGGGAGAAGAGGGGAAGGGAGGGGGAGGCGGCACTTGGTCTGCAGCTCTCTACCAGAGGCAGTCTCTCTCAGCTCTCGGAGGGACCGGGAGAGGCTGCCGTGGAGTAGGATGGTCTGCGGGGCTCCCTGAGGCAGGGGAGCTTAAAGCAGCTTTGGGGACTGGGGCGACCCGGCAGCTTTCACCATGCATCAGTCCCTGACTCAGCAGCGGTCCAGCGACATGTCTCTGCCCGATTCTATGGGTAAGTCAAATCGCCTTTCCTCCCGGCGGCAGCAGCAAAGAGTGAGTGCGCTGCCCTGGACACTGAGTGCGCCCCTACCATCTCGAGAGTCCGAGAGCGGGAAGCGGGTCTAGGGGCTCCGCGTGCCCCAATGTCTGGGTGGCCGGCCAGAGAGCCCTAGGGGAGCGGCCCAGCTGCAGCGCAGGCGACGCGCGCCAAGCTAGCGTCGGAGAATTTCTGCCCCGGAGTGCGGGTGTGTGCGTGTTTGTGTGAGGGTGTCTTCAGACTTGCAGCCAGTTGTAAATCCCAGCTGTCTGGGGATCAAAACACTTCCCTTCAACCTGCGCCCTCGCTTTCCATTCGACGCTCCCTCTTCGCAAAGTCCTCTTCACTTCTAAGAGCTCACGACTGAGGATAATTAGAAGAAGCTGGATCCTCGCTCCCTCTCAACTCTCTGGAGCTGCAGTGGTGGGGCGGGATGGTTTGCACCTCGCTGATGGGGGGATTTGCGCAACTCTGGGGGATGGGCGGGGGGAGGGGGAGGAGGGTTGGCGGGAGGGGAATTCCTGAGGAATCACTCAAGACAACCCGGCCCTACCATCTGCAGCGGCAGGATCAACATTCCTTCAGTTTGATTCCTATTCCGTTCCGAATACACGGAATGTGCGTGAGTGTGAAATGGGGGTGGGGGGGCGAGTGAGAGCGCGAGAAAGAATATCGCGCGTGAGCCCGCGCATCTCCTGAAGCCGCGCTTTTCCTCTCCCAGTGGAATGGAGGGGGAGGGGCGCCTTTCTACACCTTTCCTCACAGAAACTCGGGGACTGCTACCGTGGAGAACCAACTTGGCAGCCCCTCCAAGCAGCTTTTCGGTAGTTACAAACGAACAAACAAACAAACAAACAACAACAACACAGATTTGAGTGCCCCTCAGCTGTTAGGCACTTTCCCAAGCCCTATTATTTCACTGGGCAGAGAAATTAATCTGGAGCCCAGGAGAAAGGGAGGGGATTGTCAAACAGTGATCCCACCGAATCTTAAAATTCGCCTCGGAAGCACTTCAACCAAATCAACTTATCTTTTTCCAACATACTTTACATTCTGCAAAATCCCTCCGACCCGAACTCCCGCCGACCAGACTGTTCAGGTCGTCTAAGATGAATCTGAGGGAACATCTCCAGGGGAGGGGGCCAGAAGATCGAATCTCCTGTATGAGCGTCCTCCTGCTTCCAGAAGACTGTGTCAACAAATTTCGTTCACGGAAGGAGCCCCAGAAAGTATTACCTCCTGGAGGGTGGAAAGCTCTGCATTCTCAATGGTTTTGCTTATTCAGCATAAGAATTTACTCCTATTTTTAAGGACATAGTTATTTGCAACAGTGTGCAAAGGGGCCAAGAACGCGGTCCGAATTCAGAGCGCAACAGCATAACATTCTCTCTCTCTCTCTCTCTCTCTCTCTCTCTCTCTCTCTCTCTCTCTCTCTGTCACATACACACACACCAGAATGCACTCCTTACCTTAGCCAGCTGTGGCGCCAGCGCGGCCCTGGCTTCCCCGCGCTAAGCTGTTGCGCGAGGGCGGCTGGGTGGAAGAGAGCTAGGGTTCCGCAGAGACATTCACGCTGCGGACAACCACCTGCAGACCCAGCCTCCTGGCCCCGACCCGTCTGACTGCGCAGAATGAGCAGGCGGAAGGCCCAGGACTTTTGGGGTTGCTACTTGACACCCTGTGGGCGGTGAAGAGACTGAGAGGGCTCTTTCTTGGACTCCCTGGGGACCCCAGACATTTGCATTTGTCAAAAGGTCTGCGCAACAAACTGAGTGGGCTTCGCCCAGTCTCGACGCTGCGGGAAAGGAACTACAGATCTCACGCAGACGCTGAACAGGCACGCACCACGCGTTCCGCTCTTTCAAGTCCGCAGACCCATGGCACAAGCAAATTCCCCACTGTAGTGGTAACCCTAGGTTTAGGGAGTCTCCCTGGAGTTCCCTGGCACTGGTCCCATACAGTCCAGGCCTGAATCAGCGTCTAGGTTACGTAGGAACTACTCCCATTTAGCTCTGACAATGCCACCTTCCCTTGCAAGCGTGGAGGGGGAGAGTGAGTGGGTGGCTTAGTGTTTCAGCCTCCAAGCATTCTTTTTCTGGTGGGTGGGGTGGGGGGGATCCCTTTACAGTCAAAACACAACCGCAGCCAAAACAAAGTTTAAAACACACACTGCCCCAAGGTACCTGCACCATAGGTTTCCTAGCTGCCTGGGTGTGAGCGGCTAGTTCAAGACAGAGCTTAGCAAGCTCGGGGCAATTCTGAAGATGGTAATTTGACTCCTGTGCCCCTCCATCCCCTCCCAGCAACCCCTCTCTCCATTTTGGCAACACTGCCCCCAGGCGCTAAGGCTCCTCTACTACAGCATGCATTCCTTCCCTCCCAAATAGCACATTTGCAGTTCACTTGGAGGCCTAGGATGTCTCCTTCAAAGAACTGACTAAAGGATGGAGGTGATGGCTTTCAGTGTGCCTTTAAGGAAATGTCAGAGAGATTGATAGGGCCTTGAGGCTTTCGTGTGGGCAGCCACCTGTTTCCATGGATGCTCAAGATGGGAACTTCCTGGGATCCACCCTGTGTGGTAAAACTGATCCAGGTAAGCAAATCCTAATCGGTTCAAAAGATTAACTTAGAGAATTACCTGCCGGTCACCACAACTCTGTACAAAACAGGTTACCGGGCCTTCATCTATGCTGCACACCTGTAAAGATTACCTACCTACTCTCTTGGGAGGGGATAATCAAGAAGATGTACAAAATAAAACACAAGCGAGAAGAGACAACATTCTATCTTCTAAGCAATCCACATCTTAGTTCTTGTCAGATACATATTCCTGGAACTGGTGGACATCATATGGGTTGTGGACCAGACCCACAGTTACAACTGTAGCACTTACAATTAATATACTAATTGAGTAGTGTTTAGGAATTTAAGGACATGAAATAGTGAGTGATTCCACTGGGGGCTTGATCAAGGAAAACTTCTTGGAGGTGAATTTTGAGCAGGTTGCAAATGAAGGGAGAGACTCAGATTCAAAGACCGTAATGAAGGTAGGGGCTCCAATCGACCAGAAGAGGGGGAAACTTGTAAAGGTAGAGGCAGCAAATAACTGGATACCTCTAGAGCTGTGAAGTATCCTGGTCTCCATGATTCTGGGATAGAGGCAGGGCACTGCAGAGAGGGAGGGCTGCAGTAGTTCTGCAGGGAGGCTGCTGGGGGGGGGGGCATGTGTGCAAGTAATGCCAATGACGAGATTTCAGATTCTCACTGCTGGTGGCTGCGGGAATTGTTAAGTAGAAATATACTGGGCACCGAGTAGATGGAGTAGTAAGAGATTTGAGGTTGTGGCACTAGATGGCCAGAAGGCTTTCAGTTCTAGGGAGCCCTTAGATGTACTTTATTTTTAAAAATCAATTCTGTGACCATAGGCAATATTTATTCACACAATTTCTACAACCTTTTTTAATGAGAAGAGAAACAATTCTGAGATGTTCTTTGTTTATTCAGCAAGTATTGACTGCTTCCAAGGTTTTAAAAATGTGATAGGCACTGTTTTCAAGTTTCTGATGTTGCTTTTAACTAGTTCATGATGTCTAAGTGTTTTCATGTGTCGATTTACTAAACAAAACCAGAATAAGATGGTCATATGTTCACAGGTACACCTAAGGCAAGCCCTAAATTGTACCCTAATAACAACAGGGCTTTCTTTTTCCCTTCTAAAATAAAACAACCTCCAGAAAAATGTCCTAAGCAGCTATAATAAGCTGCCCTTTAAGATCTGAAGAGAACCTACAGGTATGTTTTGTTTAAGCAGATGTGAATTTTATTAAGTCAAATTCACATTGAAGTTAAATTGAGAGGTAATTCATTTGGAAAGGATTTACCCAGGGGTTCTTTCAAATAGTTAACTCCTCAGGTGCAACTAGAAATCATTTTATTTTATATAAAGTAATTATGTTCCTTATAGTGTAAAATAAGGGGTGACTATGGAAGTGTGAGGGGACAGAGAGTAGATATCCAACTGAGTGATGGGAGTTTTCTTAGCAATTTTATCCAAAGAAAATCCTACCTTGAGGCAAGCCCCCTGTGGAGTTGTCAGATCTTGGGGTTTCTCAACTGACTGAATTTTCAGTTCAGGTTCTAAAGTGAAGGGAAAAAAAATAGACTTTCAAATGACACCATGTGGTTTGCTGAGTCACTTTTCTGACCTGGCTCTTGTGCTTTTAAGATTTAGAGTGATATTTGCAAAGAAGACCCAAGAGCTGTGAGTAAGATTAAAGGTCAGTTGGTAGGGAAAGCACAGGTGTGGGTTAAGCAAACATGAGAAAGACCGTGCATAACTGTGCATACATATGCTCTCCTCCAGTTTAGTCTCAAAGGTTACGTGTGTGAGATACCCCCTTGGTGTATCCAGATGTTCACTCACTCTCTTTTGCCAGTTTGGGCCATGGGGGGCTAGAGATCCTGCAAGAGTGACAAAGGAGAAAGGAAGACAAGAACAGAAGGTGGTATTAGTAATTTTATGTTAGAGCCCCGCTGTGGAACCAGCTTGCATTATTACTAAGTATGTATTATCAAATAGGTTTGGGGGTCCTGGTTTAGAGATTCATTTAGAAATGGAATCAAGAGGAAAGATAACTAACTTGCAGGTAAATAGAAGAAATAAATTGTTTACCCAATCCCAGTTCCCTCGCAGGATGTAGGTGGTCTAAGTCACTCACTTTGCTTATCGTGTCTACCCCTAATCAGCTTTCCATTTGCATATCCAACAGTCATCTCACACAAAGGACCCTGGTATCAAAGATGTCTCTGGGCTTTATGTCTTTTCCCATAGAGACTGGACTCAAGTCTCACTGGAGAAAGTCTTTATTTCCCAATTCTCTTTACCTCACTTCTCAGGGTTAGACGAGTGCTTTACTCTATGGGTGCCTATAAATGCTCAAACTACACCTACATTTCTATGTAAAACAGTCTTAAGATAGTACTGAATTAGAAACGGCCCTGATGAGCCAGGTCCCTTACTTTCTAGGCTGACATCAGGGAGAAGGCCAGCCCCTCCCAGCTCCCTCAGAGCCTTGGGCTGGGATTAGATGGGGAAGACAAGATCCGTGGTGGGGTTAGCCCAGGGTGGAATTCCTGACACTTTTCTTACATACAGGAGGGGTTATCTGTGGGGAGCGGCAAAGCCGAACACTGCCCCATCATCACCAGGCCTCCTGAGTCTCACCTGATTTTCTCTCTTCCTCTCCTTCCTTTCCTCTCCCTTACCTGCTAGTGGTGCAGTCTGAGTAGCTTCTGTCCCCTAGTGATTCCTGAGGTTGCATCAAGACCTCCCAGAATGACTGGGCCTAATGAGTAGACCCAAGGGATTTATTTATTTATTTATTTATTTATTTATTTATTGTACCTGGGATCTAACTCCTAACCTCAACGCCTGCCAGGCAGGCGCTTAGGCCACTGAGCTAAATCCCTGGCCCTATTTTTTGAGTCAGGGTCTCACTATGCAGTTCAAGCTGGCCTTGAACTCACTTTTTAGTCCAGGCTGGTCTCAAACTCACAACCATCATCCTGCCTCGGCCTCCCGAGTGCTGGGATTAAAGGTATGTGCCACCACGCCCAGCTCCAAGGGATATCTTTAAAGCCATAAATGACAGTCAAGCCACCTGGGTAGGTGATGCCATCACAAGAGTCTCCCCACTTCTTCCTTCTCCTCACCCCCCCCCATACCTCCACCAGAGAACTGGACTCTCTAGCATTCCCCATTTGATTATCCTGACCCCCACCCAGCTCCAGGAGGTAGTTCTCCCCTAGTATTTCCTGTTGAGGGGCCCTTTCTCATGTCAGAGAGATGCCTACAGAGTGTGGAGTGGTGTTGTATTTCTTAAAAAAAATTAAGTTGAAAATTGAGCCGAGATACCATTTTTCTATCTGACTTAATAAGCCTGTTTTCGGAAAAAGTATTGGTTTGTGCTATCATGCCTGATAAGCCCTGAGTAAGAGAATGAGACCCTCATCATTTATATTTATGCCACACTCACATAAGCCTAAATGCGTAAGTTATAATCCTTCCCATCTGCCTCCTCCCATACACATCTTTGTGGACTAATGGCCTCCAAACACTTACTTTATTACACACATTTGTTATGTGACAGAGCTTGCCAACACACCATTTTAAAGTTTATACATGAGGTGGCAAATGTCAGAAATAAATGAAAAAATAATCCCAGTACCTGGCTTGGTTCTGATATTTACACTAAAAATGAAATTTCCTATCTCTAGATCATGAAAAAAAACCTCTCCTTAGTTTCATATTGGTTTTAAAATATTTTTATTTAATATCGCCACACAAACTCTTCCCATTCATCATATGCCTTGTAATTTGGCCTAAAAACAGCCTGTTAAGTGGGTATGATACATCTTTTATTCAATGCCAAAATCACAAAATTTGTTTTGTTTTTATGTAACTGGTGAAATTTCTTCTATTGTTTATTTTCAAACTGGAAATATTTTTATTATAAAAGAGGCCCCAATGATTGCAAAAAATGGAAGCTCCACATCTCCCCATAATTCCACTCCCTAGAGAGAACTCCAGTTATCAGTAGGTGTAGGAAAGAAAACCCTTCCTAATAATTTTTTTAAAGTTTCTTCCTTTCCTAGCTGAAATGAGCAATTTTAGTTTCTCTGTATGCTTTCAGGAGCCTTCAACCGGAGGAAACGAAATTCCATCTATGTCACCGTGACTTTGCTTATTGTGTCTGTGTTAATTCTCACGGTGGGCCTTGCTGCAACCACCAGGACCCAGAATGTGACTGTCGGAGGTTATTACCCAGGAGTTATTGTAAGTACAGAAAGCTGACATAGGTCTCTGTAGCTTGCTGGTTGCAGAGATTCTGGCTCTACTTTGATGGTTTTCAATTCTGTTTGAGTTTGTAGTGTTTGTTCAGATTTCCTTTTCATCACTCTTTTTATCTATGAAAGAGACAACTTTGGTCCTGTTAAGAACTGGACTGAGTCTCACAAGCATCTCAGTGCCATCCCTAAGTAGTGTGACCCTGAACAAGTCATCTTATTTTCTAGTACCCTGGTTTTCCAGTTTAAGAGATATTCCTAATTCGCAATGTTAACTCAGGTAAGATTCTTCCTCTCTGGTCATCTGCTTTCCTACATGTGATAGAGGTCATTTGACCTTACCTGAAGTCTGAGAATCCTAGCAACTTGACATTCTGCAACCAACAGCACTGATCTCCTAAATGATCCTGCATTCCTATCAGGAAAAATGTGTGTGCTGGGGATATAGCTCAGTGGCATAGCACCTGCCTGGCAAATGGGAGGTTGTGAGTTCAATTCCCGGTACCAAAATAAAAAAGGAATAATGTGTGGACATTACACTCCTGAAACATGTACATTTATTCACTTATAACATATGCATGTACATAAAACTTATATGAAAAATGAAAACTCAAAAATTTGATGAAGATGAAATAATAATTTTTAATATTTCATACAAACTAAACAAAATGTCACAGGGTAATGTAATATGCACATAGTGTGAAGTTTGACATTAAAGATAGTAGCTATAAATCCTTATTTCAAATGACCCACTAAATCATGGTGGATACTTTTGGCTGGTTTCTTATTAGATATGATTCGATTGTCACTGGAAGCATCGTTCTGTTGTTGTTCAGTCTCACAGTGTGGCTGACAAAAGCTTCACCCCAGGATTTAGAAGTATCGACTCCACCACTTTGCCACTTTCTTGCTGCTCACGTGTGCATACATTAGTAAGGTCATCTTCAACTGGTGATTTTTCACAGGAATCTCTCCAAGCCTCTTGTCCCTTTAGTTGAAACTACTTTAGTTAAAACTAGATAAGACAGTCTAAGTAAGACATAAAATGGCCTACCATCAACCCTTTGTCACATGGAACTTGCCCTCTTCCTGAACGATAGCTCACTTGATCCTCTGACATTGACACCAATGGTGGATGCCAATGACAGTCCATTTATTGAATATTAGTAACACCTAATTCCTTTTCTTTTGGTTCTTTTAGACAGGGTCTCTACTATGCAGTTCAGGCTGGCCTTGAACTCATTATGTGTGCCCCGAGCTCCTGGTGATGCTTCTGAGTGCTGGGATGACAGGAGTGCACCACCACACCTGGCTCTTCTTATTTCAGAAGAACAATAAATATGAAAGAGATGTTCTAATGGCTTCTTGTCATATTCGAGTGGATTGTTTCACCCACACCTGGAGTGCATGCAATCCATTTTGGATGCAGCTTAAATTCATTCGGTTAAAAAGACCTCATTTGCCAGCCTGGACAACACAGGAAAATCCTGTCTCAAAACAACAACAACAACAAAAAAAACCCAATTCAGGTTTATGAACACTTATATTGAATCCAAAAACCTAGCTCTAGCGGTTGGATCATCATTTTAATATCAACTAAATGACTCTCCAGTTGTAATTGCTAAAGAACAGAAAGAAAGCTTAAGATGGTCTGTCTACTATTAAGATAGCAAAGAGCTAAGATTATTGTTGTTGCTGCTTTGTCCCCAACCCCTCTCTCTTTTGAGAGATGAGGATTGGTGAAGCAAAGAGGGAGAGAAGGGATTAGAGATGCTGCCTTCGACAAGCTGGCACTGTGCAGGATCAAGCCTGGAGCCTGTTGCCTAGGTCACCAATTCCATTTCTTAGTCAGGCTCTTCCGTACCCCTTGTGAAACTGGGGCCTGGTGTGGGCTGTCTGGGCTGTGTTTCTCAAGAGCTGAAGGCTGCCTAGAGAAGTTCTTTCTCAGCTTTTGGGCAGGCAGGGCACCCCTACCCCCTAGTCAGGGGGCAGGTATCCCACAGACACCCGTTGGTGTTCAGTGCCCTCTGTTAAACATGTGATGTGAAAACACACCCAGTCCACTTCCTGTGGTGAGGCAAGAAAACCAGTTGTCAGCAGAATTGGGTTTTATTTTTAAACACAAGCAAAGGAGGAGGGAAGAAAAGAGGGGTTAAGAGAGCATTTTGGTGGCTTAGAAAAGCAATGTATAGGGTCTGTGTGACTTTGTGTGCTTCAGGTAACTACATTAGTGAAATATTTCTGACTGAGGAGCAAATTTTCAAGCGAAGATTCAGTCTACGTGGGTGAGGGGAAGGTATTTTCCATGTCATTTAGGAGTACAAACTCCTATTCATGAACAGTGCCTGTGAACGTTCTCTGTAGCATATCTGACTGTGGGTGGCTATACAGGTTGGAATACATTAACAAAGGAAGGAGGGCACATGATTGTTGTTATTCAAGTACCTGATGTTCATCTAGCACTGGAAGTTGAAGTAGTGGGGGCGTGCGTCTGGATGTGTGGGTTTCACTAAAAGCGAGTGTGGAAGTGTTAATAGGAGAGCCATCCTGAGTGGACAGTCTGCCCCCATGGTTTAACCTTTAAAATTTCTCCTCTCATAGTTCCTGTAGATCGTTTCTTTAAAATTGGTTTTAATGATAGAAAATGAAGGGGAGAAAAGAGTGGATTGAAAAGTTTATAGGTCAGATCATGTTATAGCAAATACAGTTAGGACTCCTATCTCTGAAACAATAAACATCTGAGAATCCAGATTTGTCTGGGAATGGGGTGCTTTCACTAACTGAATAGTTTGGTTATTAGGGAGTTACTACATAAACTCTAAGACAGTAGTTGTTTCTACTCAGGTATGAATAAGAATGGCTTGATGAACCGAAAAATACAGATCTCTCCTTCCTCGCCCAAGAGATTCTGATTCTGGGTGGGTCCTGTGAATCTGAATTTTCTTTTCATGAGCTAATCTTTGGTTGAAAAAGTAATACATCTTAATCTAAATTTTATGTATATATGTACGTATGTATGCATTTTCGAGACAGGGTCTTCCTATGTAGTCCAGGCTGCCCTTGAAATCACAGCAATCCTCCTGCCTCAGCCTTCCATGCACCACCACACTGGGCTAAATTTGCATTTTAATAAGTACTCCAGGGGACTCTAATTTAGGTGGACGAGCAACCACCTAGAAAACTAAAGCATAAAATATATGCTTAGCAATAAAACCATAAAGAGCATAATGTGGCATTTTTAGATTCTGTACTGTCAAATTGGTCTCTTTGTATATAAATTACCATTGTAGAGATCTGCAAAAACAACAACAACAAAAATTCAGGTTATTCAGAACTCTGCTGCGTTGGACTCTGATTAAATGTGTGAACAGTTTGTGAGAATTTAAATTTTGAAAACAGACAAATTAGGGAGAAGTTATTAGATCTGTTGCATAGACTTACTACACAATTCATTTAAATATTGAGCTTGCTGGCATTTAAAATAGAATTAATTCAGTTTGTATAACTCTATGTCATCTGAGACTTTGCTGAAGCATTTTTATTTTGCCAAACCAGATGCCCTTATCCAGCAAGGTACATTATACTAGCATGTTAGCTTACCGTACTTAAGCTGGAAGATAGTACTCGCTATTGTTATTTGAAGACACACAGGCACACGTGCATCTTTAAAGATGTGCTGACAGTAGCCTTAAAAAATTAAAACTAACAAAGAAATACAAACTGGCTTAAGATTTTTACTGTCCTTGAACATTCAAGACATTCCATTTCTGAAGAGTTCTGGTGCGCTTTCAACTTTGAAAGCCTAAAAATCCCAGCACTTTGGTTGTTGCATGAGTCTGAAAACTTCAGGTGATGGTGCACGAATCCGAAAACAGTGGCAAGGGAGGTTGCACTTTCCCTCTAAACCTCTTCTTGCAGAACAAGGCCTCCAAGTGTGTTTCCCAAGGAACCCACAAGATGGGGTTGGCCCCCTGATTAGTGGGGAAAGCCTTCCCTTCTGGTACCCTCTCCTCAGGTGTTGCACTGTTAGGGTCCATACTTGCCTGAGTTTTCTTTCTTTTGGGAGAGACATCGGCAATTTCTGCTCCATCATCTGACTGAAAATCACATCAGAATAGAATAGGCTATTAGAAGACAGAGATGACAGGGATAATTCCAAACAGTCAATAAGCTAGAAACCTCTAAGCCAGTGTGGCTTCAGCTTCACATGTAAACACTTCTTTGAGAAAAAAGAAAGAAATGTTTATTTTTTCAAAATAGTTTTGAATAATTTGAATGCTTAGGAAATATAAAAGACCTCTGGATAATCAGTTTTCGTGGCGTATTGTGAATTAGGTAAAAACATTTCCTACTTCTTATGGAAAATGTTTCTAAAATCTAAGTTCCTGCTAAAATCTAAATTCTTATCTTAGTAAGTACATTTTAAAGTTGAGACTTCAATCATGATTTGCCGACTTTTACAATGCCACAAGGTCCTAACTTCCATTGGTTCCCTGTTGCTTCCTTGGCATGCCATTCAAAATGCTTAGCAGATGCCGTTAGCCTGGCTTCTCATTACTTCTCATTCTCTATGACTGCCAAAGAACCCTACACATGCCTTACATTTTTCTGCCTTGGTGCAGTCATTTGCACCATTCCCCAAAAGTCCTCCCTTGCTGTCTGTGTAAACACACTCTGTTCCATTGTAGCACACTGACACAGCAGGAACATTTCTCAGCTACTGGGGTTCATGATGGTGTCTTACTATAGATTCCTCCTACTGATGGTTCCTGAAGACTTCTCATGTTTTGCTTTGTGATATCTGTTGGGCCATATTCTCATATAGCTTGGTTTATACAGGTCCAGAGTCTCTTATCTAAATCACTGGGCCGGATGTGATTCAAAATTTGGACTATTTTTCTTTTTAGAAATGTTTTACAGTGCGTATACCATATATTACCTAATACTCCAGCAGGGCCTTGAGGAGCACCCCATAATAAAATATCTTCATATTTCTGTAATAAAACATAAATCTTTACATTAAATGAGATAATGATTATAAAGTAATCTCACATCAGTTCAAGGTCAGGCTTTGCTGCCACATTAGTTACCAGAAAACCTTTTTAGTTTTATGAGCTTTGTAGATTTTGGGATTATGGAAAGAGACTGTGAACTGGTTTACCTAATTATAGTATGAGCTCCTTGACCCTGAATCTCATTGGTGTTGGTGTCAGTTCCTGCCCCAATTCCTGGCCTCCAAAGCACAGATCTAACACTACCTGCCACAGAATAGTTGTCCAAATGATACCTCCTAAATGAATAGTCCTTCTGAACCTCAGTCCTGGGTGTCTGGGGCAGTGGGTGGAAAACAGACAGAGATAATGAGGTATAGTCCAAGAAGAGCCCTTGAATCTGACTTCAATTTCTAATTATTTGTCTTTTTTCCTCAAAAAGTGGAGGGTAGCCAAAAGAAAGCAAATGGGTTATTTGTTCAGGTAGTAAGAAATCATGATAGAGGTCCAAAGATCTGAACATTACATGATTCCATGAAGTTCTTGATAGGGGACCAGAGAACTGACATTTCTGAGTTCTTGGGAGAGAAAACAGTTGATTAGAAGCAGCTGCCCATTTTCAGGAAGCTCTGTTGGTTTCTTTCTTTATTTCCAATCCCTCCACTCTGTTTCAAATAGTACTCCTCTGTCCCTGCAGAGAACTTCTTCCCTAGGGGCAACAATGAGGCCCTTGTTACTTGAGGGTCACTAACAATGGCTGCAAGGGCCACAGGGTGTGGCTGAAAGAACACCAGCTGTTAGGGGACCACAGGGTTAGTTCTGGCCCTGCTGTTAGCTTGCTCTGAGAATAGGTGAGTCCTTACATTTCTCTACCCCATCATTTTCCTGTTTAACACATTGAAATGATATCAACTCCGCCAAACTCCAGAATATTCCTTTGACCAAAATGAGGAGCAAGTGCTACTTTAACATAAAATGCTTCAAATATAGTATTTGTAGTAAGTTCATCAACTTGTCATTCAGGTAAGTGAATTCTTCCAGCTATGACTCAATGGAAACCATGTCTACTGAACTCTGCCTATTGTTTGAGCCATATAAAAATGTCTTCTCCTTGAAAACTTAAAGCATTTATTTAGCAGCCTACTTCGTGCAAGTCATGCTGCATACTCTATCTCATTCAATTCTTACAGCAGCTCAGTGTGGCAGAATATTATGCCCACATTATAGATGAGGAAACTGAAACACAGAGTCGTTAAAAGACCATCCCAAGGCCACACAATTTATAAATTGCAGAGCCAGGGATATGATCCAGAATAAAATGTTCACCATTTCTATAGCACTTTGTTTTTTTACCTCCCTTGTGGTCCTTAACCCAGTCTGTCTCTCCCTCACAAAAGCCTGAGCTCTTAGAGGGTAGGGACTGTGTTTTCTTATACATTCAACATAAAGGTACTCAGTGAATGCTGGAAAGTTGAATGAATCGAAATGGAATAGAATGGGCTGAAAGGCGGGTGGGGAAACTGGATGAAGTGTTTGGGTGGTCTGGGATTTCCTGTTCTGGAGTATGTCCAGGCAGTTCCACAAGGGTGCAGCCCACCTCTCCCAGTCACTGCCAGCAGGGAGTTATTTGAGAGTGTCAGAAATAGCTACTGTGTTTGCCTCCTGTCTTATGGAAAAAAAATTGCTGGTGGGGTTCAGGAGACATTCTGTTAATATCTGTGGAAGCTAATGAACTGTTTGGTAAAAGACTTACTTTCCTTGTAAGAAACTGCATTTGAATTTCTCTACATGCCCACAAATGGCCCAGAGTGCCCTAAGCAAAGATTATTCATGGAATTTCTAAAAAATAAAAGCTGTGGAACATACTGGAGAGGGAGATAAGATAGAACAGGGAAACTCTCTTATTGTGAAATAGAGCAAATAATGATAAGATTTTTCAGCTCAGATCAAGTTAGAGTTGTTCAAAAGTTAAATATCTTTAAAATGGTAATACTAATACTAATACTAATAATTTATTTATTTATTTTTGGTACCGGGAATCGAACTTATGTCCTCATACTTGTCAGGCAGGTGCTGTGCCACTAAACTATATCCCTGGCTAATAATAATATTTAGAGCAAAGTAATGTTTCCTGAATAATTACTGTGTGCTGGGCACTGTGCAAAGTTCTTTAAATGTATCATCTTGGCTTATTCTCACAGAAGCCCTATAAGGTAGTCACTTCTAAGGTCTCCACTTTACAGATAAGGAAACAGGTTTAGAAAGGTTAATCATCCTGTTTAAGGTTGCACAGACAAGTAGAAGAGCTGGGGTTGTAAGTCAAGCTTAGTGTGATAACCAGATTTTAATTAGTTTAGCTTATAGCAACACATTTTAATTATATTTGAAATAAGATGGGTGGGACATAGTTTAAACGCTGAATGAAGATCTTAGTAGATCTTGGGTGGCATGGGACATAGTTTCATGAACTTTACCCTCTGTTTCCTAAGACGAAGAGTGATTGTTGGCTGAGTGACTGGCTCTGTAGATGGAGTCCTTGAAAATTTGCATTGATTCTTGCCTTTCGTCCTCTTTGGTTGTTTTCTTCCTCTCCTCCTCCTCCTTCTCTTCCTCCTCTTTCTTCTTCTTCATCATCTTCTTTTTCTTCTTTGTTTGTTTGTTTCTTTCTTTCTTTCTTGCATGTGTGCTTGTGTGTGTGATGCTGGGAATTGAATTCAGGGTCTCACACATGCTAGGCAAGTGCTGTAACAGTCACCTACATTTCCACCCTTTAATTTAACTTAATTTTATTTTAGTTGAGAGAGAGTCTGGCTAAGTTGCCCAGGTTGACCTTGAACTTGCCATCCTTCAGCCTCCCGAATAGCTGGTTTTTGCAGGCATGTACCACCTTACCCAGCCATTCTCTTTCATTCTTAGGATCCTGCACTGCTCCACCAAACCCAGTCCTTGGGTTCATTAGATTTCCAAGCCTGAAAATAAGACTTTCAGACTCGGACTGAAATAGGTGCCCCTGTGAGTCAAGCAAGGCTGCTAAGAAACCCAGACTATTTGAGGCTAGAGGGAAATGTAACTACATCACTGAACTTATGTTAAGATTTATTGGTCTATTCTCACCACTTTTTACTCTTCCATTTTCATCTCCATCAATAGCTGTTGGTTAGTAATGATTTTTAGTCAAGACTGGCAGATTTAATCCACTAATGGCAAAACTGAGAAGACAGTGGAATCTGCTATACTGAGTGATAATCCCAGCCACTTACACAGGAAAATTGTTTTTCAGGGTTTTACACTGCCATTTCTGTTCACCCTTTAATGAATGTTTTCTGTCCATAAATGAAGGAGAGATGGAAGAAAACGTGAATAAATGCTAACATAAATTGCAGTGGGTCAACCACAAAAACAGGCCTTCGAAAAAGTTCTTTCTTTTCATTTTTTTAGTGTGGGTTAAGGTGCTTGCTGATTTCTAAAGCATTTCTTGAGTTTGACTAGTATGCCAGATGCATCAAAAATTGCTATTGCAAACCTGTATTCTGTAACCCATGCATCGGAGTGGAATGTCCTTTTCAAAAACAGATAAAGATCAGAATATAATGTGTGCTTTTCACCATTATAGGCCTCTTACTGACTCACCAGTCACATGCTAGGTAATGGATATTGAAATTGAAATAGGCAAGCTCCAGAAAGCAATAGTTGACCTTTACTTTTAGTTTTTGAGCATATGAGGGTTTT
>RJWM01000818.1:22160-58142 GCA_004363535.1 Dasyprocta punctata | reverse complement strand
TCTTTCCACATGCTGTGCATGCCACGTTGTCTTGCAGCTCGGCTTCGGATCATTCCTTGGAATCATCGGATCAAACCTTGTTGAGAACAAGCGGCAGATGGTAAGTTTTTCTCCCCACAGACTTAAGCTCTTCATCCGAAAAAGCTCAGCATTTATGTGGTTAAGTAACACGTCTCTAAGTTTGTGAGAATTTGGCCATAGAAGAAACTGCTACTTTGTCTTTTCTCCTAAGCCTCTCGGGAATTTGCTGTGGTGTGGGACTTGGTTTTATCTTGCCTGATGCTCCCTCATTGGCCTAGCTAGTCTCTGAAAGCCGTGGGATAGAATATTCTGGATCTTGCCCTTTTCTTTCCTTCTCACTTCCAAAGGAGTGCTCCAACCTGTCCATTCAGGTTGTTGTCCTTGCCTGGAATACTTATGCTTCTGTGATTTCCATTACTGCAGCCCTGAGTAATTGATGACCCTCATATCGTCCTTTCTGAGACATTATCTTGTGGGAAAGTGTTGGCAGAGGAGTCTTGCTTTTTAGGAGATTACAGCCTAGGGGACTTTGATTAAGATAACAAATGTACTTGAGATTCAAATAAAGGAAAAATAAAGTTATGAAGCCAACCTAAAGCAGCTCCATTACCCATAGTTCAAAGCCAAGTTTGTCCTAAATTTGAAAGGAAAGATGAACATGTAACAAAGATGAAGCTTTTATTTTATTTATTTGTTTATTTTTGAGACAGGGTCTCGCTATGTAGTGCAGGCTAGCTTTGAACTCACTATGTAGCCCAGGCTGACCTCGAACTCGAGGGATCCTCATGCCTCAGCCTCTCCAGTGCTGGGATTATAGGTGTGCGCCACCATGCCCAGATGAAGCTTTTAAAGTTTAAATGTCCTAATGGGCCCCCCCAAGAGCAAGCTGTTGTATTTTCCTGGTTTAATATGAGCTTTCCTGGAGGGGAAGAGTAGAAGATACAGACTAAATTGCAAGCATATTGCAGTTTTATAGATTTGTAAATCAAGAACCTTGGTGAGTGGTCAGATGGTGGGCTGATTAGGCTTCCCAAGTACAAGTCTCTGTGGCATTCAGACTCTGATAATGGGGTCTATTTAACAGCAAGTTTAATCAGATAATGTAATAGCTTCAAGGATACAGAACTCTAACCATATGTTTTCTCCCAGCAATGTGGGGAATCATTCTCAGGGGACTTCTAATAGTTTTCTTCTTCCATTTCACCTGGATATCCCCCAACCCCTTACCCCTGCCAGTAGTGTTTGCACTTTGGTCTTAAATTATTCAAAATAATGGGGGAGTTTTAATTGTAGGACTGATCATAGCATAGCTAATAATGCCAATTTCATGACATAGTTCATCCATTATTTAGCAATTCTCTGTAGTGCTGTTAAGTAAGATTTATGGTAAGAGATTTCTGAACAACTCCCAAAGGAGGTTAAATATTTCCTCCTAGCCTGTTGAAGTGGGGGAACCCTAAGGTGGCCTTGACTTTGATTTCTGCCTTCTCCCTGGAGAGTAGCTGGGTGTCATGTTGTTTCCTCCTCTTTCTCTCAAGCAACTTCAAGTAAGAAAGATGCTGACAGTGGGTTCAGGTAACAGGTATCCATGCCTGCTCCTGCAAGCACCTTGAAACACCTGTGTCCCCACACATTGGGCTGTAATATTACTTTTGTAATAGAAGACAAATTATTAGGAACGTTTCCTGTTATCTGACATGGTTAGAGAATAGGGAAGTCTGGTTCAAGCAAACTTTTTTTTTTGTACTTCACAGTTTCCACATGTACCACACACAATTCATCTGTTTCAGAGACCTCAATCCTTGTAAACCGTCCCTGAATTTAAGCCTTTATAAGCTGAATGCTCCCTTTTTTTTTCATTGACAAAGACAGCCGTATAGGGTCACCCTTATCTTCGTCATTGTCCACTATGCTACTAACAGTGGGAGGTAGTGCAGAGGACGCTGGGATAGAAGTTGGTGGGCTCTTCTGTAGACTAGATGGACACCCTAGGCACACCATTTACCCTCCCTGTGCCTTCATTTACGCATCAATAACATACGGGGTTAGACTACACATAGCAAAGGGCCAACATTTTTTTTTTTCTTAGTCTGAGTGTGGAAGGGCTGCCCAGATTCCTCTGTGTGTAGTGTGTTGGATACCAGCACACCTCCTCTTCACTTGGTGCTCAGAAAGTCAATTTCTTAGCTTTCCTTGAAAATGTAAAAAGAAGAAAAAAAGTACTTCATTTTTTCTCTCCCTCCTCTCCTACCACCACTCCCATTCATTCTGCATGACTGAAAAGAGTATTCCCATGGGGTGGCAGCTAGTGCTCTGCTTTGCCTAGCAGTCTCTTGGGATCGCCTAGTCTCCAGAAGTAGCAAGAGTTAGAAGACTAACAGACACTCTTTATTTTGTTCCCTCCTGCAGCTGGTGGCTTCTATTGTGTTTATCAGCTTTGGTGTGATTGCAGCTTTCTGTTGTGCCATAGTTGATGGAGTCTTTGCTGCCAGACACATCGTAAGTACTATTAGCCCTGGATTTAAGTAAATATGCCATACGGCAAGGCTCTGTTGAATGTGTGCTGGATATTCAGTGCTGTGCTGAGTGCTTTGAGTGGTACACATGGGAGAAAATGCAGAGTCCCCTTTCTCAAGAGCTGGCCATCAGGATGAGAATATGGATGAATGCACAGGCATCTAGAAAACTGGGTCATAACTGGAGATACAAACTCCAGGTGCTGAAATGGTTTATATTAGACTGCAGTGGTCAAGGAAAGTTTGCCAGTGGTTGCAGGGCTAGAGTTAGACCTTTGACATAGAAGATAGGGAAAGGGAAAATCATGGGCGCAGGAGCCAGGGGAATAGCTTGGTCCTGGGGTTGCAGACAGAGAGAGAGAGCAATAGGAAGCCATATGATTTCCTGAGAGCACGGAAGGTTTTTATGGCTGACCTTCTCTTCAGCACCAGGAGCATGTTGTGGGAATGCAGTCACCTTTTCTCATATACCCAAGCTTTGCTGTTCCTACAATAGTGATTAGAGAGTAGTACTGTGGTTGGGGATATTGAGAAAGCCCAGAACCAAAAGTCTTTGCTCAGAGACTAGTCCTGTATTTCTGATTGACAAATGCTTCCTGCTCTGGAGAAGCTATACTTTGAGTAAAGGACCACTGGACCTCTGAGTCGCGAACCTGTGCTTCTTTTCTAGAGAAGCCTGGGACCAAGGCTTTCCTATTTGGCTCTCTATAAGAGCCTTTGCCTCTTTTTCAACACTATCTGTCTCACACTATTCTAGACTTCTGGCTCAGGGCCAACTCCTCCATTAAGCATGGTAAACGCAGTGCTGAGGACCCAGGGTGCCACAAAAATATTAGCATTTCTTTTCAGATAGGAAGAGAAATGATGCCTGGCATGGTGGCACACACTTGTAATCTTAGCACTCGGGAGGCTGAGGCAGGAGGATCGCCATGAGTTCAAGGCCAGCCTGGGCGATATAGTGAGACCCTGTCTCAAAAAACAAACAAACAAACAAACAAAAAAAGAACAAACAAAACAAAAAAAACCCCATGAACTTCTAGTTTGAAATAAACTTTCACCTGTAATATAAATATATTTGTCTTTATATCAATGAAGTCACACAATGTAATTAAAACTTTTAATTATTAGTATTTCTAATGGAGCCTAGGTCAAAAGCCTGAAGCTTAGGGAATCATAAAGTAACCCTGATCTAGCCCATAGCCGAAAATCAAGAGTAAACCACAGTAATTTACCGACTCCCCATGACAAATTCAAAGAGTGGTTATTTTCAGTTGAACCTATCTTGAAAATGAAAATATTATGTGAACTTTTGGAAGTTATGTTCCCTAAAATAATTGAATTAGAGCAAAATTGTGTCATCGGAATTTCTGTGGGTTGAGTGATGTTTTATTCCATTTTAATCACTGGTTAATTGTTAAGGTCCTGAGGGAATATCATGTGTATGGTTGGATCTGGGTTAGGATGATTTGAGACATCATTATTTCAATTCCAGCTCCTTCTTAGACCTTTCTCCTAGACTGAAGAGTCAGTCCCTCATGTGCCAAGGTTAAACCCGTATGATCAACACTCTCACCCAAACAGTGTCTAAAATGGCATCTCAGGAAATAATTTCTGGGCAGAGAGGATAAGTAAGGGGTGAGAAAGAGAAACTTCTTGCCTGGTTTTCTTTCAGGACCAGAAATATAAACATAAGCCCTTCTATGAGACCCATCTCTTGATTTTACTGAGAGCAGTCATCTTTTTCTTCATGTTTTCTTGTTAAAAGGGCAAATGACATCAGTAACTCATAGCATCCACAATTCTATCACCCTAACATAGCAATTCTTATTGTTTATGCATATTGCTCTATGATTATACGCCTATTTTTGTAGCATGGTTGCAGTCAATCATGGTATGCATGCTATTTTGTATTCAGGAGGAACCATCCTTTTTTGTCAGTATTGGGAATCAAAGCCAGGGCCTTAAGCATGCTAGGCAAGTGCTCTATCACTAAGCCACATCCCTAGCCCTTTCATATTTTGAGATAGGATCTTGCTAAGTTACCTAGGCTGTTCTTGAATTCGTGATCTTCCTGCCTCAGCTTCCAAGTAGCTATGATCACAGGCGTGTACCACCATGCTGGGCCACAAAAGCCATCTTAATAACACTGATTCCTTGTTTTGCATAGTGCATTCAGCTTTTCAGTGTGCCTTGACATCTATTATCTCATTTGAGACCCACAGCAATCCTGTGAGATACGTATGTAGGGCAGGCATTATTGTCCTCATTTGACAAGCAGTATTCACTCTGAGGCAGTCTCCATGGCAACATAGGCCCAGTGGCTAAGAAGCTTGCAGTAGATTTTAATGGCATCATGAACTAAAATGGCTTCCTTCTTTTTCCTCCTTCTTTCACTCTTGCTTTTAAAACAAAACTTTATTGAGATAGAGTTCATACCACATATAATTTACCCATTTAGAGTTTTTCAGTGGTTTTTAGTATATTCACAATTATGTGCAACCATCATCATTTTCATCATCACAAAAAGAAATCCCATGCCCTTTTTATCCCATGCCCTTTTCTTATCACCTCCCGGTTCACCCACACTCCCCAGCTCTAAGCAATCACTAATCGATTTTATTTTGCTATAAATAGCCTTATTTTAGACATTTCATTTTAATGCTAAAATACGTGCTATTGTGTGATTGGTTTCTTTCACTTAGTACAATGTTTCTGAGGTTCATTCATGTTGTAGCAAGTATCGGTGCTCCATTCCTTTTTATGGCCTAATAATGCTCCTTTGTGTGAATATATCACATTTTGTTTGTCCTCTTGTAAGTTGATAGATATTTGGATTATTTTGATCTTTTTGCTATTACTGATAATTCCTCTATAAGTTTTTATGTACAAGTTTCTGCATGGACATATATTTTCATTTCCATTTCCATTTCCTTTTTGACCAGGAGTAGAATTGCTAAGCTATAATAACTATGTTTGTTTGAGGAACTGCCAGGCTGTTTTCCAAAGAGGTTGCACTATTTTACATTTTCTCTAGCACTGTATGAGGATTCCAATATAATCTCACCATTATTCTTGTTATTATCTGACTTTTTGAGTCTAGTGGGTCTAGTTGGGTCTAGCCATCCTAGCGGCTATGAATCAGTATCTCATTATGGTTTCGGTTTCCATCTCCATGACACTCCTAACATTTTAAATCATTAGCTTCAGTGAAAAGCAATTCAAAAGTTCAAATTCTGTTTATGGGAAGTTTCGCCTGAATCTAAACCCTCTGTATATCCTGCACTGGTAACTTGTACTATGTATTTGATTCAGGAATTTGGGGTGAGGCTGGAAAAATCTTTGAGAAAATGTTTCTGCTTACATTATACTGGCCCTAAGACATCTGGTAGTCCTCACTGACACCCGGAGATTTGAGGAAGGAGACTTTATTAGCCTACGATGATATTTGCTGACCAACTGAAATGAAAGCCACAGTTGGACCCTAGCATAGATTGGGTGGGTTAGAGCCAGCATGTCCTGTTATTGAGGCCCTGTACTGTCATTTTGCCCTGTTCCTTTGGCATGGGTGAACCTGAACTTCCTCTCAAGACTTAACCTCTCACATATTCCCCTATATGTGTCTCATTCCTTCTTGCTCTGCTCTTGTAGTTCCTTCCTTTCCCCACTCCTTACCATGGCCATTAACTAACTGGGAAAGTCATTTTACTTTCCCATGCCACAGTTTCTTTTTCTTGCAAGTGTATAGAATAGTAACTTACATTTCAGGATTAGCATGTGAATGTAGTCCAATAATGGGTACAGCCATGCTCTAGCAGGCCCTGGCACATTCAGTATGAAGCAGTGTCCCTTTCTATCCCTTCCTACCAAAGTTGGTGGCTCTAACAGATTAAAAAAAAAGGTCAAAAGCATTGGCTGAATGACCTTTCCTCATCTCCCAATTGTCTGTTCTTGCTCCTCTTCTGGACATAATGAAGAATAGCAGCCAGAAGCAGCAAATGGGCTATCATCACACGTCTGTCTTCATTTAGGAAAGTTGGTGACTGAATGCTTTCTCTAAAACCAGGAAGGTGAAACCTGGTGTGGCGGAGCAAGCATGTAATCTCAGCAGGAGGATCTTGAGTTTGAGGCCAGTCTTGGCTACATAGTGAGTTCAAGTCCAGCCTGAACTACCTAGTAAGACCCTGTTACAAAACAAAAACAAATCAAAAAACAAACTAACCACCCCCCAAACAAAACACAAAACAACAAGCAAAAAAAAAAAAAAGCCTCAGGAAGGTCAAGAGAACTATGACCAGCATATCAAGCCTCTTCTTCAGCAAGATGGTAATGACTCTGTTTTCCCCAAACATGGAAAATAAACCGTGCCAGCTGTGAGCATGAAAACCCTCATTCCTTTCCAGTCTGATTCCAGGCTGAACGAACAGGGCAGTGTACTTTTAGAACATTGAGCAGCCAGGAGGTTCGTGTGGAAAGAAGTCACCAATAGAAAGTCCTAGGTCCTTGCCGGGGGCACTGGCTCAGAAGCAAAATGCCCTCGGATGCTTAGTACAGGAAATTCTGAATCACACGTGTGGGAAAAAGCACCCAAAAGGATTGAAAATGGCAAGAGAAGACAGAAGGAAGAGGCAAAAAAAAAAAAAATCACTTCCCTCTGCTTGGAAAACATGAACCAAACCCCTAAGGTGAGTCTGTACAAACTGTCACCCTGTCCTAAGCTGCCTTTGGCAGAAGCCCCCACTTGCAGTTGAACTGGATCCCCTAGTTGCAGGTTTTCTGGCAGCTCTGGCTCGTGTCTCACTTGTTCCCCAAACCCATGCTGAGAGTTTCCTCACCAGGAAGCTGGCTAAGCCAACGCGGTAAATCAACGGTCCCTGAGCTGCATGTTAGTTTCCTGGGTTTTAGTAGTCTTTTTGGAGCTAACTGGCTGGATCTAATCTGTGTAGGTGAGTGAAAACGGCTCATAGTTTAGTTGACTTGAAATCCACAGCATGCTCAGAGGTGCCCTTCCTCCAGGGGCTTGTTTCCTTAGCTCTCCCTCCTGGAAAAGCTGTGGAAACGACAGCAGGGAGTACAAGTCAGCCAGTTCTGGTGCCATCCCTAGGTGATAATGAGACCTCATTGTTGGAGCTGTACTCCCTCCATTTGGGAGTATAATGGCATAGCACCTGGAGTTTTAAATCTTGTTCCCTGGGGACTGTTTGCAAGATGACAAAGTCTAGAAGTAAAAGAAAACCAGAAAGGAAATTTCAAGAAATCCAACTCTCAAATCAATTTCCTAATTTCTCATTAACCAAGTAGCCCCATAGAAAGCAGCTATCAAACATTTTTATTTGATCCTTACATTGTAAGACTCTCTAGATGGGCAACTTTTAGAAATTAATCCAACTCACTGCCTGCTATGGTGTGTGTGTGTGTGTGTGTGTGTGTGTGTTCAAATATTTTAAAGCTTGCTGTTTTATTTTCCAAAGTTGAAATCCCATTAGCTTGATCTCTCCCTTTCCAGGATCTGAAACCACTCTATGCTAACCGGTGCCACTATGTCCCGAAAACTTCCCAGAAAGAAGCTGAAGAGGTGAGCCAGAGTGAGCAGAATGCCTTTGTCTCCTAAGAAAGTTCCTGTTTTACCTGAAATCTTATTTTTTTACTCCTTTTCATGAGTCTAAGGTTTACTGTGAGGCAACTTTAGCGTATTTGTCCTGCGGGTCAGAACATAGTACTATGTAATAAGGCCACAGTCATAGGTTGGGACTTCATGACACCTGATCAGATTTATCTTGTTCTGTGGCCACAGCCTGCCCATAGGACCCCAGTCAGAAGCCTTTCAGTATGTGGCTGTGATCCAAGAGGGACAAATGAGACTACAGAAGTCACAGGGCAAACTCCACTCCCATCTTTGCGATCCTTGTAGGTGATCATTCAGTTGCCCGGACTTGGTGCTCAGCTGGAAGAAAGGTGGGAGCCCCACCATTCACTAGGTCTGGACAAGGCAGGAGAGCCTGGCCTTCACACATGGGAAGGGGCTGAGGCCAGATAAGTGTAACTGAACAGTGTGGTCTATCAGAAGACCGGAGAGGTTGACTGGCTCTTCTCTTGATGCCCCCAAGAAGCCAGCCTATGTGCGCTTGAGTAGGCACATGAGGGTATCTGTTTCCTGCCTGCACATCTCTCCTTCTGCTTCATGTTGCCTCTGACAGAATGAGAGGAAATGGGCAGTGGCAACGGGTCAGTTTTGGAGAGCTTTCATTTCAGTACACTGTGATTCCTCCCCAACCCAGTGAGTCCATGGTATGAAGCTCTCCCTGTGTTTCCCAGAACCTTGACAGTCTGGTATTCTATTAACCTCACATTGAAAGTCAGCTCCCCTCAGAATAGAAAAATGATAAACTTGTGATTTGGAAGAGGAAAGGAAGGCACATGCAGCAAAATGGCCACGATACTGTGCAACTTCAGGGGAAGACATTTTATATAAAACACAATGCAAATGGTGCCCTTGGAGTTGGGTAGAGTGATGGTCCTGTTCTCAAGATATCATGGCGGATACTTTTATTATGGTTCTGCTACCCACCTGCCTCCTTTTTGCTTTACCAACCACAAATGTACCATTTTTCTAATTGTTCTTGGGTTAGAAAGGAGGAATGGAAATGTGTATGTACTAACAGCTAATCAGAAAGGTAGCAAACATTTGGATGAAAGATCCGATATAGAGAAGAATGCCTTTTTACTGCAAATATTCTCTATAACAGAACAAAACAAATATACAAACACTCCATCACATTCATATTGGGGAGGGAGCCTGGAAATTTTCTTTCCAATGAGAGATGGTAAATGGATTTTTTTTTTTTTTAGTTTTCAAAAATGTTTTGTCAACTCAAAATGTGTTAAATGTTATTGCTGTTCTCTTGATTTCATTGTGATGGCTTTCTTGTGTTAATTTGGTGACTGTAAAAATATTAATGACTTCCATAGGTTCACTTGTAACTTGCACTTGTAACCTTGGAGCCCCTAACCCTATTTTTCCTATGTAAGGTCATAAGTTCCTCAACCAAAAATTCTCCTTCCGCGAGGGTTATGAGGAACCTTACCCAGACAGCTAGAGAGGTACTATTGTACTTCAGAGTGCATGTGATAGCCCCTCTGTCTCCCTTCTCACCTGTTCTTTCCTGCTGTCCTCTGATTTCCTCTCCCCTTCGTACCCTCACTTCCTGCTCTTCATTTGTGCTTTTGTCTGTCCTTCCACCCATCCTTTCTCCTCTCCATCTCCACCCTTCAGGGATGGAGCGCTGAGGGCTATGGCTGAAGCTGAACACAACCACAGTTGCACAGTGATTTGCCTCATGTACCACTTTGGCCACCTCCCTGCCTAGCTCCATCCCTCTCGTGTGTGAGTGTGTTCATTTCATAGCCATCGTTACCATCTCCATCAGTCACTAACTTGCATTTCCAATCTCAGGGGTCCTTACTCCCATCCAACGCTAACTTATCTCCCCAACTGTTCTGTACCCTAGGTGAACTGCCCTCACCTCAGCCGTGGGTTCTGCACCCCTCGCATCCGGGGTAACACCTGCTTCTGCTGTGACCTCTACAACTGTGGCAAGTAAGTGTGGAGCTGCAGGTACAGGAAGATGGTTTGACCACAGTGGAGACCAGAAGAGCCAAGGGTGGTGGAGGGTCTATGGTAGGGGTCGGAGAAGTAGAAGACATTTTTCTTTAAACAGATTCCAATCAATAGGTGTCACTTGCCTTTTCTGTGCCAGGCATCATGCTATGTATTTTCACATATAGTAAGTCCCCCAACTTAGGAACATTCGAGTCGTGAACTTTCACAGATGTACTGTATTAAGACTTACTTTGTAGGATACAACCAAATCCGACTTACAAATGTCCTCCCAGAATGGAACTTGTACGTAAATCAGGGACTTACTGTACTTGATCTCATTTAATTCTTACCTATGAGATATGCAGAGTTGTCCCCCTTTTACCGACGAGAAGACTGAAGTTCAGAGGAAAGACACAACTGCTCGAGGTCGCAAAGGATTTGAAAATGGTAAATGTAGGCATGAAACTCAGTTCTATCTGTGTCCGAATTCAGCAACATTCAACAAACAGATATAGAGCAACTTCTTTGTATCTGGTCCCATTCTAGACACTGAAAATTCCACAATAAACAAAAGTCCTTGCCACATAGAGCTTATACTCTAATAGGGGAGACAGTCACTATCTATCTATCTGCCTATCATCTATCTATTGTCTGTCTGTCTATCTATCTATCTATCTATCTGTCTATTTCCTGGTAATGATTAGAGCTCTGAAGCAAGGTGCAACTGGAGAGCTAAAAAGGTATTGATGAAGTGTGTGTGTGTGTGTGTGTGTGTGTGTGCGTGTGTGTTTGTGTTAGAACAGATAGCCAGGGAAGACCTTTTTGAGAAAACATTTGTAAAGAGACCCAAATGAAATGAGAGGGCAACCCAAGCACTAGATATTTGGGGAAAGAGTGGTTCAAGTAGAGGTAACATCAAGTGCAAAGACTCTGAGGCAGAGCAGGGTTTGTGCTAATTCTGTTATAACCACTCTGGCTGTCTATCCTGTAATTGCCAAAATATTATTTATTCTTTCATTTAAAACGTATTTAAGTACTGGGAATATAGAGATTGCCACTGGGGAGCTCACAAGTTAGTAGAGAAGACAGACAAATGAATAATTGATTGCAACATAATGTGATGAATGCAATGGGGATTGTCAGCCTCAATGAATGAAAGTCAGAGTTTGCAGGGGGATGTGAGTGTCAAGGAGGAGGCCATGTGATAACTGAGGCACAAAAGATAGGTAGTAAGTTAGACAAACCAAATGGAGGTAGAAGTAGGGAGATCATACTTGAGAGTTGTCAGGGGATGAGGAGTAGGGGAAGTGTCACAAGCTGTGATAGGAGGTCAGGCAGTCCCTTGACCTTAAGGATGTCTCTGGACTTAACAACATAGGCAACTAGGCACTGTTGAAGGGTACAGCATGGAGGATAGACTTGAATGGTTCAAGTTGAATTACTTAGGAGGCCACTGCAATAATTCAGGCCATGTAGAGCAGAGGCTAGATTAAGTTGGTTTGGGGGCCATAGAAAGCAGAAAATCTTGTAAGAGCTATGTAGAAGGTAGAATTGACAGATGTGTGTGAGAAGGCGATGCAGAGTATGAGAGGAGCTGAGGCGCGTGCGCACACACACACACACGTGGGCGGTTGTCAGCCAGTACCTGCCCATGCATGTATTTTCTTATCAGACTCAATGCAGGAGAGCCAGGGCCAAGGGAGGGAGGGAGTAGAGGAGGCCCTGGCCAAGGGGGCTGGACAGAGCTAGATCCAGCTTCCTCCTCACATGAACTCCCTACTCTTGGTACATGGGGGCCAGTTTCTCTGGCTTGAGGATTCTCTGGCTTGAGGATTAAGACCCAACAGGCTAGAAGCAGGGGAAAGGGGCAGGAGGAAACCATAAGGCGTTTTACTTTTTTCTTTGCTAACGCCAGTCTCATTTCTTTTGAAAGGTTTGGCAGTTGAGGAAGAGAAATTTGAAGACTCAAATGAGCTTTAGGGATTATCAGGGGGTTCAATTACTTGTCTTGTAATAATAACTAACACTTACAAGGAACTTCTCGCCTTAGTAGTGATGATTGAGAGCTGGCTATAATTATACTTCCTGAGCCCAGCCTTCCAAAAATGATCAAAGGATTGTAAAATAGATCCTATGGGGAGGTGAGGTTGTTTTGTTATGTGTTCTTTTAGCTCCCCTTATTCTTCTCTTCTGTTTTAGCCTTCCCTCTTTTTATCTCCTCCCTCATCTACCCCTTCTTTTGTCATCTTCCCTCTCTCCTTGCTGCACTCCTCTCACCTGCTTCTGTCTTCTTTCCTGTTTCTTGACCTCCTGGAGTTGGGCCTGAGACTGGGAGGAGAGAAGAGGCCGCAGAGAGAGCTGGAAGCGATTCCTTGCAGACACACCTTTCTTTCCACAATGGGCGTGTTTCTGTAAAAGGATCGAATATATCAAGTCCTACTCTAAATTCCAGTTAGCTGAGCCCTGAGGTGAATACTTTCTCTCTTTTTTTTTAAATGGAGGCTCCAACCCAGTTTATCTTCCTGTCAATCTGAGCTTCATAATAACTGCTTTCACCAGTACTGTCATTAATAAAGGGATTCTACGAGGAGCTGTATTAAACTATGGGCTCCCAAAGAGCAGGGGACATGATTTAATCTTATCTGGATCCCCTGACTTCAGCACAGGGCTGATGAAAAGTGAGTGACATTTGCTGAAAAGGAACCAAAAGAACTTTCCTCTCATCAGAAAAGTAAAATACTGGATTAGGCAACAGGCAGGGGTCTTGGAAACACTGCTCCTCAAGACCTTTAACCTAGAAATGGTTTTCGCCTATTAAAGGCCTGGAGGCCAGTAGCAAGCATCTCTCAATGCCCTTTCCCAAGCCTCCAGTGCCAAGACTCCAAAGGCAAAGCCAGTAGAAAAGGATTTGCTTAGCTTTTCATCAGGTCGTAGACCCGGGCCATGGGACTGAAGAGGGGCTGCTCCCATAATGGAGGGAAAAGTTTTTAACTTGACCCAGGGCCTTTTCCAGTCAGACCCAAAGAGACCAAAATACAAGAACTAAATATAGCCAGTAACAAGCATTCTGAGGCTTGGAGACTTTAATTTTGCCGAATGCATATTTGTTTTCCTCACGTGAAGCCTATTTTTAATCGTCAGCTCCTTCAGTTCAGTTCCTGGAAAGGAGGTCAAGAAAAAAGTGGGAACAAAATATCAGGCAGTCATTGGTACAGTGCTACAGAAACAGAGTTTCTAGTGCCCCTGGAACCCACAGACCTTTGATGTCAGGGGCAGTGAGGTTTAGATGCCAAACATTCTTCCATTTAGTTTTGTGCAGGAAGGTGGTTTTCTCTAAGACATAGCTCCTCTGTGCCTGCCTTTCAGAGTACCTCTGGCTTTCATCTACTCATTCATCTTTGGAGAGGTCAAGTCAATATCACTGGTTTTCAGTGTGTGGCCTAAAGCAAAGGCAAAGAAATGGAGTGGTTTGTGAATTGCTTCAGCTGGTAATAAAACGAAAGTAGACAGCTTATTTCCATTCATTACTTCATTTGATAAACTTTTATGAAGCTCCTACTATGTACCAAGGATATTCTAAAGGAACGGATATCAACCAGACATAGGGTTTTTTTCCCTTAAGGAACTGAGTTTAGCAGGAACATTACAGAGAAGGGAACTCAAAGAATGTACAGAATAAATGCCGTGAAAGAGAGCTGCCCAGCGGTGACAGCGTACCACTGCCTCCACATCAAAAATTGTTGAATGGTTCTAGGCCCCCATTGAAGAGCAGAAGAATGTCCTCCTACCTTATCCAAGACCTCCTTCCTCCTCCTTTATTAAGTGGGGATTGAAATACAGAGAGTTTATGTTTCTCCAAGCCTGCCCAGCAAGTTGAGAGCCAGGAAGTGCAAGCCCACATTAGGTAATCAATTATCAACGCAACAATCAGCCTTTACACTCAGTTACTCATTCACTGAATATTTACCCATGATCTTTAACATTTCTACCACTCAGCTAGACAGTGAGGGAGACACAAAGGAATGTAAGAAATGAACCTTGCACTCAAGAAGTTACAATTTCAATGGGTAATCTGGTGGCCTTGGCCTTGGTTATAGCATAGTGCTCAGCACTGAGTAGGCTCTCAGTACATATTGGATTAAACTAATAACTGAATGCAATCGTGAATATGTAACATGCCAAGGTAAAAGGAATAAACAGAGACTGTGGAAGGCCAGGGGAAAAGTTAATGAATGGGCACTGGAATCATTAAAGAAGGTGCTATTGAACTAACTTTCTCTTTTTTCTTTCTTTCTTCTTTCTTTCTTCTTTTTTTTTTTTCTTTGCTCTCTTTTTGAGACAGGGTCTTGCTATGTAGTTCAGGCTGACCTTGAACTCACTGTGTAGTCCAGGTTGGTCTCAAGTTCACAGTGATCCTCCTGCCTCAGCCTCTCAAGTGTTGGGATTACAGGCATGCACCACCACGTCCAAGCTATTGCAATTTCAAGCAGTGGGAGAGGTTAAAACAGGCAAAGAACAGAAGGCAGTACTTTCCATGGAAGGGGAGAAATTTGAGCAAATGTTTGGAATAAATACCTAGCATAGCCAGTTTTGAGCTTCTGAGGGCTCTAACCTAGCTGAAGTTGTGGACTCCATTTTAGGGCTAGTTTACAGCAGACTGAAGAATTCATGTTTTTTTTTCATGAAGGTAATGGGAAGCCATGGAAAGGTTTTGATTAAATGAATGGCATAGTTGAAGTGTTCAGTGAAGAGCAATCAGACAATAGTACGAATCTGGCAGGAGGGCCTGGCAGTCTTGGACAGATGAAGGTGGGAGTAGTAAAAAGGCAAAAGATGCAGTTTTAGAGGAAACTTACCCAGAGAGTAGACCAAACAGAATTATGAATCTCAAACAGGAACAAGCCACATTAATTTGTGAAAACCTGAACCATATCTAAGTACTCTTTCTCTTGCTTTACAGTTCAGTTTAAAATTTTAAGTAGTCGCTGAACTCAATCAAATTGAAACTATATATATCTTGTCCAAAATTATTAAATATCTTTTTTTCTCTGCAGTGCTGGTGATTGTACCCAGAGCCTCATGCAGGCTAACCAAGCCCTTTACCATTGAGCCACAATCCACAGCCCAGTGTTACTGATTGCTTTTACATGAATGACTCACCTATTTCCATGCTGAGATGTATGCCTTTAAAGCATTAGTGCCTTTACACACAGGATTCAGTTTTGAACTGTGTTGCCAAAAGGTGACTCTTAGGAGAGAGAAAATGTAGCTACAGCTTTTGTTGGGAGCCCTTGTAATGGGTGGGAGTACTGCTTTCATGCATGTTCTCATTAAATCCTCCAGACACAGAGAGGTTAAGAAAGTTGTTTAGGGTCAGACAGCAAATAAGCATCAGGATTTGAATGCAGTGTAACCCCAGAGTCTGCTATGGCATGCCACCTGTCTATGTATACTAGCAGCCTACCCTGGTTGCTTCAGGAGGCAAGCAAAGATGATCTGAAGGATGTAAGAAGCAGACTTCGAAGAAACTTCACTGCCCCTACATCCTGCACTCAACCTTTACACACAGGCCTGCACTGTTAGAGGATAGTCCTTTTACAGTTATATGTTTAGGGGGCAATAAGTAATCTGTTTATGCACCCTGTTGCATTCCCAAGGCCTAGTGGATTGCCATTCATAGGACACTTATGCTTATGCATATGCTCTTCAGACATATTCCTGAAAGTATTGAGATTCAATTCAAATTCAGATGGATTTCAACATCTTTAAAATTCCACTATGGAAACTTTCTATTGAGAACAGTGGGTCTTTAACATTGGTGGGCTTGCTAACACAGATCTTTGAGCTCCTCCCCCAGAGATTCTACCAGATTCTGTATAACTGGTCTGGGGCTAGGATTCTGTATGTTTAATGATCTTTCTCCAAGACCCAGGCACAGATCCACACACAGAGACACTCATACAGATACACAGCACACGAACACAGGCAGACAAGACACAGAGAGAGAGAGATGCTGAACATTCTGACAGTCAGTCCTATAATCACACTAATTTTAATTCCTCCAAGAAACTAACTTACAAAGCTTAAAAGTCTCTTCTTACATGAATATTTCCTCCTTTCTTCCTTTTAGAGATTATCCATTCATTTTTGATGTTCTTATAACAGGAAAGACACCTGTAATAGGTATCTTGATATGGGGCATTTGATTGTGAGTTTAATTTCAGGAATTGCAGTGTCCCAATTTTATGATCAATTTCAGTGGCCAAACTAAAAAACTACCTTGCATCTAGGAAGATAGGAACTTTCATTTAATTAATCCAATAGGTATTTATGTAGCACCAAATATGTGTTGGGCATAGCAATGAACAAAATGATCTAACTCTCTTTCTTCATGGAGCTCAGGTTCAAGTTGGTTGGGCAGACAACAAAACAGGCATGTCAGGAAGCTAATTCCACATAGGGATGAATGGCTACAGAGAAATTATAGAAAAGGAATGTATTAGTCTGTGAATGTTACCATAACAAAATACTGCAGACCAGGTGAATTGAACAACGACAAAAAATTTCTCACAATTTTAGAGTCTGGGAAGTTGGAGATCAAGGTGCTAGCAGGGTTGGGTTCCAGTGATATCTCTCTAGATCTGTCCTCTAAAATGAAGACCCCACCCTGAAAACCACATTTAACCTTAATTATCTTCTAAAAACCCCATCTATAAATACAGTCATCCCTCGGTATAGGTAGAGGATTGGTTCCACCCACTTCCTCCCCTGCTGATACCAAAATCAGTGGATGTTCAAATCCCTTATATAAAATGGCAAAATATTTGCATATAACCTGCACACAGCCCCTTGTATACTTTAAATCATCTCTAGTTTACTTATAAGAAGTTAAATGATCAACATTTACTTGTTTGTTTGGGTTTTTTGGTTTTCAATTTTGGTTTTTGGTTGTGTGTGTGTGTGTGTGTGTGTGTGTGTGTGTTGAGTTTTGTTTGATTTGATACTAGGGATTGAACCCAGGTTCTTTGTTTTGAGCTACAGCCTGGCCCTATTTATTTATTTATAGACAAGGTTCTGCTAAGTTGCCCAGGTTGGACTCAAACTTGAGAGCCTCCTGCCTCAGCCTCCCAAAGTACTAGGATTATAGATCTATGCCACCATCCCTCACTTCATGCTTCTTTGATTACTACAGCTTTGTTGTATGTCTTGAAATCAGGTAGTATAATGGATCCTATTTTGTTATTTTTGCTCAAGATGGTTTTAGCTATTTGTTTTGGGGCTTTTGTGGCTTCATATAAATTTTAACATTTTCTAGATCTGGAAAGAATCACATTATTATTTTGATAGGGACTGCATTGAATCTGTAAATTGCTTTGGGTAGTATGGACATTATACAGCGTTGCTTTTTTCAATTGATTGATATGAGATGTCTTCACATTTCTGGTGTCCTCTTCAATTTCTTTCATCAATGTTTTACAATTCTTATTGTAATACAGACCTTTCACCTCTTTGGTTAAATTTACTCCTAGGTATTTTATTTTTTGTAGCTATTGAAAGTGGGATTGCTTTCTTGATTTCTATTTTAAATATGTTGTTGTTTATAGTAACACTACAGATTTTTGCATGTTGATTGGTACCCTGAAACTTGACTGAATTCATGTATTAACTCTGATAATTTTTTGGTGACATTTTTGATGTTTGCTCTATCCAAGATAATGTCCTCTATGAACAGTGACAATTTGACCTTTTTTCTAATTTGGATGCCCCTTATTTATTTCTCTTGCCTAATGGTCTGACAAAGACTCTAGCACTATGTTGAATAAAAGTGGTGAAAGTGAGCATCCTTGTTTTATTCTATGTCATAAAGATAAAGCTTTTAGCTTTCCCCCATTTGACATGTTAGCTGTTGTCTTATTATAAACGACTTTTACTATATTGAGGTATGCTCCTTGTGTGCCTGATTTGTTTAGTGTTTTTTTTCAATCATGAATTGAATGCTTTCTCCACAGCAATTGAGATGACCATGTGGCTTTTATGCTTCATTCTGTTGATATGATATATCATGTTTTTTGATTTGCATACATTGAACCATTCTTGTATTCCTGGAATGAATCCTACTTGATCATGGTGAAAAATCTTTCTAATGTGCTGTTAGATTCAGTTTGCTATTATTTTGTTGAGGATCTCTACATTTATATTCATGAAAGATGTTGGCTTGCACTTTTCTCTTTTTTTTCGTGTCTTTGGTTGGTATCAGAGTTAGGTTGACCTTAGAGAACATATATTGAAGCATTTTTTCCTTTTCTACTTTTTGGTATAAATTAAGGAGAATTGGTATTGTTCTTTTTTTTTTTTTTTTTTTTTTCGACACTGGGAATTGAACTCACAACCTCATGCTTGCCAGACAGGCGCTTAATGGTATTGTTCTTTAAATGTTTGGTGGAATTCAAACGTGAAGTCATCTTGTCCTAGGCTTTTCTTTAATAGGAGTTTTTTTAAAATTACTAATTCAATCTTATTATTTTTATTGGTCTATTCAGGTTTTCTATTTCTTCATGACTCACATTTGGTAAGGTGCATGTTCCAAGGAACTTGTCTATTTATTCTACATTATCAAGTTTGTTGGCATATAGTTATTTATAATATAAACTCTAAGAATCTTCTGTATTTCTGTGGTATCAGTTGTAATATTTCTATTTTCATCTCTGATTTGGAGTCTTTTCTCTCCTTTTTTTTTAGTCTTGTTAAGAGTTTGGCTATTTTTGTTTCTCTTTTCAAAAACAGCTTTGTTTCATTGATCTTTTGTCTTTTTAAAGTCTCAGCTTTATTTATTTCTGTTCTGACCATTGTTTTTTTATTTGTACTAATTTTGGGTTTAGTTCTTGCTTTTCTAATGTCTTGAGTTGTAGTGATAGGTTTTTTTTTTATCAGATCCTTCTTCTTTTTTGATGTTGCCATTGATGGTTATAAATTTCCATCTTAGTACTATTTTTGCTGTATCTATAGATTTTGGTAATGCGTCAGTTTTCATTTGTTTCAATAATTTTTAATATTTCATTCTTGATTTTTCTCTTTGATCCATTAGTTGTTCAAAAGTAAATTAATTTCCACATATTTATATAGTTTCCAGGGCCCTTCTTGTTACTGATTTCTAGATTTATTGCATTGTGGTAAGAAAAGATACATGATAGGATTTCAGTCTTTTAAATTCATTGAGACTTATTTTATGGCCTATCATATAATCTATCCTAGAGAATGTTCCATGTGATGATTTGCACATACCATGTTTATGATATTAGAGCATTCTGAATTTGTCTGTTTAGTTATTGTTACTAGTAAGTTTTATTCCTGCCCATATTTTCTTCTAATTTATTAATGTCTCTTTCTGCTTGAAAAACCCCCTTATAGGAGGTCTGACAGTGATATATTCTCTCAGCTTTTGACAGAGAATATATTTACTATATCTTGATTTCTAAAGCATAGCTTGACCTGGTACAATATTCTTGGTTCACAGTATTTTTCCTTCAATACTGTGAAAAATCTCATGCCACTCTTTCCTGACCTGTAAGATTTTTGCTGAAAAGTCAGCTGTTAGGTGAACTAAAACACTCTATGTGTTGATTTTTTTCCTTTTGCAGCCTTGAGAATCTTCTCTTTATCTTTTACCTATGAGAGTTTGATTATAAGATGCCTTGGGGTAGACTTGGTTGAGTTAAATTTGACTCGTGACGTTTGACCTTCCTATATGTGGATATTTGTAGCCTCTAGGTTTGTGAAGTTTTTTATTACTATTTCATTGACTAAAACCTTTCAACTCTTTGACATTCTCAAGTCCTTCTTAGAACCCCAATAATCTGCACATTTGCTTTTTTAATACTCTCCCAGAATTCTCATAAGCTTTACTCATTCCTCTTTATTTCTTTTCTCTTTCAACTGTATATTTTCAACAGTCTTTGTTCAAGCTCACTAATTTTTTCTTCTGTTTGATCTATTTTGCTATTGATGTCTTCTATTGCATTTTTAAAATTTCACTGAGCATATTTTTCAGCTCAAGAATTTGTGTTTGATTGTTAAAACTTGCTTCCATCTCTTTAAATTTCTCTGTTAGAGTATTGAAACATTTGTGTTCTTCCAGGTTCATTGAGCTTCCTTGAAACAGCTGTTTAAAATTCTCTGAGAGCTATCTCATACTGATTATTGCCTGGTCAGTTTCTGGCATGTTATTTTGAGTACTAGATCAGTTCATGGTTTTTTGAAAGCTCTTTGATGCTTCTTATTGTGCAACATCATCTAGACTTTGAAGGATCAAGAATTCATTCCAGTCGTCCTAATCTGTAATCTTTTTTATGTGCCCATCTTTCTGGAAATTCAAGGCAAGCTGCTTATTTTCTCTGAATCTGTAGTTACTTTCACTATTTCAGCACTAGATTGTGCCCAGGTCCAGACCGCCAGGGGTCTGCTGTTAGAGTGTTGTCATTATTTCAGTACTAGAGGGCAATTTAAGCCCTGGTTGATCCCAAATACACTGATGGTGTATTATTCTAAAAGAAAGGGCCAGGGATATGGCTCAGTGGCACAGCACCTGCCTGGCAAATGCAAGGTCATGAGTTCTATTCCTGGTACAAGAAAAGAAAGAGAGAGAGAGAGAGAGAGAGAGAGAGAGAGAGAGAGAGAGAGAGAAAGAAAGAGAGAAAGAAAGAAAACAGAAGAGTATCTAGAAAGCAATCTGTATCCACAGTTCTCTCCCTGGGACCAGGGTAGATCCTGCTGCCTCATCCACACTTAGTGGCCTATGGTTAGACACTGCAGGATTCTGTCTGGCTCAGGGCAGAGTTACTGTGGATAGATCAGTTCCAGGATCTAGTGCCACACTCATGGCCACCAAAGCCCCCAAGTTGAGTTATACCCTAGTTTCACAGTCCACCAAGACTTGGACAACACTGGATTATGATACTGCTGTGTGCTGCCTATTGCTGAGTTGGACTCATGACCCTAAACACTGCAATAGCCATAGGCAATGCTAGCTGGAATAAAAGTCTGATTGACTGGGGTGATGTGTCTTTCCCTGGCACTTGAGCAGTTACAGAGGTCTTGTCTACAGGCAGGCCTATGATAGGGTACATTAGGATCTGTCTAGTACTAGAAGGCTTCACTAGCCCCACACTAAGTCCTAGTGCAAAGTCTTCTGCTTACTACCCTGTCCTATCTCTAGCAAATGGGACCTTGCACCACACAATGCTGCCTGACTTTGGGGTAGTGTTCATGAAGGCAGACGCTTGGCTACCCAGGCTGATCTGGGTCATGCCTGAGTCTCACAGCTGCAAGAATCTTTACAGTTTCAGGGATACACTAGGTACACACTGCAGCTGGCAGTGATGCAGGCCAAGACATGAACCTGTCCCACCGGGACACGGATTTCTGCCTAGCGCTGGGGCAGTCCTTGATCCCCACCTGTGAGCACTTGTCTGGAGATAGCTGTGGTATCCAAAATTAGGAGATGGGTGGTGCAGATAGTCCTTTGGTCACCAAGGTTAACACTAAGCTGGGTTGCACCTGAGTCTCAGTCAAAGGGACCTACACTGTCTCTGGGCCTCTCCCCAGGCCCACTCCAAGGCTGGAACTGGTGTGGCTGAAACTTTTGTCTGTCTTGCAGGGGCAAAGGTCTCTGCTTGATGCTGGAGCTTGTCTAGACTCTGTGAGCTCTGGCTTGCATTTGGGACTTTAGTTTCATTTGGATCATTGGCCTCAACGTGGAATACCTGGCACTGGGCTCTGAGACAAAGCCCTGTACTAGCTTTCCCACTGAGCTTCCCTGCTCCTTACTCTGCTGCCCCAGGATGGAGGAGGGTGGGTAGAAACTATCTCTAGCCCCCTGGCCTAATGCAATTCTAGAGCTAGGTATTGACCTGGCAATAGGGGTTGTAGAACTTTGCTCAGAACTGGGTTTCATTGTGATGAGCATGGCACTAGCTTTTAAGTCTAAGACTGAGACTTTGTTCTCTCTACCCCAAGCAGGAGGTACCTCTTTCCATGTTGGGCTGCTTGAAGTTGAGGGAAGGGTGATACAGGAAACTCTTTTCTTCCTGCCTTCTTCAATGCCTCATTTCATTTTGTTATACTAAAAGCTTGTAATATGGTCTCTCACCTGATTTCTTTAGCTCTTGTGCTGACAGTTTGGTGCATGACTAGCTGTTCAATTCGATGTGTCTGTTAGGAAAGCTGACCAAAGGATCTTGTTATCTTACTCTGCCCCATTTTTTAATATTTTCAGCACATGGTTAGTCGAATCTACAGATGCACAACTTGTGGATATGGATGGTCAACTCAAAGTCATACTGGGCGTTAGGGCTTCAACTTATGAATTCGTGTGTGTGCAGGGGTACAATCTGGCTCATAGCAGGTAATGTAACTGAGAGTTACTGGGCTAGGTGAGGGAGGTCTTCGGACAGAGTGGTCAAGGAAGGGCTCGTCACAGAGATGGCAGTCATGGTTTTGTGTAGCAACTCAGCTTTAGTTGTTTATTCAGACATTGTTTTTATTTTTTGTGGTTTTGCTATGTTTTGTTTCGAGAGGGAAGACACAGAAATATTTGAAGCCTGAATTCAGATTCCATGTTTAGCACTTATGACCTGAACAAATTCCTTAGCCACACTATGCTTTATTTTCTTCATGTGCAAAATAGGAACAGTGACAGCACCTCCCTCAGAATAAGGCAAGGTTTTACAGTACTGTCTAATAGACCTTTCTGTGATGATGAAAATATACTGTAATCTGTTCTCTCTGGTACAGTAACCACTAGCCACATGTGACTATGGAGCACTTGAAATGTGGCTAAGGAGACTGAACAACTGAACTTTAAGTGTTACTTAATGTTAATTTAAATAGCCACATGTGGCTAGTAGCTCCATACTATACACCATAGATTTAATGAATTAATATATGTAAAATTCTTAGTGCTATGCCTGGTACCTAGTGTCAATAAATGCTGTTATTAGTGTTAGTGATGGTCAGAGGTGTTTCTCTGGTAGGAAGGAGTTTCGTTTTGTTTTGCTTTAGATAAACAACAATCACAACTTAACCTATTATAGTGTCTTGCTCTCCAAGTACATGCTTATGATGTTTATGATAATAGCTCCCCACCTACCCACTTGTCTTTTGTTTGAGCTACCTGGCAGCCAGATCCCTGGTGGGGTGGGGAGGTGGCTTGCTCCTGGGGGGACTGACTGCAGTGTGCTCCTCCCTGTACAGCAGGGTGGAGATCACCGGTGGGTACTATGAATACATCGATGTCAGCAGCTGCCAGGACATCATCCACCTCTACCACCTACTCTGGTCTGCCACCATCCTCAACATTGTCGGCCTGTTCCTGGGCATCATCACTGCTGCGGTCCTTGGAGGTTTTAAGGATATGGTAAGGAAGGAACTGACTTTCCTTTTCATAGTAGCTCTTGTTGGGAGCAGGGAACAAGGACAGGTGCTTAGAGCAATGGAGATCCATATTTTGAAAGGAAGAAGCAAAGCAATTGCCTCAAGGATGTAGCTGCTTTCAAACATCTCAAGTCCAAGAGGACAGGTAACATTATCAGTCTGCAAATATCGCTTATTAACATAAATCACATATGTTTCATAGGCACATAGGTGAGATGGGAGGGATGTTTTTCATTCTTCCATCACCATGGTTATAAAATAGTTTATTTCCCCCTACTCCTGACACTTTTAGTAGAAGCCTTCTTGGTCATTTTTCCCTTCAACAGTCTTTGACAGAGAAGGAAGGAAAGAGGTTTTTAAAATTGTATTTTTTAATTTAATTTTATTTTAACGAGTGTATAACAGAATAAAAGCAATCAAAACAAACCAGTGTAAGAGATACGGGACTTGAAAATGTTATGAAATCAACAGTAGCTACCATAATGTCCTTGATGTCTTCAAAATAGCGGCAGATAACTTCAGACATAGTATAAATCAAGCAGACCAGAATAGAATAGAAACAATAAAAACGAAACAATGAATGTGATAAAGGACTTCAAAACAAGCCAATAGTAAATCCAAAATTGCTACCGTAACGTATTTTGCTATCCTTGAAATAACTTCTCCTGTCATGGGATTTAACATAATCAAAAAAAAAAAAAAAAAGAGAATAAAACCCAACCCAACAAAACAATGGAAATGACACAGGACCTCAAAACAAGACCATAGGGAATCAACAATGGTTGCAGCCCTCAGAAGGAGACCTCCTGCTAGATGACACATTGCTTAGTGATATTCTCTGAACCTATGATCAGACCACTGGCCCTAGACCTGCAATTTTGGTGAAATACCAAAGCACCACAGGCATCCAATTGCATTTCACCTCAATAGCTATCATCACAGCCTGTCTTTCTCCAGATAAGCCGGTCGCTTGGAGGGGGGATGGTACTTCTTCTCTGCCAGCCCTCACACTGGAAGGGGTTGGGGTCTGGTTGTTCCCAGTCTGCTGGAAGCCAACGCATGGTGCCGGTTCCCAGACTGGGTGTGTTTGGTGCTAAGGCCATTGTTCTCTCTAACACCGGTCTGCAAATGGCGCTGACTCAACGAGAGAGACTTGGGTCTAGTTGTTCCCAGTCTGCTAGAGTCCCACACATGGTACCGGTTCCCAGACTGCGCTTGTTTGGTGCTGCAGCTATTGTTCTCTCTAGGAAAGAGGTTTTGTAACTGTAGGTAAGATTAATGCTAGTCTCCCCATCTCCAAGAATTTCACCCTGGTGTTTCTCCAGAGAAAGTATCGAGGCTCTTTTCTTTTGCATTTGAAGAGCCAGCCCGAGGCTAAGCTGCTTGCCAGGTCTTGTCTTCAACCTCAAACTCAACCTCAGCCTACCAGTGTTCCTGTTCCTCTCTTCCAAATCTTTTGTGCGTGTGTGTCTACAAAGGCACACCAGGACTCAGCGCCCAGTATGTGCTCTGCCAAAGTAGGTTCCCCCTTTCCTTTGCTTTTAAAACATTTCTAAGCATTTATTTGCTAATTTGATAAATTCTGATCTCTAATTATGGAGATAATAGTTTCCAGCTATGGTGATCAACCTGGCTTAATAGTCGAACCACCTGATGTGCTTAACAAAACACTTCAAAACAAACAAATGAAAAAGCCTGTAAGACTGGTCCCTTTCTCCACGGATTCTGATTTTACTGGTCTAAACTGAAGCTTAGGCATCAGTGATTTTTTTTTAAAAAAGCTCCCCAGGTGATTTTGTTATGCAGCCAGAATCTAGTACTATTGCTTTAAAGGAATGTTCCATGTGTGCTTAGAGAATTATTTTGTGCTTAAAAAGGTTTTCCTTTGACCCCAGAAATGAGACAGGCAGATCCTAGACCCTTCTTGGTTTCTGTACCATTTGGGGTCCCTGAGGAACAAGAACCTGAAAGGCAGTTTGTAATTTGATCCTAGACTGTCAAAAGGATGGGTGATGGAAAAGTGAAAATGAAACTTATGGGAAAAGAAACAACAACAACAAAAACCTCTAGTTTTGGGCAGCAAGTCCCCAGCAGGACTGGACTGACAGGGAGCATTGAGTGCTTCTGCTGGTGAACCTACATAAAGGAAAATCTCTTCCTTCCCATCCCCAGTCTCTCTCTCTCTTTTTTCTCCCTCACTAATTCACACATTTCTACCTCCTACTTTCCCATCCCCTGGAAAGCCCAAGCACTAACTAGTGGGGAAAGCATTAACACAGATGGAGCCTTAGGAGGGATAAGGATTTCCTCTAAGTTAGGCCCTGGGGAAATTTTGGTGAAAGACCTGTGCAAACACTGCTTCTGGGTTGAGGCTTCTTTGGAGAAGACAATTCCCATTTTCATGGAGACTTTCCTCAGGGGGCAGGTGAAAGGACTGGAAGAGAAGCACCCCCTTGGGAGTTGAAGAGGCAGACCTTCAGCACTGATTAGGCACTAGCTCCTTGAGCTTTGTAGCAGAGCAACGTTGAACACAAATGGAGTAGATGCTGGCTGCTTTGTAGACTCTATGGGGTCCCTCCAAGTTTACCTTGTAAAAGTTACAGTGCAGAAAATTCTGTCATTTTTGGTTCCTTAAGGGAGGTATCATACTCATTCTCCTTGTCTGCTTTCAAAATGCATTTATTAAAAAAATAAAAATGTTAATATGCCACAGAAGTATTAATACCTGTGCTAATAACTTCTCTATATGAAGGATTTAATAAGGCCCCTTTCCATGGTGATAACAGGAATCGAGACTTGAAGGTAAAAGTTACCTGGGGAAGACAATCTTTCTTCCAAACATTTCTGAAAGGTGGAAAGACAGGAGCTGTGCTAAGAAATACAGCACTGTCAAGATTTTGGCCCTAGCTTTAGACCTCTGTGCTATTTTTTTTTTTATGTGTCATTTAAAAAAATTGAGGAGGAAGTCACAAACACAAAGTCAGTTACTTCAAAGTATACAATTAAGTGGCACTTAGTATATTTACAGTGTTTTATGATCATCTCTGCTATCTAGCTCTAGAACTTTTTCATTACCTGAAATCTGTATCCATTAAACATACTCTCCATTCCCTTTGCCCTAAGCCCCCAGAATCCATCAATCAGCTTTTCATTTCTATGGATTTATCTATTCTGGATATTTCATATAAATGGAATTGTACAATATGTGAACTTTTGCATCTGGGTCCTTTAATTTACCGTAATTATTAAGATTCATCTACCTTGCAGCATATATCAGTGCTTCATTTCTTTTTATGAGTGAATAACTCATAAAATGGATATACTATGGATACACCATGTTTTTTTTAATCTACTGATGGACATCTGAACTGTTTGCACCTTTTGGTTATTGGAAAAGTGCTGTTACAAACACTTGGGTAAAAGTATTTGTTGGAATATGTTTCCAGTTCTTTTTGGTATAAACCTAGGAGTTGAAATGCTGAGTTACATGGCAATTTTATGTTTAACAATTAGAGAAACAGCCAAACTGTTTTCCTTAGCAGCTATATCATTTCATATTCCCACCAACAGTGTACAAGATTCTGATTTCTCTGCGTCTTTATACACACACACACACACACATACACGTTTATGGGTGCAGAGTGGTATCTCATTGTGGTTTTGATTTCCTTTTCCCTGATAATCAATGATGTCAGATATCTTTTCATGAACTTATGGACAACTTGTGTACCTTCTTTGAGGAAATGCCTATTTAAATTATTTTCCCATTTTTAAATTGAGTCTTTTTATTGTTGAACTATAATGAGTTTTCTAAAGAGCAGAATATATTTATTGAGAGAAGGAAAGCTTCTATCCCAAAGAGAGACAGAACGAGTCCTGAGTAGGTTGCCAAAGACCCTGCCTTTTCTAGGGATTTTTATAGAGCAAAACCACAAAGTGAGACGGGTTCAAGGTGGAGATCAATGGGAAATTGCAAGGTGAACATGAGGTGGGACAGAACTATGGTTAACCAGTAAGATTACAAGTGTAATTGCTCAGGTAAAATTGATTAAATCAGGATCAAATCGGGAAGCGAGTCACATAGCAAAACGGCAGGATATAGAACAGGGCCTCTTCCTGTAGGGGGTTGGATTAGTGGCTCCTTCTGACTTCCTCAAGGTGATCTGATAGCTATTTAGAATATCAATCCCTGAGGTTTATCCTTAGGAAGTATGTGGGTATATTCATTTTATCTTTTGTCTTGAGGTTTGGTCCACAGTGGAGGTACCTGTGTCCTCCATGGTTGCAAGGTATTTGGTCTACTGCACTGGCTGCTTCAAGGGCCCAGCCCTGTCTAACTGCCTATAATATTTATATCTAACTTAGCTGTCTATAATATTCCCCTCTCTGAGGAAGTACCCTGAACTGCTGTGAGGGAATAATGGGCGATGACCAATCTGGATTCTTCAGGCTGAAGGGGATCATAGTTGTTGATTGGCAGTCAGAGATACTCTATAGAGGGTCTATCTAAAGGCCCTCAGTAGACACCAGGCATTTTCATCTTGGGTAGGCATGCAACTTAAGTCTAGAGGAGACAAAGCCAAAGAAACAATTAAGTATACATGGGCCAAATAATAGAATTAACAGAATAATTATGAGCACAGCTAACAAAGATTTCCACCAGGAGGAGCTAGTAATGGCTTCCCATAAGGAGGATGTCTTGGTTACTTTTCACTCGTTGCCGAGACAAAATACCTGACGCCCAAAATTAGGAAAGGAAAGGTTTATTCTTACAGTTTCTCGGGAGTTTCAGTCCATAAAGTTGGCTCCAAGGCGGCATGGGGTGACGGGGCTACTGTTCATGGTGGCTGCAAGCTGCAAGGCGCTGGCAAGAGAGAGAGGCAGAAGAGCAAGCGAACAAGAGGAAGACCCGCCTTCCCTTACACTGTATGTCAGCTCCACCCCTGGGTGGGCACAGCGCTCACATTGTCAATCAACAAACCAATAACAAACCAATAACTCAGCCCCATCAAAATTATATGAGGACTTGGGGGGACATAGCATACCCCATACAGAGGATAAGGATAAGGTTCAGGGAATTTTAGAGTCTGACATGTCATTTGTTGTCTAATATCTTGAACAGCTATTGAGATATTAGCAGAAGGATCTAGAATGTATACACAGCATTCAATTTTTACAATTGCACAAGTACCCCCTGTGCTATTGTTAGAATGTCTAATTCCATCCAATTTTTGGAGGACTGCCTGTTCATTAATTTTACTTCTTCATTTAGGAGAGAGAGAGACCAGCTGCAGTGTCATGTAAGGCCTGCTGAGTATAGTTAGTTAAAGCCTCAATATGTCACATGATATCTTTTAACCCTAGGGATAAAGATAGAGGCCAAATGATCAAACAAGAATTCTTTAAATACTGCAGATACCAGACCTTTATCAGATATATGATTTGCAAATATTTTTTCCACTTCATTTTTTTGGTAATGTCCTTTGATGTCCAATTGTTTTAGTTTTTATTGCTTATGCTTTTTTGCTTTCTTTCTTGTACTACTAAGAATCAATTGCCAAATCCAAGGTCATGATGATTTTTCCTGAGATTTTCTTGTAAGCGTTTTATTCTTTTGAATCTTACACTTAGGTCTTTGATCTATTTTGATTGAATTTTTGCATTTAATGTGAGGTAGGGGTCCAACTCTAGTCTTTTGCATGTGGATATCCAGTTGTCCCAGGACATTTGTTCAGAGGACTGCTCTTTCCCCCTTTTAGGTCTTAGTCGCTTTGTCAAAAATCAGTTAACCACAGATGCATAGATTTATCTCTGAATTCTCCATTTCATTGTTATCAGTGATCTTTAGAGAAAAACAGGACTTTGTTGATGGTCTTTCCCAATAGGTACAGTAATTGTCCTTTACTCTCCATGAAATGCTTTTGCACACTGACTTTTCTTCAGTCTTCACTATTACCATCTTGTCAGGTAATTACTGTCCTTATTTAACAGATGAGGAAATAGGCCTAGAGGTTAGCCAAGATATAAGTAGCAGAACTGTGACTGGAGTGCAGATCTGTTGAATGCCAGAGATTCATGAGATGACAGAACATTAGTGGGGGTATATGATGGGACCACCAGGAAGGGACTATTACCTACATCACTTCATTACAATGAGATGATGATGTAGAAAGTCTTGAAACATTAACCAGATGAGTCTAAATAAATCCTTGACCTAGGTGTCTCCTCCGCAAGTAGAGTGGCCTGTGGTTGGCAGGGAGGCCCAGGGGTGCTGGCTGATGGAAGCCATTTCCAGGGAGTGAGCACAGGAGCCAAGAGCTGTAAGATGACAGTCCTCAATAGAATTGGTTATGAGCCACACTTTCCAGAGTTGTGGATCCTAGAAAGAAAGAGGATATCTGCATTCCCTGATCAGAGGTGCTTGGCAAAAAGGACCTTTTCTTTCTTTCTTTTTTTTTAACTTTAAAGAGGATAAAACCAAGAAAAATAAAACATATTAAAACAATTAAAATAAACCAGTATCAGTGATACAGGACTTCAAGACCTTGCAAAATCAACAATAGTTACCATAATGCCTCTTGTTGTCTTCAGAATAGCTGCAGATACTTTTGGACATAGTAAAATTTGAACAGAACAGAACAGAACAGAAACGAAACAATAAAGACAAAACAATGAATGCAATAAAGGACTTCAAAACAAGCCAATAGTAAATCCAAGATGGCTGCCATAATATGTCTTGCTATCTTTCAAATAGCTGCTCATGCCATTAGATTTAACATAATCAAACAAAAGAGAATAAAACCCAACCCAACAAAGCAATGAAAATGATATAGTTTCCCTGCTGGGATCGCTTCTTGGTGAGGTCTGGTTCTTTCCCTCTGCACTCTGCGGATGGCGCTGACTCACAGAGAGCGGCTTAGGTGTGACTGTCACCACTCCTGCAGCAGCCAAAGGGATCTTAAAGAAACATTTAATGAAGTGTTTGTTGACCAAAGATATGACGATTTAAGATGAGTCTTTAAATAGTGCATATACCTTGCCATACTCTCCTAACTGGTGTCTCTGGTTTGAAGTAAACCAGAGGAATAAAAGTGGCAGTCTTCCCAAAATCCACAGTCATTGTCTCAGGATAGATTCAGTTTTGTCCAATCAAGACTGCTGTCACCATTTCCTGTGCTACTTAGTAACCTTTCATTTCATACGAGCTCAGAATGCTACCAATCAATAACAAGGGTCTCATAATTTAAGCCCCAGAATTTGAATAAAAATACATGTGTGCATTGGCTATGCACAATATTACATGTGTACACAAATACAGACAGAGCTCAAATCTGCTGTCAAATCAGCATTATTGATTTAAAACATAAACAGACTAATATTTTGGGCCATCTATTTTGCCCCATCCCTGCCCAATTCTTCCCCTCTGTTTTACTTCCTCTTCCTCTTTCTCTCTTTTGCCCTTTCCGTCATCAACTCTTTTCTCTTCAGTCACTTTCCTATGTTCATTTAATCTCCCTCTTCTATTTTTTTTTCTATAAAAACCAACTTTCTTTCAAATATGATCCTGGACCCCTAGCATCATTGAAAATGCAAAGCTTTTATAGATATAGTTTACATTGCATGATTGTTTATCCATAGTTAGGCTTAGTTCATTTGGATAAAAGAGCTGGTTTCATTTTGCAAGAGCTAGGTGGGAATGTTTTTAATGAACAAAAGATCAAGGGGACATGATTTCTGGTCCTTCTCCGGAGGTTAAACTTCTTAGAATTCTGGTGAAAAGGTAAGCGCATTTCTAAATACTCTTCCTCTGTAAAGAGAGCCAGCCCTTGGAATGATCAAGATCTCAGCCCTCTCCCACACACTAGAAAGGCTGACAAACATTTCTCTAGTTGTCTGTGAGCTGCATCATAATGACTGAAGTTTGTAGCTCTTCAAACTTCCTAGAGATGTAAACAGTAACCCTCTGCAAAGAAGAGAGCAACAGAGCTGTGTTGAAACTTGCTGTAAGGTAGTTTCTTGTGCCAACACCCATAAAACAGTTGCCTGTGCCACTGCCAAAGCCTGCCCACATATTTTCACTACTTGAGAGGAAGCTTCTGCTGTGTTAACGTGGTGTAGATATGTACCAGAAAGAAGACACATTGATCTTTCAGGCAGCCCTTGATTATCCACATGAACAGAGGAGTAGTCAGTGATATGAAAGATAAAAAATGCATTTATCCCACACTTTGACCTATGTGGTACAAGGAACTGTACTTGGAAGCTAATGAGCAGTGGTACCTACCTTCTGTTAGATGTGCATTGGCCCTATTGAGAGTAGGACCTTCATCCTGGACAAGATTAGCTTTAACTCTTAAAGACTAGATGCACCACCAACTTGTGAAACTCATAAAGTTATTTCTGCACTGTTTTGTTTGCAAAAATAGGAGAAAAGATATATTCACTGGGTGTTTTGTGGTTTCTGTTTACTGCTAGCCGTGTAGGATTGATAAGAAATGAATGCCTTTCATGTCTTCTAGAGAACTCCCTAGTAAGTTTGGCAAGAATCCTCACAATTTCTGCAAACTGCTTTGTGACTGAACGTGTTCTGTCAAAGCAAGACAGCAGTAGTCTGTTCAGTTTTGCCTATTTGACATTTTGTGTTTTGAGTCGTATTTTTTATTTTTAATCCTTTTTAAACAATTGCACAAACAATTTCAATTTTTCTATAGGCTTGAATTTTTAAAATTAAAAAGTTGGGGGAAATAATACAATATATACTAGTTATAAAAACTCTTGCATATGTAGTAGAGAGTTAAAAGCCCCCATTTTCTTAATATGACTCCTTTCCCTAGAGATAATCACAATTAATAGTTTGTTGTAAATCTTTCCAGATTAATTTCGTTTCATTTACATATATTGTGTATGTTGGTATATGTATATATATCATAAAAACATATAATATATATTTATATATAATTATTTGAGTTTTTTCACATAAACTGTGTTCATGCTATATCTGTTAAACACAATGGCTTTTTAAAAAATTAACAATATACGCTGGACAATTTTCTCTGTTACTAAATATAGGCCTGTGTCATCATTTATCAATAGCAGCATAGATATTGCATAATATAGATGTACCACAGTTTATTTAACGGTTTTCCTAGGCTGAATATTTATGTTGTTTCTAATTTGTGGTTTTTCTACAGAACCCTACTCTTCCAGCACTGAACTGTTCTGTTGAAAATGCTCATCCTACTGTTTCTTACTACGCTCGTCCTCAAGTGGCATCATACAATACCTACTACCATAGTCCTCCCCACCTGCCACCTTACTCTGCTTATGACTTTCAGGTATGGTTGAAGGGAGAAAGAACTCTACTCCCCTGGCTTTTGCTCAGGGTCTCTTGATCTCTCCCTCAATTTAGTGGTAGTACCATTCAATTGTTTTCATAATATTGATGAGGTAGCCAGACTATCTATCCCTGATGGCCTTTACCAGCCCGAGAACACCAGTGAATACATTAAAGACTACATAGGCAGGCAATGACAGGAGATGTGTAAGGTTGGGAATGGCGCAAGAAGGGAAGAAACAGGGAGATAAAAGAAAAACAAAGAGAAGGAGGGTAGGATCAAAGAATCCCAGATTGTCTTAAACTATATTAAGGAGGAGATCAATTGGCTGGGAAGTGTCAGTTCATTACTACATTACCATGGACCTCTGTCCAGTAGTGGCTTTATCCATCCCTCTGCATGGGGAGAGGTTTACTCCTGTTCCTTAGCACAAGAGCATTCTGAACCACACAAGCACTCAAACCTGCAATAAGGAAGTACCTTTATTTTCTTCAGATTTCCCAAGACAACACAGAAAAGCTATTTTTATGACATCCCCTCCCCCTTTTGCCCTATTATCACATAGTTCAGAAATAGTGTTACCAAATTTGCACTTTCCCTTTGCCTTTTGAACTGAGACTAAGTGCAGAAAACAGAACCAAAAATGGCACATAATTAAAATTAGGGATTCATCATATGCAGAACACTGAACTAGTCACTTTGGGAAAACAAATGAAATGGTCCTTTAGGTATGTATAGTGACTGTGTTAGCTCTCCTTTGCTATGACGAATCACCTGAAATAAATAATTTAAGAGGAGGAAAGGCTTATTTTGGCCCACAGTTTCAGAGGTTTCAGGCCATGGTCATTTGACCCTGTTGCTTGGGGCCTGTAGTGGCACCATATATCATGGCAGGAGTGTGTGGTACATGACACTTGTTTATCTCATGAAATCCAGGATGTGACAAAGACAAACAGGAAGAGTCGAGGGTCCCAATATCCCCTTCATGGGCACACTCTCAATGACTTAACTTCTTTTCACTGGGCCCCCTTCTTAAAGGTCCTACCACCTTGCAGGAGCACTACAGGCTGGGTACCAAGCCTGCAATATCTGGGCCACTGGGGGACATTCCAAATCATACCAATGATTACAAACATTTGACCACAGAAGAGTAGGGCTACACTAAAATCTAGTTAATTTAGCTGGGTGTGGCAGTGTGCACCTGTAATCCCAGCACTCTGGGAGGCTGAGGCAGGGGGACTACAAGTTCAAGTACAGCCTGAGCAATTTAGTGACTTAGCAAGACTGTCTCAAAGTAAAAAAAAAAAATAAATGCTGGAGATGTAGCTCAGTGCAAAAGCTTTGGGCTCAATCTCCAGTAAAAATATAAAATAAAATAAAATAAAATAAATCTGGTTAATTCAAATTTAAGAACCATAGAAAAATCCTTTTAAGGGTGAGAACTTATAATGAATTTTCTTCTATTGATTAAGAATCCACAAATGCTCCAAGAGAACATCAAATTATGACTGTTCGGGGCGCTTGCAGTTAACCAGCCTGTTTGGCAATACAAAAGCTTTGCACAGCCTAATTTCAGCTTCATTTTAACAAAATGATTGAAACTTAAAGACCACATGCAATTGAATAAAGTGTAGTTGCATTTGGTTTAAATATTATTTGGAGAGGTCTAGGGCTTTCTAATGCAATAATACATATGGTATGAACATGGACTTGTTCACTTCTATACAATACAGTACTAATGTAAGGAGATTTTATTAAAGCTTAGAAAAAATAATGTTAACATTTGTCTTAAAGCCTACCGTTTAACACAGACAACTTGAGTAACTCGTTAGCCAAATAGTATAGGATGGAAAATACAAATATGTTCAAAAAGAGCACAGATAAATTCAAGAATGGTAGAGGGAATAAGATATCCTTTAAGAGAATTCAAACATGTTGAAGCTAACATATGAAGGGCCACCATTCATTCCCTTAGGGCACCTATAGTAAAAAAAAAAATCATGGGTTAGAGGGGCCATAATGTGTCTAGCCTAAAAGGCCTCCTTTATTTTTATTTTTTGTGAGATCGTTTTTCACTGTATTGCTCAAACTGGTCTCAAACTTGCAGACTCGAGAGCCAAGGATAAAGGCACATGCTTATAACCCCAGCACTCTGGAGGCCGAGGCAGGAGGATGGCCACAAGTTTGAGGCCAGCCTGAGCTACGCAGTGAGTTAACTACACTACGAAGCGAGACCCTGTCTCAAACTGAACCGAACCAAACCAAACCAAACCAAACCCTTGTGGGCTCTAGCAATCCTCCCACCTCAGCTTTCTGAGTAGCTGGGACTACGACATGTATCACCAGGCCTGGTTTCCTCTTCCATTTTTATATCAATGTAAGTTACATTGATTTTAGGAATTTATAATGAATCCCTTATATAGGGATGACAATATCTCTGGTGATGGTTGCCATAACTCTAAGGAAACCCCTCTTTAGCATATGGAGCTATGTTTCTGCCCATCATTCCTCATTCAGACTCTACCCCAGGAATAAAAATGAGATTAACAATGTCAACCAGTGATGCAGGCTTTTGGTTTCAGTTCAGCCAACACTTAACTCTGTTTCCATGTGCCAGGCACTTTGCTAGGAGCTGTGAATATAGAGGTTAAGACAGTCCCTGCATTAAGAGATCTGTCTAGGGATGTGGGTGGGGCAGGGGACAGCAGTGGTAACAAGCAAGTTAAAAAACAACAATAAGCCGGGCGTAGTTGCGCACGCCTTTAATCCCAGCACTCGGGGGGCTGAAGTAGGAGGAGCGTTGTGAGTTTGAGGCCGGCTTGGGCTACAACGTGAGCACAAGACGGGCCTGAGCTACATAGTGCAACCCTGCCTCAAAAACTAGGGCCGGGAGTTTGGCTCAGTGGCTTAAGCGCCTGTCTGGCAGGCGCGAGATCATGAGTTCAATCCCTGGTGCCGCAAAAAAAAAAAAAAAAAAAAAAAAAAAAAAAAAAAAAAAAAAAAAAAAAAAAAAAAAAAAAAAAAAAAAAAAAAAAAAAAAAAAAAAAAAAAAAAAAAAAAAAAAAAAAAAAAAAAAAAAAAAAAA
>RJWM01000818.1:0-22060 GCA_004363535.1 Dasyprocta punctata | reverse complement strand
TATGTACCAGGCATTATGCCAAGTACTTTACATCTGTCATCATTCAGTCATTTTGTCCTTGGAGGGACATCACTGACCCTTTTAAAATGAGAAGACTGAATTATAGAAAGGTTAAGCAACTTCCCCAAAGTCATAGCGATGGCAAGAGGCGATAGTAGTTCAAATTCTACAGACCATTAAGCATCATTCTCTACTTCTGCTGGGAAATTAAACTCAATGTAGCTTTATATAAACCCTAAAAGTTCCCACCCACCTTCCCCACTTTAACCAGGGTCTGCTCCCTTTCCCATACGTTTGGTGAATTGCCAAGTTTAAGCTTTAAAAGTCTCAGCCTGTGCAAAATGCAAGCACTTCTGTTTGTGTTCTTTATTAAGCTCATGAAGGTACATTATGTTTCACCTAGACCACTGAAAATGACTCATTATACATTGGGTCCATTTAGTAAAAGGATTGCTCTAATCCTGGAGGAGGCAGTTTACAGCACAGGTTGCCGAAAGCCCATGAAGGCTGTTGCTGTTGTCATTCAACTGTTTCTTTTTTTCTCCTCCCTTGCCAAGCTTTTCCTTTCTTTTCCTCTCCCCTGTTCTTGTCCTTCCTTTTTCTCCCCCACCTTTTTTTTTGGTCTGCTCTTCTCTTGCTTTCTGGGGGTGGGGGTAGACTAGAGAACAAATGCAAAGAACCAACACATCCTGGGTTTTACCCTTGGGACCCAGTTTCTATCTAGTTGCCAGTCAGTTCCTTTTGGAGTCATTGTTCTACAGTGCTTCTGAAGTGAGAAATGCACACTGATCTTGAGGAGTTTGGGTTAGTCATCGGGCAGAGAGGAGGGAGGCCAAGGTGGAAGAGGGGAGCCGTCTGTGTCCCTGAAGGGCGGTGCCCCCTCTTAGCACCATCAACCTGCATGCCGCTCTGGATTCTGAGAAGCAGCTCAGGAAGCTAGAGCTGACTAGGCACAGCTCTGAACTACTTAGATGCCCTCCTTGCTTTGTGGTATGCAAAGATTCAAAGCTATGTTCTCCTAAGCTACCCATCACATTAATAAAGTCGGACTCTCAAATAGGAACTAGAACACACCAGGCCAGTTCCCTAGCCATGACAAAGTCAAATATTTCCCAAGGTTCCTGTCTGTTACAAGGAAATTAAGCACTGGTGCTGTGGACATTTTCCCTTCCAAATTCCAAGGGTATATGCACTACAGCTAGTTAACTCTTTAGCTCTGCCAAAAACCCTTCAATTTTATCCTTAAGACTCTGAGTTTTATGCCCAAAGGGAGGTGAGAATCACCTCCCCTCAATTCCCCTTCAATACTTCCCAAACATGAAACTGAGAAGTGAAAACCTAAGGGCCATTGCACCCCCTTTTATTATCAAAGTGTATAACTGCAACCCACAGCAGCTGTTGCCCACGGAAGCCTTTTAATGCCTCTCAGCACAGAACTGCCTTCAGTTCTATGGCAGAAAACCTGTCCCTCCCTTCTGCAGTTGCGAACACCTAAAATTGGCCTGGTGCCTCTCACTATCCCTGCCACGTGCCTGGGCAGAGAGATGCTTGGCCTTGAGAAGTCTTGCTTTCCTCTAAGGTTAAGAGGAGGGAGTTACTGAGGAAAGGAAACAAAAGACGGAGGAAAAGAAGGAGAAAGGGAGTTTGGGGGATGCTGGGTGGAAACAGGAAATCACTATACAGTCATGTGCTACTTAATGATGTTTCAGTCAATGACAAACTACATAGAACAGTTGTCCCCTATGATTATATCACCTAGTGACACTGTAGCTTAGTTTGCGTGAGTACACTCAGTGATGTCTGCACAATGAACTGCCTCATAACGTATTTCTCCGAACATATGACTGTATTGTTGTTTTAACGAGGCGTATCTTGTTGAAGAGAGAAGAAAAGTCGAGTTTTTAGAAAGACATCTTTCTTGTCTTGAGCTCACTGCCCCACATTATTTTGCCTTTAAAGGCTCACTCTAGATTCTATGATCCTGTCGTTCCATCACTCAGAATGAAAGAATGCATCGGGTGAAGAATTGCAGCCACAGTCACATTATGTGGCAAGGGGCACATATTTCAGTGTCTTAAGGAAGACCTAGAAACCTGGATATCTCTTTCTAGGAGTGCACAGGTCACAGTTGTGAATGAGGAGAATCAGATTGAGTCTCAGATTCCAGAAACCTCAGGTCAAGGCTGACTCTAGATTGCTACTGGTCCAGAAAAATGACATGATCTGTCCAAACTCTGGCTGGCAGAATGGTGACCTCTTCACCAACCCTTCACCCCACAAGCACTTGAACACTTGAGTTTCAAAAAAATACCAGCTCCTCTAGAGCTAAGATACAATAGAATATTTGTAATTCTTCCAACCTGTTTGTTAGCATATCTTTGTTCTGAGTGCTTAAAACTGGTTTCTTGCTTCTAGTTATTCCTGGAGTTCCTTCCAGCCTTCAGATCTTACTCTAACCTTATTCCACTACTGGAGCAAGGCAACAGTGCTCACAGGGTGGCTCTGTATCTTTGAGAAGAGATTTTTATTTTTAAAAACCATGCCAAGTTTACGTTACATACTACTGAAGTTATCCTCATGCATTCAAGATTTACCGCGTACCTACTATTTGCCATGCATTGTTCTGAACTCTGGGAGATATGGCATTGAACAAAACAGACCAAATCTTGAGCAGGAAAATCACTGCAAGAGGGGAAAATGACTCCAAACATGCCAATTCATCCAGTGTTTTTTTTTTTTTTTTAAATCCCTATCTGCTCCTTTCTCAGATAGCACAAAGTAAGATTGAATTCTCAGTCTTTATAACTTGCCACATTGCTCTTTTCCTTATCACTGGTATTCTTACCTCGATGTCTTTGTTACACTTCACTCTCCAACCTGCCCTAAACATGGAGTATTTGGGGTGGGGTTTAGTTCAAATGGAATAGAAATGATGGGCTTAGTCAGAAGACTTCAAATCCAACCAAGCCACTTAACTCCTCTGATTTTGGTTTTTTGTCTATGAGATGAGCTCCTGACCACTGCACTACTTCCCTATGATATATTCTTGGAGCAAAGAACTTCCCAGGAATCAAAAGTTTAATCTCATTAAAGGATCTTAAGACCACATCTACCTTTACGAAGACTAGTTGGGATGCTACTGCCATAGCTCAAGGTAGAGGTACTGAAGGCTTGGGTTATAAACACAGAAAGTGAGCGTTGTATTAAAGAGGCAACAGTTTAGAAGCAACAGGATTCAGTAACTGACTAGGTGCAGCATTCAAGGATAAGGGGAGGATTCCGACATCTGAGTGAGGCTTGCAACCTGAGTGACTGAGAGAAGGTGGGACCACCTGTTCCATGTCCCTCAATAACATTGTAAGGTTTAGGAGCCCTGTTATTCCAAATGGAAAGAAACCTGGTCCATATTCCCTTTTAGATAGTCATGACTACTCGGGAAATCACAAACTCACTGCCTAACTAAGCTGATGTTTTCTTTTTATTACACAGCATTCCAGTGTCTTTCCATCTTCCCCTCCCTCTGGACTTTCTGACGAGCCTCAATCTGGCTCTCCCTCGCCCAGCTACATGTGGTCCTCGAGTGCACCACCTCGTTACTCTCCGCCCTACTATCCACCTTTTGAAAAGCCACCACCTTACAGTCCCTAAAGAGGAACAGTGCCCACTGGCTATTGAGATTATTGTGGCTTTTGTATTTCTGCTTTAGTGGAAGTATGTAGGGTATAAAATTTAAAGTGTGACTCTTAATGCATAAAGTTTTACAACAGCCTGCCAGGCTAGGGAAAGATAGGGATGAAGGTTGTTAGCACTGTGAGGGAAGGATGACTAGACAGAACCAGCACTTTCAAGAAGAGCAGCTCACTGTCTAAGCAAGGCTGGGGAGCCAGCCCAGCAAGAAGACTGTCAAGTTTGGACTTGCATTACCCATGCTCCACTTCGGTATCGAGCAAAAGTGTCACTGACATCTGTCTCACTTTATGTAAAGGCATGTTGTCCTCAGGCCCTTGGCAGATTGCCACTCTAGCACCTTGGTTAAAGTACTTGGCTTACAAGGCCCTATCTTTCCCTACTAATGTTCAGTCCTTAAGGAAAATTTCCCAGATGATGGTTCCAGTACAGAGAGTTCTGGCTAAGATTTTGTTTGCTTTTTGTCTGGATATAGAAAAAAGCTGCCTATATCTTACTCTTTTTTTCTGTGAGTATTGTAAAAATGGCTGTTGTGCTCATTCAGCTCAGCTTTTGTTACTGGTAGCTCCTAAAGGGAAAAGTGCAATATTCTCTCATCTTTAGCGGGAAACAGTATTGTTCCAGAAGCACTGAAATACAGAGCAACCTGTGAGCAGTTTTAAGTAGATTTCAGTAATACATCTGATAATTTAAGAGACGGAGGTTCTACTATATGTTGTGTTATTACAAAATACATTTGCTGCAGGAGATATCTTACAGTTGAAAATCAGAGTTCAAAGATGCTAGATTAGGTTGGGTTGTGGTATGAATTGTTACTAATCTTTGTGACTATTTAATCTTCAAATATTGTGCTTCAACCCCGGCAAACCGCACGTATCCTGCGCCTCACCCCAAAAGAATCATCTGTATTTTAATGCCACTGCTCTTACTGGTCCTTTTTTTCTGTTGAGACCAAACATGATAGCGTTAATTCAAGATTATGAAAGTGTTACAATGCCTCAAGTCTGTAAAACCTCCAAATGTAGCTAACTTGACAAATTTCTAAGTGTTATGGTAGATTTAAAAATCCATATGACATTGTGGTATTCATACAGTTCTTTTAATTATACATAGCTTTAAATCATCAACCTAATGAGTTTAGAACACTTCTAATGCTTTCACTTTAGAATCAACACTTTCACTGGGATCTTATGCTAACCTAAGAAATGGTTTAAAAGGAAGACTGATTGATCATCCTACACCTGTATAATGTAAAAATGCACAGGCTACAGAAGGGTACCTAATTAGATAGTTCTGCAAACACAGAACACATACTGGAAAATTTTCCAGCCAATTTTGCTACCTCCTGACTTGATGGATTAGAGGTAGCAGACAAATGCTGGTGCTCCCATCTACCTTACAGACACCTGACCATCAAGAATCATCCAGGCACAAGTGCACTCATTGTTCGCAGTAAATGTTTGCAAAATATTGTTTAACTTTCAGCATCATGAAAGTTGTCTTATAGATTCCAAATCTGAAATACTATAATCCTTTTGTGTTATACAAAATTACTATTATTTTTACAGTTCTGAGAATATAAAAATTCTACTGGATATCAAAAAGGGACTAATAACCAATTGACTTACTATACAAATATCAATTTGTAATACTCAATGAATATTTTTTTGCCATTTACACTTTACCTTTTGCTTTAGTAAATGTGTATTTTTAAAGATACCATTATACAGTATAGCCTACATTTACATTTCTTAAAGTGTGAAGATTCTATGACTCATTTCTATGTATTTTTCTTATTTACAAAATAACTTGAAACAGTATAGATTTTGTAACACTTAATTTAAGCAGCTTTTTTTTATTACATTGAATTATATAAAGTCCATGTTACCTTAAAAATATTTGCTGCTTTACTCTTTTGCAAAACATTTGCTGTAATGAAGGAATTTGTATTTCCAATATGTATCTCGACTGCATTTTGTAATTTATGGCTTTAATCCTAATTCTGCTTTACAGTATTGAACTGGGCATGAAACATTAAAATATTAATCCAGAACCTATGTAAACTGGATGTTGCTTAAAATCTGTATCACTGCCATGTTGGGAACCCAGACTGCTTTTGTGATGTTTCAAATTAATAAAACTATCCTCCTTATCCACTCACAGGAGTCCTCATGGTATTTACAAAAGTATACCAAGCCCACTAAAGCAACTGATGGCATTTACCTCATTTTGACTATTATGATTCAAGAAATAATGGGACATGACTCGCCAACATATACCACCTTAAGGAAAATTCTGCCAGGTTGTCATCAGAAATAAGCTCTAGTCTCTCTTTACAAAACTGAAAACAATAGAATACAAAAGCCTGTATAATTCCTGAAAGACAATCTTGTAAAAAGTGCACTCAACGATTAGAATTAAATCATTTTATTTTTGCCATAAGAAGCTCTATGAGTATCAGATAATGATTAATGAAAAGTAGAACTTAAAGTCATGACATAAAATTGTACAAGTATGAATACAGTATTGGGGAAATGAACAAGGTTTCATATGAATGACAGAGGTAAGGAATCCAGTATAGTTAATATTCAATTCTTTAGAATATGCATGCCCTGACAATACAAAATACCTTCAGCAATGTTTACTGTTTTATCTTTTTGATACAATGGGAAAATGTGACATCATTTCCTCATAGTGGGTATAAATGGGGGATCATTACCACCAAAATGATAATCATTGAAAATACTTTTTAAAATCTTCCAAGATTGCTATAGCATTTAAAAATCTTTGCCTGGTTTGAACACTTTTGCTATTTATTTTAACAAATTTACTATTTCAGCTCAGCGGCACAAATGCCTGCCTGGCAAGCGCGAAGTCATGAGTTCGATCCCTGGTACCAAAAAAAAAAAAATTTACTATTTCAAATAATTTCTGTCTAGCATATCTATCGGTAATTTAGCATTAGAACAAATGTGAAGCCAACCTGAGAGAAAAAAGAAAATTCAATAGCTGTAAAGTTAAGTATAAAATAGAAAAGTCTCATTATAAGTTTAAACTGCATCTTGCTACAAATTTTCAATCCAGTAGAAACTGGGAATGGAGAGTTTTAACCCAAAAGCATACTCCATGCAAACTCCAACTTTGGGTAGGAAAACTTCTAGAAAAACAAAGACCTAGCCAAGCCCATAATCTCAGCACTGAGGGAGGCTGAGACAGGACACAAGTTCAACTTCCACCTGAGCAAGACCTTCTCAAATTAAAAAGGTCTGGGGATGTAGCTCAGTGGTAGAGCACCCCTAGATTGGATCCCTAATAGTAAAGATTAAAAAAAAAAAAGAAACCTGAAGACCTTGAGACATATGCAAGAGTCTTCTGGCAAAATTGCAATTTAACTTTCCAGGGTTCTGCAGAAACTCCAGAAGACACTTTTAGTAGGCACAGTTTAGCACTTTGTATTCAGAATTTACACAGCACAGCAGCAGCAAATAACTATATCAATATTACTCAGAATGGATAGTTTTCCATTACAGAATTAATTCTTGGTTTGTCATAATAGACTCATAGGAACTACAGAGTTTTATTATGACAAAGTCATTTATCTAGCATTTGAGTCTGAAAGGTTCAGAAGCTCTGCTGGCATCAGTATCATTCACAATGGTAGAAGTAATTATGTCTAACTGGTGAAATAACATTAATTTAACTCAAATTTCCACTGAGAATATTTCAGAGTGCGCCCTATTGTCAAAGAATAATGTTATCAATACCTACACAGAAAGGAAAAAAATACTGTGATTCCAAAGATCTGATCCTTAAATTGTAAGGTAATTTCAAACTTTCTAATGGTCAGTTTAGACTCCCAGAATAGAAAACGATAAATGCACATAAACTTGACCTTTGTAAACAAAGGATATTACTTCTTTTCCTTGTATTACTGCAAATACTGATGTCTGATCCTCTCTGCTCCAAACTTAAAGAACACTGACACCATTATCTTAAAATCTTGCTTACCATCTGAAGAATGACATAGACATGAGAAATGATTAAAGCTTTAATTCAACATCAAGAAATAAGACTTGCTAAAATATGTGGTAAGGAGGAAGAAAATATCTATGCTGAACTAAGAAATACTTAAGCAAGGTTATGACTAATAACTATGCACAACAATCTTTCAGTATCTATTAATCTTTTTCCCTTACAAAAAATCATTTACAGAAGTTCACCAAGTTAAATTTATTATAAATGCTAGGCTATATATTTATTCCAATCTGCTTCCTTTTAGTATTAGCATTTGAGTAATAAACACTTTATTTTCTAAGTGTTTAAATGTGTCATTCTAAAAGGAAGAAAGGTGGGATTTATTGTTGTGACAGTAAATGGGAATTGAAAAGTCTACATAATACTCCGTGCGTAGTTTCCAACTGCTACAATATTGTAATGATTTACAGATGGAATGTAATTCATTTTAGAAGGGATAAACACCCAAAATAATTTTGCCGAAAAGAAAATACTAGATCATCATTTCAATTAGTTCAAAGGAAAACCTATTAGAGATTCCAAGTAACATGAACATTTAAAAATATGCCTATAGCCTCCACCCAAAATACATAGGAGTCTCATCTAGACTATCATTTATGAAGATTTACACAGTTAGCTGATGCATATTCATTTGGTGGATTTCAGATTGAAAAGTTTGCAACATTTCATGGGAATATTTTTAAATATAATGAACAAAAAGAAAACCTCCATTGTATTCCATTCTGTCTCCATTATGAAAGAGCAAAGAAAAATGTGTGACAGAACTTTTCATCTCCTCCTGGCTGCATTACAGATCTGTTTTTCTGTTAGTTTTTTGCCCACAGAGACAACACTGCAAAGGCATATATAGTGGCAAAGTGATCAAAGTCTTTTACAGACTATGGCAATAGGAGCAAGGATTAATTCAAACTAACTAAAACTAATTTTTCATATGAAAGACTTGTCTGCATGTTTTCATTGGGGTAGGGAGGCAGGAGGTTACTATCCATTACATAACCAAGTGGAGATTTATTCTCAAATTTTCTAGAACAATTTTAGACATTCTTCTTTCTTTTATGCCATATACAAGACACAACACACATTTATAGTCTCAATGTTAAAAAAACTGAGAAATCAGCAGTAAAGTGCTAACATGGAAGGGGAAACTTTTAAGATGTGCTAGGGTATGCTAGTAACTCCAGTTATTTTCAAAGAACATTCAGACTGCTTTAAATTCTATTCAGAAAACTATCTCTCTGAGCTGCTCACTTTTGCCTCTTAAATGAGCTGAAAGCTAACTATATAAACATATACTTGGAGGGGGGATTCTCAACCTCTACTCAAACTTTCAGAAAAATTTGTTCCTAAATATTAACAATAACCCAACTAGGCTACCTTCATATGTGGCAGATCAAATTGACTTGTTTCACTTTAGCTGGTTTTACAGGTCTTCTGAAATCCCTGCCCATCAATCCCAACCAAAACTTTCTGATATTTCAGAGGAGTTCAGTAAGATTCTGGTATTATAAATTCAAACTCAGTACTGCCATCTGTTACATTCTGTTTAAAAATTGAATCATTTTCCTGCTGAATAAAAATGTCTTCCCAGGTCACTGGCTTGCTCTGAGTAGACGCAGTCCCCACTGGAGGTTCTTTTCCGGTGTCAACTTTATAACCAATACTGCCATCTTTCATTCCAGGCATAGTGCTTGACCTATCAGAAAGGTAGGCATATTGTCTGATCTGCAAAGACTTACATGGATGTAAACGATAAAGCTTTGAGTCACCAGAGGGATCTTGACTATGAACTGACTTTATGTGTGAAGACATAAACTGATAGTTGATGAAAGACTTGCCACATGCCAAACACTGGTACCTTCGCTCCCCCGTGTGATGAATTTCATGCTTCGTGCGATATTCTGCAAGAGGAAATACCTTCTCACAGTAGCGACACGGATATTTCTTCTCCCAAGAATGAATGTTAAAATGTCTCCGTAAGCTTGTCAGACAGACATATGACCTTTTGCACACAATGCAGATATAATAGACCCTTCCATCTACTATTAACTCATAATGATCATCATGTTTTACTTTCATACGTTTGCCTGTTGACTCACTGCCAGAAGTTTTGGGTATCTCGTTCTCAAGTCTGGCCTCCCCTTCATCAGGGTCGTCTTTGACAGGAATCACTATGTCATAAGTATCTTCACCGATATTTGCATAAACCTTGCAACCAGTAGACAAGCCTTCAATTTCAGTAGCTGTATCTAAAGTAATGATCTTCTGGCCCTCCATTAGATGTTTTGATCCTAAGCCTGTATCATTAGTGTTTCTAGTAATTATATCTGAAATTTTTAAAGAATTGGAATGTGGTTCTTGCAGAAATGTAGGAATCTGCATCTTTTGTATCAACGATCCATCAAAAGTGGGATTTTGGGAGGTATCAGCTTGTGGGACCAAAGATGTATTACTGACTGCTGAGTCTGGACTGGAGCTAATAGTGTCATCATCATCATCATCTATAATTTCCTCTTCTTCCTCTTCATTGGCTTTGTTTCCTGTTATAACAGCACTATTTGGTGTTTGCTGATTCTGCACAAGTAGATTGATTGAAGAGGACATATGATTTGGAAGTGAAGGACTGACATTTGGTGGTGTAGTAAGTGGTGCCTGATTTAACAAAATAATGTTGGGAGTCAGATGTGTTGGAGCCGAAGATACCAGCAATGTTTCACTTTCCTGTGTCTGGCTCAGAGTTGCCTGATTTACAGGTGTGGGAAGTTTCTGAGTAGGCGTGATACTTGTTAAGGGGGGAGAGTTACTGCTAGCACAAGGTGCAACATCTGAAATAGCAACAGGACCTGGGTTAGGCTGGACCTGTGTCACTGCATTGTTACTCGGCAAAGTCTCCTTTGCAGGCAAAATCTCAGAGCAGAAAATGACATCGTCATCATCATCATCATCTGAATCAGTAACAATGATCTTTTTCATTTCATAATCTTCAGCAGATAATGAAAAAGACTCTGTTATAATAGGCATTATAGTAGCACCATTATCCTGGGCTTCATCTTTTGATTTTTGTATTTCAAGGTTCTTGTCACTAGAACCAGGAGGTAAGGTTTCAGCATTACCATCCTGGGGGGTGCCTGAGATGCCTTTCACCTGTGACAGTGGGACACCCAGCTCAGCTATAAATTTCACTCCTAATAACTGCCCTGATTTAATTAACTCATCAAGTAAATCTGCCCTAACACGGACAATTTTAGAACTATAAATATAATTGAGAATTTCTGCAAAGATCTCTGCTCTTATGAAGCTCAGTTCAACAACTTGCCCAGCAACTGAGAAGAGCTGATGGAAATATGTACTTGAAGCTGAAAGAATATTCCTGTGGGCCCGGAATTTTCGGTCTTCCACAATAACAGTAACATCACAAAAGAGTCCATGGCCACGTTGCTCATTCAAGGAGTTCAGCAGACTACCAGAGTACTGAATGTCGGTTGCAGAAATCAGTTTTCTACTCTCCATGCCTACAAGAGAAGAGGAGGAGAGGATGAGGGAGGATTATGAAGGAAACATATAATACTTTATCATTCAGAATTTAAGCCACAGAATCATTAAATAGTTCAAGTTTTAACTGCAGTTTGCCATAACTTTTTGGCTTTTGTGTCAATTGGTCATACAGGCTGGCTTTTAGACCATGTGTCAGATCTCATGACTTTCTCCTGAGTAGAGTTAAGTAAATGTTAAGTTGCTATACAGATTTGAACAGCAATTCCCACAGTTGCCTTCCTTTGAATCTCAGATACACATTATCTACATTAAGCAACTTTTAAAGATTAAAAATCATTTTCTTAGTACCAATTTTAGGTTTCCTCCTTAAGGAGAGAAGAATTAAGTTTTAAGTGTCTTAAAATTGTTTTAAGGAAAATGTTAATCATGAGTGCACAGAAGTTATTTCATCAGTAAATGAATGATGCAAATATCAGAAAAGCTGGGAATGTTCAATACTTAGACTGAAACACACATTCTTCCTAAATTTTAACTAATCTTATCATTAAGACTATATTTAAAAGCTACTTTCTGCAGCCTAGGACATTTACTAACACTCACAGTTATCTCACAACTTTGCATTAAGTTGGGGTGTCTGTCTCATCTTGATAAACTACTAAATATGATTCTTACTCCTTCCTATATTTCATCTCTTTGCCCTGCTCTCTCACCACAAATTCAACAGAGGCTATTATGAAAAAAATATGACAGTGTAAAAGGAAAGCGTGCCACTTCTTAATGCATATTTGCATGAAAACCTCAAACATTTAATTTTGTTGGTAAAGAATTATGTGCATTGGAGCTGGGCACAATGGCCCATGCTTGTAATCCTAGCACTCTAGCAGGCTGAGGCAGGAGGATCCCAAGTTCCTGCTCAGCCTAAGCAACTTCGTAACTTACTGAGACAGTCTCAAAATTTAAGAAATAGGGGATTGTGGCTTAGTAAAAAAGCCGTGGGTTCAATCACCATTAATCAAAAAAAAAAAAAAAATGCCAGCTGGGGTGGTGTGTGCCTGTAATCCTAGCACGCAGGAGGCTGGAGCAAGAAGATCGATGCTAGTTGAAAGCCGGCCTGGGCTACGTAGTTCAAGGCCAGCCTGAACTATAATAGTGAGGCCCTGTCTTAAAAAAAATTAAAAAAATTTAAAAAAGGAAAAGAATTGTACATTGCTATGAGAACTTTTTTATACCTATTGTTAGTAAAATGAAAACATTAGCTTATTGGAACAGAGGAGACATAACTCTAGAAGGTATGGGGGCTGCCACTAAATGGCATTGCTGTGTATCACCCCTAGAGCACTTTTTCTGTCAATACTAGGTATTGAACCCAGGGCACTCATCTGAGCTGTATCCTCAGCCCTTTTTAATTTTTTTTTCTTTTACTTTGAGACAGGGTCTTGGTAAGTTGGCTAGGATGGGCTCGAGTTTGCAATCCTCCTGCCTCAGCCTACAAACATACATCACACCTTGCGTAAAACACTTTTTCTGCACTTCACAGAAGAGATCCCATACACAGTGATGACAAAGTTGTAAAACATACACATATATTAAAAACATAATACATATTAACCATCGCTTGATAAGCACCTTTAGTAAAAAAAAAAAATTGTCAGTATTATTTCCCTTTAAAGTTATCCAGAGCATCACAGTCACAGTGCCTAAAGTTATACACACATGAGAGGCAGAACATCTCAAATACCTTTTAAATTTTTAAAAATCATACTTAATAACAAACATAGACAAAAAGTCTAAAAATCAAGACTTTCAAACATCATCAGTTAGGTGTTGCACGTTAACAGTACCAGGACTAGCAGGCTACCGTAAAGCTACTCAATCAGAATGGGTGACCTTTGGGACAAAGTGTCAGCAACCAGGGATTCCAAAATATGGGGATTTCAACAGAAGTCACTTTTGAGTGGAATGGCAGGTTTTCTAAATACGGCCCCATGATTTTTGTCACTGCAAATAGATTTTCTCAATGTGGAGAGGCATAAATATAAGTGTCCAGGTGATGCCAGGACTTTGTTTCTTCTCGTTTAGGTGGCCCCCCTCCAACAGGTCAGGGTGGGCCCTGGGTCAGTACAGGTCGGTCTGAGCCCTTCCTCACCCAAGATTTGCAACCTGTGAAAAGGCCATTGTCCACCTTTGTAGGACAAATCCTTGACCGAGGGCAAGATCAGAGGGGCTGCTAGACAGAAAAAGATAAAAGCCACCGGCCAGGGAGTGAAACAAACCAACACGCGGCGCCCTGCGGCAGCTGAACCCCGTCTCCTTCCCTCCACCTCCCTCTTCTCCATTTGCACCCTGCCAGCCGCGACGCAGGCTTTTGATTCCAATTCACGCGAAAAGCCGGCTTCTTGCAAATACAGATGGAGGCACAAACAGCAGAGTGAATGAGGGGTGAGGGGGAAAGTAGAAGGTGGCGAGCAGTAGGGTGCGGTGCTGGGGAGGGGCGAGGCGGAGGCATTGTTATGCCCCGGGAAGGGGACGGAGGGGGAGGATGGGCCGGACAGAAAAAGCTCCTAATCAAAGTAAGGACTAGGTGGCAAAAAAAAAAAAAAAAAAAAAAAAAAAAAAGCCACAAAGGAAAAGGCAGGGGGTCGAGGGCAACGCCAAGTGAGTCCCTGCGGTGGGGTCCCCACACCCCAGGGCCTAGCCCAGGACGTCGCTGGCAGCCCTTCGGCCCCAGACGGCGCAGGGACCAGGCTGCGGCCCTCCAGGTTATTCCCCTCCTTTCCTCCCCGACCCACACAAAGAAAGAGCCGGAGGAGCGGAGCCTCGGACTCCGCCGCTTCCTGGTTCAAGTGAGGCGAACGCAGGCGCGGCCCAGGGCCGGGAGGGAGGCGCGCTCCCTCGCCCCCTCCTGCCGCGGTCAGGGGCCTCACCTGCTCCCGGCGCCGCCGCCGCTCCTTGTCCGGCCGCGGAAGGGTGGGAGTCCTCCACCGAGAGAAGCCGGCTTCCCCGGCGCTTCTGCTGCTGCTTTCAAGGGTGCTACGGTCTTGGTCGACGTCGACGCGGCTGCCGCCTCCGGCCGCCACCAACTGCTACCGCCGCCCCACGCCGCCGACAGAGGGCACCGCGCGGGGGCGAAGCGCAGAGGCGCCCTCCTCTTCCGACAGCGGCCCGGCTCTGTCCGGAAGGGCCCGAGCCCTAGGCGGCTTCGCTTCGGCGCCCCGCTCAGCCTTCGGCTCTTTCCGCAAGGGGGCGGAGGAAGACCGGGAAGCTCTGGCAGCCTATGTTCAGCTCTTTCCGGAGGGCGAAAGGGTGGGAAACAGGAAAGAAAAAGGTCCAGTAACGCAGTCACCCGCAGTCGCAGTGGAAGGGAAGCTGGCCGCGTTCATCTAAGTGCATAAAAACTTTTATTAGAGACTATATGGATTCCATTCCTTTTACACGTGGCAGGTCTGTTCTATCAGCCTGGTAGGTGATAAACCACCTTGAAATACAATCTGAAGAAATATAATTTTTTAACTCTTGATAATTCGAGTTGTAGGATGACAAGGCAATGATAAATTACAGTAACCCCCGCCCCTTTTTCCCGGTACCGTGCATGGAAGCCAGGAGCACTCTACATCCCTGCCCTACTTTTTATATTTTGAGGCACCGCCTCGCCGAATCAACTAGTCAGGCTGGCCTCAAACCTGTGAGCCACCTGCCTCAGCCTCTCTCCAGTAGCAAGCACTAGAGGTGCACCACCTCATCTGGTTCAGTAACCACTTTTTAAGAAGTAATCTAGTGTTCGGACAAGTACTGTCTTCTTAATTGAATACAAAATGGTTCAGTCCTATGTTAATTCCTTCACTTCGACTAAAGTTTACTAACCACCTGTTTGATCTATAGCACACCATACATTAGATTCTGCGGGATATAACATGGAATCAACGAAGACCGTCTGCCTTTTCAGAGGGCTTAGTAGATAGGTACACGAACACAGACAAAAACAATTTGCATAAGGTATAGAAGCACAGAAAAAGGAATGACAAACTGAATATCACCATTTAAGCTGTATCTCAAAAGGTGAGTAAATATTAACATATGCATTTTTTTTTGAGACAGGGTCTCGCCATGTAGTTCAGGCTATCCTTAAACTTGCTATGCAGCCCAGGCTGGCCTCAGACTCGTAGGTATTCTCCTGCCTCAGCCTCCCAAGCGCTGGGATTACAGATGTGTGCCACCACATTCAGTTAACATTTGCATTGTTAATTTATTATTTTCATAGCATTTTATCCTCAGAGGACTTTAGGATCTGACTCATAGTAGTTGTTTAGTAACTGTTTAATGAATGATAAATTATGAATTACTTTTTAAATGTTTAATGAATGATAAATTATAATTACTTTTTAAAAAGCCCTCTGGTAATTTGCTCCTTTTTAAATTATTTTTTATTTTTTGGTAATTTGCTTCTGACTAGCATGAAGAATGAAGCAACTGGATGAATGGAGAGCAAAATATTTCCCTTCAGGATGATTATTGACCATATTCAACTAGGGAACTAAATAATAACAGTTTTTCCGCATTCACTACTTTCATTTTATATATATATATATGTATATATGATTAATATCCAAAAATTTGAATTTGTACTGATTTACCTTTCAGTTGAAATTTCTGTGCTTTTTTCTGCAAAAATCTTGCTGAAAATGTACATCAGAATATTCTGCATAAAAACATATCTAACTATGTCTGATTTTCTTCACTATGAAATCAGACATGGATATCATCATCTATTTATCCCTAATCTTTTCTACATTTCCTTAATAAAGTAAAGCTGCATGGTCAAATACCAAAGTGACATGATACAGCTCTATTTTCACTTGGAAATAAGAAATTCAAATGAAATTTCTTAATTTAGTCTCCAAGATGGGAGAGCAAGCTATGTGTTAAATATTGAACTATCAGTGTTTTTTGTGAGGATGTAAAATTATGAATGTTCCACTGTTTAATATAAACACATTTCACAGGAAAGAGAAGTATGCTATTGTAAAATAAACTAAAGCAGAGCAGTATTTTCCTGGTAATTGAACACCTAACAAAATTAGCCAACAGATTAATTATCTTTTTTCTGAGTTATCCTTTTGAAAAACTTAGTGGTGAAAGACTTAGGAAATAAAACAAAGTGTATCTTGAAAGTTTAGAATCTATATTTCAGTAGTGCAATTGAAACTAAATTTTTTTTTTTAAATATAGATCACCATGGTAGTAAAGCCATTCTCAGTATGGGTTTTATTACTTTTCAGTACATTGGAAGACACAATACACTTTCCTTTTCACCTACATTGACACCATTGAGGCCACCAATAGAATTGCCTTGCCTTTGTCACATCACCAAAGGGTTTTAAAAGTGAAGACCTAACTGAGGTAAGCTGAAAACTCACTCTTTCAAAGGACAGGCAACTTTCTCTTCACTTCTGCCTATATTCCTCACACCTCCAAACCAGGAAAAACTTAAGTTTAAAAGCTACCTATAATGGAAGAAGACCAGAAAATGAATTTTATTTGCAGGAAAATAGAGCAGACCAAGAAACTTGACTGACTAATAATTATCTTTGCTACAGGATCATTGAAAGTTTCTTTAGTTTTCTGTTTTTCAAAATGTTATTTCACCTTTTACTTTCTTTTTATCTGAGAGCTTAGCCTTACTTCAAACAACCCAGTAGACTTTAAAGAGAAGAACCTGTATCAAATGGGTTTGGACATGTCTATTGTTTCATTTTCTATAAAGGTTTTGGTTGACTGTTGTGGATAATTTGTCCATGTTTGCTTCCCATATTTGAACACGGTGGATTCCATGAGGGCAGTAACTGTCCTGTCCTGTATTAAAATGCCAAGAATATAGTCAGGCATAATGGTGCATGCCTGTAATTCCAGCACTTAAGAGGCTGAGGCAGGAGGATTGTTGTGAGTTTGAGGCCAGCCTAGTTACAAAGTGAGTTCAAGGTCAGCCTGAACTACACAGTAAGACCCTGTCTCAAAAAATAAACAAGAATTTCCAAGAATCGTGTATATGCTTATTATATATTCATTTTTTGTGATAAAAGATAAGAGAGACATTTATTCAGTCCCATATCCCTTCCTCTGATTTACACTTATAGTCACAGATTTGGTAAGGTCACCAAACCAGGGAAGAACAAACTCTAGCAGGGTAGAAAAAAATAATGTCTTGAGCAGTTATAAGTGGGTTGAAATTTCAGTACTTTTACCAACTAGCTGTATAATCTTGAACCTGATTCTTGGTCTATAAAATAGGGACATTACTTACTACCTTACCATAGAACTGCTTTGAGGATTAAATTAAATTATACAGTATCAAACTGCTTAGAAGTTACAGAATATGCCACTCTGTCTACTGCTTCCAAATCTGTTCCTAGAACCCTGCATCTGGAATAATCTATCATTCCTCTCATATCCATATCTTTCTTTTCTGGTTGGTTGGCAACTTCCTGGTCTTCCATAAAGACCCAGCTCAAGCGCTAATTTATTTGCAAAACTTGGCTTGGTCCAGTAAGTGATAGATAGATAAGGTTACTTAATGTTGAGTGAATAAACATCTGGACCCTAGCAGGTGCTAAGTATGTTTGCCTTCGCATCACGATCCCCTTTTCTGCTTACTCCTAACAAATCTCTCCCTAAATGACCTGTTAAATGCTGCTAATTGCCCTTTTCTTCTTAGAACCTTGCAAAGTCAACTATATAGGAATATATAACCCTCCTATTGAGAAAAGGGGAGTACATAATTGCTAACAATGATACAATCTACCAAAAAAGGAACAGACAGCTTACTCCAAACATGAAAAAAAGAGGGAATATACTATGAAGGAGTCCTTTGTGAAAAATTACTTGGCAACATAGAGTCAAATCAAATAAAAAATGAGTAAAAAAATTAAGGATGAAGATTTTGCAGCAAACCTATCTATTTAAATGTAGGACTAAGACAAAACAACAGTATCGATAGCAAACTGTGGAGTACCTAGGTAAGAGGATGTGACAGCCTACTAGAAGATCTGGGAAACTTGGAGAGGGTATCGGAAAGCAGGAATTCCTCTAACTTAGATGTCCTCAGAAACCAGGGGCATTTGTTTGATCATACATCTCAGTAAATCTTACCTATAGGGACCACAATAGCACTCACCTATCCTGAGCAAGAGAGGGGACATCTGGTGTTTTCTGAGTGACATGGTGACTTCGTTTTTTGTCTGTGTTTAAAGTGTCTTGTTTTGTCTCACTTGGTCAGTTTCCCATGACCTTGTTTGAGGTTGATATTCAGTGGGTTTATGTCCAGCAAGAGTAGAACATACCTACTTGTGAATACTGCACCAGCTTCTGGATATCAGGGGCTTCCTGACCTCCCTTTCTCAAACAACAAGGGAAAAACCTTAGACTTTTGTAAGTGGTGAGAGAGAAGGGAGGAGTTACAACAGTGGCCATCACCTTGTCTTTAGTAGAAAGTAGCCACTTAATAGGAAGTAGTCACTTACTGATTATTATAGGAGACATATTAGAAATTTGTTATTTGGAATTCAAATGTAAGAAGGCCTATTGTATTTTATTTTTACTGAATCTTACAATGCCAAATAAACACACTCTCAGTTACATAGAAAATACTTTGAATAGAACTGGGGATATAGCTCAGCGGTGCAGCACTTGCCTGGCAAGTGCGAGGTCCTGAGTTTGATTCCTGGTACCAAAACAATAAAAATAAAAATGAAATAAAAAAAAGAAGGAAAAAGAAAGAAAAGAAAAAAGAAAATACTTTGAATACTGTGTCCCTTTTATCCTATCGCATTAATTTTTTATCCAGATTCAGAAAATAAGTAATTTGATGTGTGTTGCTCATATATATATATTTAAAACTACAGTATATATTTTACAAATACAGTACATGCACATACACACATGAGGTGCAGTAAAAACCCGATATTGTAAGTTATGTAACACATGCAAGGGAAGCACTTGAAAGAACCGACTCTGCGTGTGGTTGATATGGCCGCTCTATGGAACTATGGAATATATCCTGTGGCCTGTGGCCTGCCGTTCAGTTATTCAAGTAGGAGCTTAGAATACCGATAAATCGTGGTCTCTGGTCCAGTTTGGACCTGGTAAGCCTTGTGAGGAACTGAAAGATGAGCGGAACGGGTTGCAGTGGTGACTTATTTATATTGATACACTCACCCTTCACCTCGGCTGGGCTAGGGGACTTGTAGATCTGGGGAAGGATTTTGTTAGCGTACTAGCAACAGTTTCCATGGTTTCCTTAGCTGTGGGCAAAAGTGCGGGGCGGGCTTTCGAAGCCATGGCAACGGAGGTCTTACAAAGCTCGTGAAAGTGGGCCCCTGTCTTTGAGGCTGCAATAGCTTCCATATCCTTTTCTGCAGATCTGAGGAGGTGACCTCCGGTGCCAGTAGCAAGAACTTCCCAGTTCCTGAAAGAATCCCAAGCCAAGCAAAATCACCCGCTCCTGGCTCGCGCTCTAGCTTTCAGTCTGCAGACTCGTTTGGCCTCGGCTGTCAATCAGATGGCCTCAGCCAAGTCTCCCGAAACCAGTCCTGCTGCTCCCGCCTGCGGTCCCATTCTCAGTGGAGAGTGGCGCTCCCGGCTGGGCTGCGGGGCAACCTCAGCGCTTCAGCCTTTTTCGCGTATTGCAGCAGCTACTTGCGCTGCTATGGGAGCGACAAACCCTGGCAAAGCATCCTGGAGGAGGAGGAGGAGAAGGAGGAGGAGAAGGGGCAGGAGGAGGAGGAGGAGGCAGAGGAAGAGGAGCGGGGAGTGCGGGGAGGAGGAGGAGAGGAAGTTCAGCCTGCGGCAGGGGTGAAAGGGACTGCTGCACCTTTGCTCTGGGGAGCTCATTTGCCTTTGGACTCTCACTTCTGTCCATTTGAATTTTGTTCCATCTACTTCCTTTGTACCTGTTTTCATGCATTTTTTCAGTCTATCCATGGCAGCTCCTTCCTTATTGTCCCTTTTCCTCCCTTACATTCTCACTCATCCTTGGGTTCCATCGTCAGGTGTGCAGGTTTCCCTCTTTCGTCGTCTGCCACTGGTATTGGCCGTGGTTATGGTGTAAAGAGCTATGCATCATATTGTGTGTGTGTGTGTGTGTGTGTGTGTGTGTGTGTGTTGTCGTTTGTGAGCATACTTTTAATCTCCACTACACTGAGCTTGTGGAAAAGAGGAGCCCTACTTTATCCATTACAAAGTTTGCAGTTGCTCGGAGTAGGTGCTCAGCCATTAAGTGCTGAATGAATGAACAGAACCTTTTGAAGTTATACAAAGTTGTGCAAGTGAAAGTTCCTTGTAAGGAGTTGTCAAAGGTTGAGGTTCAGGTCTTAAAATAGAAAAAGCTTCCTATGAGACAAGATAATTGGATGGATGTAGGAAAAGCAATATGTTAAGCCTCAGACAAGGCTACCTTAAGAAAGGTCTTGTTAAGTGTTCTCAATTTTGACCTTTAAGAATAAGGTGAGGATGAAATCAATTTTCCTCTGAAAGTGAGTATTGGAGTGGAAAAAAAAGATGGTTTTTGGGGAAAAGGAAAGCAATGATAATTAATTCTGTATAAGTATTTACATTTAATATTATTTATAGTACAGATATCTTACATGCACTACGTGTTAAACATGAAAAAATTTTAAGCCATTACAGGCATCAAGAAGCAGGTTTCAATGCATCTGTGTTTATTTCTGATTTCCATTCAGAGGCTATAATCTCTCACCTGATTTCTTTAGCTCTTGTGAAAGTGCATGGGTGGTTGTTCAAATTGTTTGTTTAAGTGGATGAACACTGGAAACCCCTATTCTGCCATCTTGCTGACCTCACTCTTCCTGGTTTGCCTTTTATGTTCCTTTTTGTTTGTTTGTTTTTTGGCTTTAATTTTCACCTGGCTGCTCAGGTTTCTGTAGTCTGTACCATTTGATAGTGTTATCAGCAAATTAAATTTTAATCACTGAGTTTCATTTATATCAACTTTTTATTAAAGTTTAAAATACAAAGGGAGCAGGTCAGGGATTTTAGCTCAACAGCATAAGCACCTACCTGGCAAATGCAAGGTTGTGAGTTTGATTCCTGGAACCAAAAAAAAAAGAAAAATATATATAAAGGGAGACTATGATTTAACAGGACCAGTTGCATTTTATTTTACATAATTACATATAATTACAATGTATAATTACAATGTATAATTATGTGTAATAGAATTATATTTTTAAAATATATTAAAAAGCAATTTCTGCTATTGAGTTATAAATTACATGTCTGTGTCTTTGAGGTGACTAAGTAAGAGAGAGAATAGGAAATTTGGTAGCGACTGAAGTTTGTGGACTTCCTCCAAAGAATTTTTGTTGTAGGATGGATTTTGTCTCCCTTCCCACCAAATTCATATTTTGAATGAACTTCCAATGAGACTGTATTTGGAGATAGGGCTTTTAAAAGGTAATTAAGGTTGAATGAAAGGTCGCCATGGTGGGCATTAGTTCAATAGTAATGTTGTCCTTATAAGAGGAGAGAGACAGGAATGATCTCTCTCTCCATGGACACAGATGAGAGGGCATGTGAAGACACAGTGTGAAGGCAGCTGTCTAAAAGTCAGGGAAAGAGCCTTTGCCAGCATCAACCTTGATGGTACCTTGATCTTGGACTTATAGCCTCCTGAATAGTGAGAATGTAATTTTGTGTTGCTTAAGCTATCCAGTCTGTAGTATTTTATTATGGAAGTCCTACTTAACCAATACAAACCTGAGCTACAGTGAGTTATTTAAAAGTATTTAAGTATCTTAGAACATTTATTAAATCTGAAGTCTTATCAAAATTTTAG
>RJWM01000817.1:0-186176 GCA_004363535.1 Dasyprocta punctata | reverse complement strand
CCCCCCCCGAAAAGAGATAGTAAAGCAGGGTGTCAAATGGGTGAAAGCAGATGGCGGCACAGAGCTCCCTCGTAGAGACCCCCCACTAGTATAATAAATGTTTTCCTGGGAGATTGGTTTTGCCATGAAGCCCAGCGTAGGCTGTCATGGTGTGGGGCTGTCCTGGTTAGTGCTGAGTAGCCTTTGAAGTGCTACATGGCAAGTCAGAAGATAAAACTTAAGCACCAGATTAGATTAACCTTCATCTGTGACATCCCTTCCTAGGTTGTGGTGGGATTTGATGGTGGTGGCCAATGTGGACCTAAGGATATTTGCACACGTTCCTGGAAGTGGAAAGTCTTGCAATTCTTTGCTCTTTTTCTCCGTCTTCTCTGTTGATCTCAGTTGTTTTCATTTCATCACAGGGGCAGCACGTTTTCTAAAACGAAGAGAATAAAACAACCACAGAAGCTCGCACTTTTAGTACCAAAGGCAAATTTTTCAAAGAGAGACAGTAGAAGAAGGGTTTTAACTCAGAGGTAGAAATTGGCAGTGAAAACAGCCGAAATCTTATGGATTAAGTCAACACATAAATATGTATTCTTGAAGTCTGCAGTGATCTCATGGGAATGTTTAAATGCAGGTTTTGACGAGCATGGTTTAAAACCATGATGTCGCCTCTCAGTTGAGGAGGACAGGAGCGCTGTGCTGACCTTGGTGTTACCCAGGCCTCTGCACACGCTCTTAAGGAACCGCAGGACAGAAATTTTATTGCTCTGTGTCCTTGACCAAAGCATTAGTTACAGCTCATCAAAAGAGAAGAAATCAGTGTGGAAGAAATAAATTATTTATAAAATTTCAAATCCTCAGGATGTATAATCCTAAACTATTATTGCAAAAAAAAAAAAAAAAGAATTTAAAACCATGTAAGAAAGCAACACAGAAGATAAAGTTAGCTGAAAATCAAACATTAACACTGTAAAACAGTGACAAATGTTCAAGAATGTATATCATATAACTTCTTCCATTTGCTTTTGTCTTCACCATAAATAGACATGACTTAACATATGTTTGAAGATTCATTTCCCTTTTACCAAGCTCACTCAACAAAAGATTTTTTTCCAGCATGTCCTGCTTTTATAAACCAACATCTAATTTGACATGATTATGTAATCCTGCGGCCATTCGTGTCCTTCCTCCTCCTTTCTGCAAAGCGGAAGATCTCTTTCTAGAGTCTGTGTGAAATTCACTTACTAGCAATAATACTTTTCTTACAATGAATTCATCTATTTACTAAATTGTTACTAAGGACCTACAAGGTGGAAGCCACTCTGCCAGGTACTAGGAGTAGAGAGATTAAACAGATCCATTCTTTTCTAGAACTTTCAAGCTGGTGTGGGATTCAGACAATTAAGCAGATGTATTTTAAAAGGCACTGTGACAAGTTCATTGGAAGGTATGGCAGATTACCATGTGCCTACCCCAGCATGACATTTTTCCAGTAATCATGAGGAGCAGAACCTTGTCACTGTACTGAGTTAAAAGCCTATCTCCCAGCTTCCTCTGCAGCTAGATGTAACTATGTGACTAAATTTTGTGCAGTCAGATAGAGTTATGGATGTTCAGTGAGATTTCCAGGAGGGCTCCTTACAGAGAGATGACTAAGTCAGAAGAAGGGACTTTTTAAAAAAACTTTCTCCCCTTTCTAGAATTTTGAAGCAATGGCTACAGCTGTGGCAACAATTCTGTACTATGAGGTAATCTTAGGAGTGCTAGATAGAATTCTGATAATCTCATGAAGCCACCATTTCAATGTTAGCATGCCTTTTGCTGACTGCTTTTACATGAGAGGCTAAACTTCATGCTACTATAGTTGGATCTAGGGGGCACTGAAAACCCAAATAATATCAATGAACAGAAATATCAATTTGTAAATACATATTTAAAAATGGGACTGGCAGTCTGTGTTAGTAGGAAGAAGTCACAGAGCCTGCACATGTCCCTGAGACTTAAGGGATAAATGGGCAAAGAAGGCATTAGAAAATGTCTAAGAAAGAAGGAAGTCCCGTGAAGTTCTGAATGAGAAAGTAACTTACCTACAAAATACTAAGAGAATTCTGGCATAACAGGAATCCATTGGATTGGGATGAACATGGCGGAATACAAGGCCAAGAAATCTGCAGGGTGCTCCGTTTTGCAGAATCATGTCAGCCACCTTTGAGATATTAATAGACAGCTGCAAAGCAATGGTCTAGAGTTCGTTTTGAGATAGAGCAACATATAGATGGTTTGTAGAGTCTGAGGAGTAAATAAGGTCACCCCGAGAGAGTTTTTAAAGTTAGTGAAAGGCCAAGGACAAAACCATGAGATCCAAGAATTAAAGATTAAGTAGAAGAGAGTTTCCCATCTCCTGTTTAAAAAAAAAAAAACCTGGAAAATATCAGCATAATTCAATGTCACAAATTCTAAGAAATCACTTCAGTAGAGGGCAGAGGTGAAATGGGGCTTGCTTTGTTTTGTTTCTGTATAGCTAAAAGAAGGAACTATATTAATGCAAGATTTCAAGAAGGGTGACTGACCTTCTTTGCAGTGTTGTCCTCTTAGACTTGTGGGTGGACGATTATTGAAGTAGTATTTATAAACAGGATGAGTCTACGTAAGCCCCTGAGATCTTCAGTTTCATTATGTGTAAAATAATAATACTTACCTTTAGAGTTGTTGGAAGTGTAAATAGAGATGGAGAAGAATTTATAACTGGATAAGAAAAGCATATTATAGTCACTCGTGATCCATTCAACTGTTACTCAGGTTGAATCTCAGAAAATTATCACACACACAAATCAATCTTCATTTGTCAGCTTATTGGGAGTTAATAATTGTGTGTGCATGGGTGTTTGTAATATATATGTAAAATATTTAATTTTCAAGAATGTTTATATTTCTATGCATACACTATACTTGTGGCATTACAGATAAGGCTAGAAGAATAAGGCACTCCTGGGAGAGGTTCTTGTGTACTAAGAATTTACTATGACACTGATGAAGCCTGAACTGCAGAGTTCTTCACTTGCACGATCTTTTCCAGTGTCTGGAGAGGAATCCTAGCCATGTGTTAACATGCTCACCCATTCGTGCAAAATTTGCAAGGTAAGATAATTAAACTACAATGAGCTAAGACGACAGTCTTTTTACTCTGTTTTCCTTCAAAATATCCCTCTTACGGAGGTAGACTTGGAATGGCCATGGGCAGTTTTGGAATCCAACTACAGGAAAGTTGAATTGGAGGTACACTGATAGTCTTTGAGGCATAATGGGATGTCTAGTAAAGTTATTGAAAGGTGTCCCAGAGTGGGAAAGATTTCCAGAAATATGCCAAAACCCATTGTGCTGACTCACGTGATCTCATGCCAGAGAGATGCAGGGCCAGAGATTGTGCTGTGGTATGAATGGGTCCTAGTGCAACAAGTACCGACACTGCGTGAGCACAAACAGAGCAAGTCTGGAAATGTATAGAGGCAGAAGCTAACCTGTGCACAGTTTTACCGGGAATCAGTCCTGTGCAGTTTCACTGATGTATGAGCAATTAAAAATACGTACAATTCACCAAAAGATTTTTTTCTTTTTCAATGGCAATTGTAAGAAATTAAATTTATCAGAATCCTATGCTTGTAGGGCGCAAGTGTGTAGTAATACCATAGCCTGAGGTTGTCTATAGCAAGTAAAAGAAAATGTAATAGAGGTTTTTCTGAAATTTGGCAATGCCCCTAAACATTTACAGTCAAAACTTGTGAAATTAAAAGAAGCTTATTTTTGTATTAATAACAAAAATTTAATCAACCACACTAAAGACATCCCCTTTGTGTTTTCACTATAAACAAAGATACACAAAAATCACTGTCAGATGAAAAGGCAATTTTAAAATATTCAGCAAAAAAAAAAAAGGTAGAGAGAAAATTATCCTAATGATATTAAGCAAGTAATTAATAAAAGTAGTATGTTATGTTTCTGAATTTTATAATGGCTGGGGCTTTATCAGATTTAAAAACTGTATAATAGACCCATACATTTTAAATAGGTATTCACTTTGCATTGACAATATTGTCTTTCTTTTGCTAAAGGGGACCCATGACATTATATTCATCTCACACTCCACAAAACCTGAACCAGCGTGACTCTTCTGTGCTGATTTTCTCCCATCTGCCCACAGTACAACCAGGTCTTCCATGTGAACTCCCCTTTACATTTCCAGGGAGTCAGTCATTGATCAAAGGATCCATGATTCTCCAGTTCCAGGTGTATGGAGTGGAAACAAAGTGTACAGGCCGTGAAGCTCACGAGGTCCTGACTAGTAACTTGAGGGTGGAACTGGCCCTTGGTATACCAGTGCCATATACAAGAACTAATAACACAAAATTTCATTTCAGAGGATCCTAAATTTGCTCCCACCTGCATTACAAGGTGTATGATCCTGAGAAAGGAATTTGCCTCTCTGAACTTTACAGCCCTTATGTATCTGATAGATTGTGATAATCTATTGTTAGTGCAAAGAGGACTTGTCTACCTAAAACATGCTATATTACACAGGGTACTTCAGATGCAAAATCTGATCACTCTTTCTTTTGACCATCATTCCAAGGAACTGACGATTTACAGCTTCCCATATACACTTACCAAGAGTAATACCTTCAAAAGGCAGATGGCATGGTGCCATTCAGAGTGCCATCTTGAAAATACATGTTTGGCTTGTTCTTTAGCAGAGGGACTGAGTATCATGAGGGAGAAATTAGAAAAGGATGACCACTGGTGGCTGGAGTCTCCTCTAGTCCTAAATCTTCATATCCCCTTGATCCTAATGGAAGCCTGGCAGACATCAGAAGCCACTTGCTTATTAGGCTCTGCCGTGTGTGCTTTAAGAGCTTCAAGCCTCCACCCCTTCTAGCCACATACAGCACATTCCATGAAGGAATCCCTCATAAACATTTTTTTGCATCGCATTACGTAGCAAATGACATGTATACTTTCCTTCTTGATGGATATTCTCCACAACTGTCTGGTTGTCCCTCTCTTTAATGTGGTTCTTACTATAAAGATTCATCTTGCATATTTCAGTGTTTTCCTAAGTGACCCAACAGAAGGTACTTTGCTTAAGTAGCTTTGAAACCTAAGATAGCTGCTGCCTCCATCCTCCTTCAGAAAAATCCTTGGATCGTTTCCTACTTGTTATAGGATAGACTCTGAATTCAAGAGCTTAACATGGCCCACAGGGCCTGAGTGGGCTCACCTATCTCTAATCCTTAAATTCAGCTCAAGGTGGTTTCCCCTCCTTCTGCTCTCCATTCCTGCAGACCCACTTGTAGCTCCTCACCCAGTCCTGCCTTCCCTCACTTCATGCAGGCTGGACTGTGCCCAGGGGGCCACCTGCCTCCCTGCACAACACTAATTACCATGCACCTTCCTGAGAGTACATCAAGTGCCACATCCTTGGAGATGTCCACCTTGGTGACACTCTTCTTCAGGATTTATTAGACTCCCCTATTCTAGATTAGTATAGATCGAACCACATTAAGCTACTGGCATGAAGGCATTTTAACCAGGCAAACCATCAAAGCATGTGGTTCTCATAGCTCCTTATGCATCACAATTTTTGTGAGTCAGTTCCTTGAGTATTTGATTAATATCTGACAACTTGATAGATTATAAATTCTGTAAGATTAGACATGATCTCTGTCTTGTCTATGACTACCCAACACATCCTAAACACCACCCAATACATATTTGTTGAATGGTATTTATTCATTAGCTACAGATATATTTTTACATTTTACATGATATATATAGAATATGCAATGTTGTAGAGAAAAGGGCTATTAACCAAAGAGATTTTTCTTATTCTGTTCTTCTAAGACCTTTGGCATAAAATGTTATCATCTCTTATTTTGAATCTGTTATTCTTTTTTGGTGCTGTATTGTGAAATTCTGGATAAACTGTGAAACTAGTAAGATAACCACAATCTTTTAAGTTTTCCTTTCTCCTACGATAAATTTCTAGCAAAGATTGTCCACTAAAGAAGAGTGGAACGTTTCATAATCTTGTACCAAATAAACAGTTTCAGATTACAAAGCAGATTTTAGAAAGTACATGAAAAGATGCAATTTACAAAGCAGAAGTTATCCAGATGCCATGGAAGTTCTAGAGGACACTCAGAAAAAGACTTCAGCACATATTAACTCCTTCCAAGAGAGCAAAAAGCACTTTCCATTTGACAGAAGCTCGTGGAGCCTGATGACCTGCTTCCCAGACAGGGAGGCATGACGGTCCCGGCTCACAGCAGAGGGGCCCTCATTAGATCAATTAAGGATTGCATGTGCCCTGCGCCAGGCCTCGCACCCAGGGGGTGAGCAATTAACTCTGCCCACCCTGCCGATGTTTCTGTCCATTAGTCGGAGTGAGTTCTGGTCGTTTTGTACACCTCCTGGTGCCTCGTAAATGTGTGCCTTATTGTCTGACTCTTTAGAGTTTGCCCACGTTTTAAAAATATCTTCTCTTCCAAGTCTCATTATGAGCTGAAAGGTGATGCCTGGTTAAGAGGAACTGAGGTGATGGTTCACCTCACTAACTAGCTGCTCAGGATCTCGCTTGTGTCACATGGGAAGAATGAAGTCTGCCTAGGTCTCCCCACCATGCTGCTGTTAGCATCTGTGGAAAAAACGGCTGTGTAAGTGCACTGAAAATGCACCCATCAACGCGTGGACACAAAGCTTTCTTATTACTCTTCCCTTGGAGAGTTTCCTTCAGTGCTGGAGGGACTCGCTTACTGACATACAGGTATAAAAATACCAGTGTAACTTCTCCAGTGGGAGCACAGTGATCCAAGTCACTGGTTCCAGGGTCTTTGAGTCCATGGATGGGTGTCATGGGAGACAGCTCACTCCCAAGGGTCCAGTGAGCCACGTAGGCCTTTATAGAACATGATTATGAAGTAGCATTTCAGCAAATGTGAAAAAATAATCTTTCTCACTTTCTGTCTCTCTCATTTTTGTCATTTGTTGAAAAGTTGTTTGCATTATTTTAAAAACAAACCACGTAATCTTTAAAAACAATTCATAGACCCTTCAAAAGAGTCTAAAAATGTAGAATGCAGACGCCATATATGTATATATATATATATATGCACATATGTGTATATAAACATATTTATAGATAGATATAAATGGAATTAACTTTAAATTATGATAGCTCAGTGGCATCGTGCCTTCCTGGCTAGTGCAAAGTCATGAGTTGAGTCTTGGTAGCAAAAAATGAAATAAAATAGTTAATTCATACAACTTGTACAAAATCCAAAGGTGCAAGACAGTATGGTATGAAATATTTCCCTCTTACTCTTTTCCTTGGGCATTTGGTTCCCTTCCAGTTTTTATACTCTTTTCTTAAGGCAATATATGTATACACAGGACAAAATACACATATAATTTTTTAATATTAGGATACTGAATTCATATTTCTGCCTCTTGTTTTTTTCCTTTACAGAAAACATCTTGGAGACTGTGCCAAATGATACATGTGTGAATAGTTTTTCCAATGTTTTTAGAGCTGCATGGTATTTCTAGGTTTTCATGTCCTGGAAGGCATGATGTTGTGTTGATCATCATACACACTGATTTCAGTCCCGCGCTATTATAAATAACACTGCAATGAATATCCTTGAATTTATGACTTATTTTTTGTGTACAGGGGTAGGTGTTAATATATCTATGGAAGACATTCTCAAAACTGGAATTCTGAGGTCTCAGTCTGCATTTTAAATTTTGATATAGAAAGCCAGGTTGCCTTCTTTAAGGAGATAGAGGGACAGTGAGTCCCAGGCCAGTCTACACTACATACCTTGTCTCAGAAAAGCAAAATGAAAAGGTCGTATCAATTTTTACTGCAGCTAATGATTGATGAAAGTGCCTGCTTCTTCACCATGTTGTCAAAACCTTTAAATATTTGATCATCTGGTGAAAAAATGGCATCTTAAAGTCTTATCAGTTTGTACTTTACTAACTCATTGTGAGTTTTTTCCTATGCATTTAAGAACCAAGTATATTTTCTTTACTTTGAACTTCCTCTTCTAGTCTTTGTTCTTTTTTTATTTAGTACATGACCTTTTTCTTATTGATTAAAGTTTTTTTTTCTGGATTAGTACCTCTTTTTTCTAGATTAGTACCTCTTTTTTTTTTTTCCAGATTAGAACCTCTTTGGCTATGATAAATTGCACAAATTTCTTTTTGTGTGTGTATACCTCTCACCTTTATGTGAGATTTTAGAAATTCACATTATTTGTTTAATATTTATATAGTTTAATTTCTCTCTCCTGTCTTATATTGCCTTTCCAACTCCAATGTTATTTTTTAAAAATGTTTTGATTTAATGACTTATACTTTTTGAAATTCATGTTTTATTTTGTTTGACCCATCTGGTTTTGTTTTAGTAAAAGAATGAGATGGATTTTCAACACCTTATTCCATTAGCTCACAAGTCTGCACACTTTCTCCATAAGTGACTGAATAGTAATATTTGAAGCTTCCTGGACCATGCAGTCTCAGGGCAGCTGCTCAGCTCTGACACCGCAGTGAGAAGCAGAGAGGCAACATGCCCGTAGTGGGGTCTGGCTGTGTTCCAGTGAAGTGTGTACAGCAGCAGAGGCAGGATCGGTTGCAGTCTATAGTTTGCTTCCTGCTGGTTCAAAGGGTTGCTTAATCATTCCAACATTTATTGACTAAATAAAATTTCCTCATTAATGTGCCATAGCAACTTTATTGTATACTGCATCAATTCTTTGTAAGTAGGTCTTTTACAAAACTCTCTGATTTCATCATTCTGTCTCTCTGTGCATAAGCTGGATACCACACTGTTTTAGTAACCACAACTTTATAAATGTTTCTAACATCTGACGAGGCCCAGTTATTACTCCTGAATTTTTACTTTTCTTTTAGATTTTTGTGCAAGGACACTCAATTTCTAATTAGATTAGAATGTCAGTGTATTTATGAGCCTAGTAGCTTTTTTTTTTTTAACTAGAATTAACTTGCACTGGAAAAGTTTATTTTGCTTATGTTAGTTCACATATATTTTCATGAGATTAACATTGTTAAATTCTGAGTAGTGAAGAGAAAGATTGGGCTTAACTGCTCCTCCATGGAAAGTACTTCTGCACGCTAGGGGTATACCTCAATGGCAAAGCACTTGCCTGGCATGTATGAGGCTCTGGGTTTGATCTCTGACACTACAAAAACAAAAATATAAAAAGTAAAAAGTGCCTTTACTAAATTTCTTCACTGGCAAATTTAGGGGATTAGAGTATAAAAACTGAAAGAGTTGCTGATGTTGTGTTTCTTGATTCCTTCTTTCATTCTTTTTGCTCAGTTACTAAATCAACATTTGTGTCCTTGTACATGATAGGATCCATTTGCTCTCCACTTTTGTAAAAAAAACAAACAAATAAGTAATTTTAGCACAGAAGTTCGTGTGAAAATGTTTACTTGATTCAAGGAAAGTGGGACATGGATGGGGAAGTCAAACAAGATGGCAAAGATTAAAGCTAAGCACATTTGAAGATTGAAGAAAGACAGGAAGGAGAAAATTAAAATCAATCCCTCCCACTCCAGGAAAACAATTTTTCACACCTTTATGCATTTGGATGCACTGGTGAGATGTGTGTCCACCTACAGCATGCATGCGGAGTACCTGTGAAACTCTGCACAGCAAAGTTCTCTACCCTGCTCTTCCCTGTGTTATTTTATCCTGTCATGGACTATTTTGAAAGGGTTCCAAGAAAGAAATCCATCAAACCCCTTATCCTTAAAAGAATGTACTCTTGGAGTTCCCGTGGAATGAGACATTGAACCTCATCACTATTGCCTTCTTCACACTTGGCCTTGGGTTCAGCTTTTCTTTATGAGGCCCTTATTCTCTCTTCTCACGCTTTGCCACGGGGCTGCTTCCTTTCTCCAGTCATTTGCTGAGCGGTGTGTGGGAGGCAGAACCCGGATGAGAAAGAACCCATTTTGCCAGCACTCAGGTTTCATATTTTTGGCCATGTTTGCCCCTCGGCGCTTCTCTTAGCCTCTTCCTGTGCTTTTGCCAGAATTCATAAGAAACAATTCTCCTTTGGAAAGGCACTGGGATACTTTTCTCCGAGAATAGGTACTGAAAGGAAGCCGATTCCCTCTTAGAACCTGGTCAAGTAGCTCATCGCTGAAATGTCCTGGATGCCTTTATCAACTCTATTCTTCCCTGTACACTAAGGGTCCCCAAACAGGGACCCTGAAGGCATCTTGTGAGAGAAGAGCCCATGTCTGCCCTGTTGGGAAGGAGGTTGATGTAAGGAGGTCTCATTTATTTTGTCTGCCAGATTTTCAAATTTCAAAATAAATATTTATTTTGTCAATGCTGACCCAGTGGCACTGTTTTTTATCCATTTACCCAATTTCTTTTTCTAATAGAATTTCAGACCTCCACCCAGAAGTGGCTTCCGGTCATTAAAGCTTATGTTTGCAACATACCCAGATGGAGTTGTGCAGAACTTGTGTGTGCTCCAAAACTCAGGGGAAGGAAAGATCAGGTCAGCACACTTGAGCAGAACTGAAGGGCCATGACCCCAAAGCTGAGATAAAAGACACACTCAAAGGTAGAAACACTAAGAGTGAAAAACTAGTGGCAAAATGTCATGAAAAATGGGAGAGATTGGAAAGTTCTGTTTCAGAGAGAAAAAAAATAAGGAAGAAAGGTGTGGGTCAAGAAAGGGGAGAAGGGCTGACATGCATTGGCAAAGGACAAAGGATAAAAATAGCTTGTTCTGGTGAGTGGAAATATTTTTAAGCATCTTTGTTGATGCTAGTATGATCTTGTTTTTTTTCTTTTGCTAAGTGAACTTGAAAATCAGGCAATGAACAGAAGAGGGAAACCAAAGATTCAGAGAAATATTTTTAGAATAAGTTCAGGAGAGAGTCATATCATTTTAAAACACAGAATCTATGCAAATAATGACACCCATTTGAGAATGGAAAGAAAGTAAATGGTAGATAATGTGTTCACGCAATATTGGTAGCAAATGGAGTGTTACAAGAGCAAATAGTATTTTGCAGAGCTGTGAGCATGGCACTAGTCTTCAGTCATTTGAATGTCTATTCTATGGAAGGATTGAAAGAAGGAAGCTCTAGGGCCAACGAGTATGTGCTACATATTTTTTTTAATAAAAGCAAATATCAGTGTGCTATTATACTACTGTCATTCTTATTAATTATTATTATTATCTTGCATAATTAAAACTAGCCAACAGTGAAGTGGGGTCCTTTGTGGGGTAGTGAATTCTTGGCAGTGGAATTTTTCCAGTATAAATTAAGCAAACATCTGACAGAATCCATAAAAAGGCTTCCTACACAGAAGCACATGACTATTTTAAGTTTCTTTCCAATGTCAGCATTCTGTGATTGGGTGATCTTGATACTGAATTGTACATGATGAGGAATTCTCACCCTCATAGGATCACTTTATAAAATATGGGATGAACAAATCGCCAGCTTTGATAGAGACTGCCATCTGCCTACCCGATAACTATTCTTCCCAAACCTTCCTTCTAACACTTGATTTTGTTAGGGCAACACTGTACCCATATTTAAAATAACAACAAAAGCTACCAGAGGAGATTGGTATGACCAAGTGACCTGGTTTTAACCAATGAGATATGGATAGGACTTGGGAGAAACTTCAGGATTCCTTAGGAAGGGAGGCTGAGAATGCTGGTGTGGAACTTGGCCCTCGTCCTCTCTTCATTCTCCATTTTTCACATTCCTAACTATGCCAGGATCAGGAGACATCCTTAAGAATAAAACTCTCAGCCTGGTCTGATGGCTCATATCCCCAACCTCAAACGCTCAGGGAAGCTGAAGCAGGAGGATCATAGTCTGAGCTCACCTGGGCAATTTTCCATTGTAGTGAGATGCTGTCTCAAAATTAAAAAGAAAAAAAAAAGATTAAATCATTAAAAAGTGCTGGGCATGAAGCTTGGTATGAAGACCCTGGGTTGAGTTCCCAGTATTGGGGGAAAATGAAAGGATAAAAATCTTGAGCTATGAATAGTAGAAAGAATACTAGAATGCTTCTGTCTCAGAGTTCATTGTGAAGCTAACAAAGCACTCTTAAACTCCAGACTTCTGCTTTTGTTCCAAAATTTAAAGCCATGGTTTGTTTAAGTTTCTGTTTGGAAAGTCTCTATTGCTTCAGCTGAACACAATATACCAGTAAATGTGAGGCATTGTTTATCAAAAATTATTACGACTGTCACCGACCCTTTTAACTCAGGCCTTGCTGCCTGCGCACTGTTTACCCAACTCTGCACACGCTCACCTGACCCGGCCAATGCATCCCGTGGGAAAGCAAAACAGTCACAGTGTAGATTCAGAATTTTGTGTAAAGTTTGTTAAATAAAGCAGAGAAAATAAATAACTCTCCATAGAATCAATCTTTGATATCCAGATATAGTTGTCCTTTTTAGATATGTCTGAATGTTATAAAATTCTTGCACAGATTCTCCGGGGTCGGGAGATGCAGGGGTGACAGTGGAGAAAAGCGTTTAAAAGGTTTTCAGCACTGGAAAACAGTAAACTAGAGTTCACCCCTGTCCACTGTCATTCACCTTTGAATCTTGGGACCATGTGACCCTTGATTCTCACTTCTTCGTGAGCCAGCAGGACAGAGCGTGCCTCGTGGCAGCGTGGATTAGTGGCCCCCAGAACACCAGTCGCAGCCACTCACGTCCTGGTATCATTTTCACTGTATCTAGTGGGAAAGGTCAGGTGTCAGCAGGGACCGTAAGCAAAGAAAAGCCCATCCCCTGGAACCACAAGTGTGAGGGCGAGGGGAAGCGAGTGACAGCGTGTCTCTGCGCTAGATCACTTTCAGGGGTAGCAGCCACTACATCCTGAGGCCTTTTAGCAGAAAGGAAGCTGAAGGACAAACATCTGAAGGAGAAATTAATCTCTGTGAGTAGGTGACAAGCTGCGATAAGCCCTGGGGGTACATGTCAGGGTAGCACAGATGTTGGTGTGAGAACTATTACTTGATTCAAGGGAAGACAGGAGATGGGTGGGGGAGGAGGGGACATGGCAAAGAAAAACAGAACAACGCGAAATGGAATCGTCTTCTCCAGGCAGCTGAATTTTTTTAAAAAAGCCATATATCCACTAAAAAAAAATTAAAATTTACCATTATGGGTGGGATGTGGTGAAAATTGAATTTAACAGTGCAAATTTATTTAGCCCATTCAAAGAGCACTTTGACAATATGATTTGAGACCTATGAACACGTGTACATCCACTTATTCAGTGACACAATTTAGAAATTTATCTAAAAAAATAATTTGAAAATATGCATCTTAGGACTGGAGAGATAGCTCAGTAGGGGAGTACTCACCTATTGTAAACAGACGCCCAAGCACCCACAGATATATAAATGTGAAAAAATATATAAAATATAAAAATATGTAGCATAAAATTTACACAAATTTGTATTTAAGTTGTATTCCCAAAGCGTTTATTTTCCTTTTTTAACAATGGGGGGAAAATGAGGGTAATGCTAATTTAATGAGTTACTGTGTAACACTAAAAATATGTATTTAAGATTGAAAAACATAGAAAATTCTTGTAAGATAAAGAATACATAACTAAAGTCATTATAGGCCTCAAATAGACAATTATAGCTACATATTGACAGAAACATAAAACCTTCAAGGGAAAACATTGTGATGTCATGAGATGGTACTCAGTGTCATGGCACTCTTTTCCTTGATTTCAAGTTCAGTTCTTGTAGAATTCATAGTTTTCTTCAAGTGAAGTAAATCAAATTACTAAAGAGGGACTTGAAACTTTACAATATGGAGATCAATCTGAACCTCTCATTTTATGGAAGACAAGTCAGATATAAAATACGCATGCCTCACGTTTCTGTTAGAAGGATTTTCACCTTCCAGGAGCAAAGAGCAAGCAGTATAAAACAGGATGCACTCATGTGAGCAGGGCTGTTTCTCTGAAGTCACCCTCAGCTTGCTTTCAGTTTCTGCTTCCCACAACACAACCACACATGCACCCCATCGCATAATGAACAGACCATCAGAAGGAGCCTTTAAGGAGCAGGAGGAGGGAAATTCTTTTTAGGGTACCCACTGGCATCAAGAGCAGCACCTCCTTCTCTTGTGCCTGTCTGTGTTGCACTTAAGGTTGAGGTCAGGACACAGAAAGTAGTGACAGTTCACATTCCAGATGTCATCTGAGGAATGGCAAATAAATGGTTATGAAGTTCTTTGGAAAACAAAATAAAGCACAACAAAATTAGTGACTTCCCACTTCTGTTTCCCCACACTTCCATCCAGGTTGTGATTTTTACATTTAGTGTGTTTCCTCTAATTTCATTGTCCCAATTTAAAAAATCCTAAGAAAATGGATATAGTTCTTGGGGAATAGAAGTTAAATCCATGGTATGGCTACAGGTGTCATCATAAACTAGAATGTGAATCAAGTAAGCAATCAGGCCCCATCTCTGTAATCTAGGGGGCAGACAGTAGGCCTTCCTAGGAGAAGGGTAGGGGGTACCCTCAATCCTTCACTGGGATTGGGACCTAAACAATGGAACACCTGGAATGTGTATTTTGCCTACATCTAGGAATGTCATCAACCTCTCAGACAGATACTTTTGCTATGATTAGATGGAATAGATGCAGTTAGATGTCAGAGTGGATCGAGAGGTCCGAGTGTATTTAGGAAGAGGCTACTAGAATTGTATCATCATATGTCATGGTATACTAAAATTATTCTAGGAAAACTTCAGTTAGTGGTGTATTTGATGCTAATATTTGTATTATTTAGTTATTATTAAAGATGTCTATAACATCAGGTCTCTTTCAGCTGCTATCAGGAGAGAAGATTTTGCCCATGGCTGAACTGAGAGCTGTAAGGGAAACAGTGGGATTAGGTGAGGTGGTGACAAGAGTCTCCGTGAAAGGGGAGACTTCAGGCTGCATGCTCTCCTGACTCGATCAACTGCCTCTGAAATTCTGGAAAGTTTTTCTCTAAAAGTCTTATCTCAGGGAGTTCTGCATTGGGGATTTCTAAAGAAATGTGTTCCCTGGATTCCTTCTAGCACATTCTTTCCTCACAGTTTTGTCTTATTCTATTGCGAAGACCACGCCTCATCCTATATCCAGGACAGCTTTTCCTGTCATTGTAAGGAAGTCTCCACCAGGAGGACAAGGCCAAGGCCATTGTGAGCTAGCAATGCTTGTCAGCCAGTCCTTAATGACTGCGTTTAAATCATTCCTCCCTTTTCAATAGGGAAGAAATTGGAATTGTGGGCCTAGGAATTATGGAACATAAATGATAGGAATTATGTCTTCAATAGAAAATACTCATGAACTTTATTTGTAGCTTTGTTTTCAAGAATAAGATAGTCCTGTTTCAAATTTACATCTTAAAATTCAACAAACCAGCCTAATAAATTATTTCGTGAGGTAATCACATGGGTTTGTTGAAATTAAATCTTTTATTTCTTTTCAATGGGCAATGGAAAGTTTATAAAATAGATATAACAGTGAGCTACAGAATAAAATATGAAATAGAAATGATCTGAACCAAGAGGCAAATGTAATTGGTGATACTGGCCTTCACATTTGCCTACAGACTTTTTAGTATTCATAGTGAAACTAAAACAAACTGTTGCCCTAGCTCTGGTCACCTCTAGCGAATGGCTTTTTCTGCCCTGTGTGTTTTCTCCTGTGGTTTTTCTGGGAACAGGACTCTCCATTGAACAGACTCCTCCGCTCCCTCTGCTTGGACTGTTGATCAGCAAGCCCCATCACCCTTACAACCCTGTCCTCTCGACCCTGGTTACTCAGGGCTGGTTATCCGGCCAGTGAAGGATGGGACAAACGAGAGTTTCAGCGACTGATAAACAGATTTAGTGTACTTTTTGTTTCCCACCAAAGATACTAAGCTGGAAAAGAATGAGTCAAGGAACCCATTGGCCATCTTCTCTGCCCTGTGGAGGAGCCTTATCTCCAGGAGGAGGGAAAGGAAGACAATGAGAAGAGGATAAGTCCTGTGTTCTGAGTTCTGGCTCTTGTCTCGGAGGACCTGGTGGCTGGTTGCTGTAGTTCTTAGGTTTTATCTGTAACTGAAGAGCCCTTCCCAGCAAGGAAAGCCAGTGAATTCTCTTCTTTGATTAGCAAATCTGAGTAGGATGCTACCACCTAAAACAAAATGTATTAATTCATACAGCTTACGTTATTGGAAAGGAAGTAGAATATCAGTTGAACAAGGGACCTATTTTATTTCCTAAAGTGAATTTTGAAAGAATTTTCTCATGTGGTACTTAACAGCACATACTGAGTGATGTAATGGACAATGCCCTCAACCACACTTTTACAGTAAATGCAGAAGTGAATTTCATATGATGATTTCAAGTATAACTCTTGAATAAAAGCCAAGGGCATATATTAAAGTGAAACTGAGTTAAAACAGTTCTGCAAGGATTAGCCCAGTTCACAGAGAGCATTCAGCATTCTAGTGGTCCAGTTTTGCCCAGCACACTTTTAAAAGGTGCAAAAACACTTTCTAACCAACATTTTCTCCACATGTCCCTTTGTTTCCTTAGTTATCCAAACTTCTGCTAAGGGTCCATTAGCAGATACATAATTTCATTTCCAAACAAGAATGACATTTTCCACTACTAAGTGAGAAGTGGACCTAAATACTTTGCAGACTGAATAAAATTAGAGAAGTGTAGGCAGATGCACTAATTTACCTATAAGATCACTTGCCTGTGCACAGAAATGACAAAGTGGCCTTTAGGATATTCATAATTGATAGCTGGGTTTTTTCCAGTTGGTTTTGGATTTGCAACAGTACGAAAGCAACTCATCAGTTAGATTCTCAGAGTCACAGAGACTTAAAAATAGTTTTAACCTGAATTTGTTTTTTCTTTTTGAAGATAGGGGTTTATAGTAGAGAAAGGCTATAGTGGGCTCCTAGTATATTCTCTAGGGAGACTTAGTTTGGAAATATTCATTTCCCTTGTTCCCTTCTCCCCAATTCCACCCAGTGTCTGAACCCATGTGTCTTTCATAATGATGTAATCAAGAGTCTGCCTAGAAATGTAGTTAGTTAATCATGACTAATTCAAAGCTAGTCTAACAGAAATCAGGACTGGTTCTTTTCTTTCTTTCTTTCTTTCTTTCTTTCTTTCTTTCTTTCTTTCTTCCTTTCTTCCTTTCTTCCTTTCTTTCTTCTTAATAATAATGTCCTAGGGATGGAGCCCAGGCCTTCACACCTGTGAGGCAAGTGCTATACCACTGAGCTATGTCTTCACTAAATTGTCCAAAGTGGCCTCAAACTCGCAATCTTCCCTGCCTTTCCCTTTCAAGTAGCTGCAATTATAGGCATGTGTCACAGTGCTCAGCCAGGATTGAGCCTTTCTTAAAATTACCTCTGATTCGTGTCTGGTTTTGATCACCAGTACACTTCCAGAATGTGGCATATAACCAAGGAAAAAAAAAAAAAGAACTCTTTAATGAATATTTCTGGAACTACTCATTAAATTAATTATTGAAGTGATACAACCTAATTTTTACTTTAAAAAGAGAATTCCAAATATATCCTGGAAATTGTAGTGGACAAAAACAAAACTGGAGGCGAGAGTCCAGGTAAAAGACTCTTTCCATAACCAGATGAGGGTGCCCTAAAGCTTGGATTGAGCAGCAGCAATGGAACTGATAGAAATGAGCTGCTTTGGGAAATATTTAAGAGGTTATATACATTACATGAAGAGATAAGGGGAAAGACTGAGCAAGACTGAATACACAAATTGTGGGAACATTTCACGATGGTGATAGCAGAGCATGGCGATGTATGTTTTTAGGGGATTCTCGCTCATGATGCCTGCTCTCACAAATAAACAACCTCTGCTCACCATGGCAGGGCCTGTTCATGTATTCAAGAATGTGTACTCTGTGAGAGGCACTATGGCAGGCACCCAATTTTACCTAAAAGCATTAGTACGGCCTTAGAATAAAATCTCAAGTGAAGGGGAAACTAAACGACTCCGTTTTATACAACTGGAAAGTTTTCATATGAAAGAGTTCATCACCTGTTCACCTTGTGCATTGGTCAGCTTTCCTGGTCCCAGTACAAACTACCCAAACCCACAGTTTAGAAGAGGAGAGGTTATTTGGCTCATGGTTCTAGAGGTTTCAGTGCATGGTTGGCTGGTTCCAAAATGGAAGCACCATGATGGAAACATCATGATTGAAGGGCCTGGTGGAGCAAAGTTGTTCACTTTGTGGTTCGCAGGAAACAGAGCAGGGGAACAACATGAGAAAAGAAGGGGTAACAGACCAGGTAGAGTACTCAAGGTCACATTCCATGACCTACCCAGATACAGCCAGCAGTTTGCTTTACTCCGCTACAGACCAACTCACAAACCAATCAGTTTGAGAATGTAGTTTAACTGTCACACCTTGATTTTTGAGGGAGTATTTAAATGACAGATCTAAGGCATTTTAAGAGTTGCAAACATATCATTAATTCTGCACAATTTAAAATATGGCATTTGTCTGCTGGGTCAGGAAGTCAATAAGAGATCAATAAAATCTCCAAATGATCTTAGCTTTTTCTTCACATATTGTTTTCTGTAAAGAAAAGAAAATGAACAAGAGAGCAGCAATCAATGGAAGAGTGGTTTGACTTAAAATGCTTTGACTCTCATGGAAGACTGTTCTGAGACTTGCAGGTCTGCTAATGCTGAAGATTACAACTCACTTTTTAAAGATAAGATCACACTATATTTTGCAAAGGCTGGCTTTGAACTCAAAGTCCTCCACCCCCACCTCAGTCACTGGGATTACAGACCTGTGCCACCACACCTAGCTACAATGCACTTTTCTAATAAGCTTTAGCTCTTGCTGGTTTCCTGGATAAAAAATGGTATTAGAGGCATGAGCTGGGTTCACCCTCATACATGATAGGAAGAGAATAAAATAATCTTCTTATTATAGGTGTTGAATTTGTGACACTTTGACATTTTGAAAGAACTAGTGAAATGATAGAAGTGTACTAAAAAGATGAGGGCGAGTAGCAAAATCCTCTCCTGTGGCATTTGCACATGACGGACTTGGCAAATCTGATTCAGCACTTATGGAGTCCCTGCTGCATATCATCCACTGTGTCAGATTCGTCCACACATGCACTGGGATAAATTCTCACTGTAAGATTATTATAGAGCATATGACTAAAAATAGCAATATCCCCTTTCAGACTAGAAAAATTCAGGTTTTGAGTGCTAAACAGTTTGCCCGGAGTCCTCTTACAAGGTATTGGAAGAGCTGGGATTTTAGACGAGGTCAACTGTGTATGTCACATGCACATTGTGCTATGCTTGCTAGGTAAACATTTCAGCATTTTCAAGGATTTTGTTGCTGGGATGTTTCCCTGATATGTCCTGCACCATAAATACACTTTTCTGGATCATCCCTATGAACCCATAAATGTGTTCCAATATCCTTCATCTTAAAAAGCAAAACCAATACAGAAAAGTCCCTCCCTTTGAAACACTGCTATTCTCAGTTGCTCTGTTTCTGGCCTCTTTTCACAAACCTCTTGAAAGAATTACTTGTGATCACCATCTCTAGTTCTCACCCCAATCTGTTCTTGGTGTATTTCTATCTTACCCTTTTGCTTCTGTCTCTACATGGCCAAATCCAACCAATCACGTTTCTGTTCTTTCTTTCATCTCTGAGCAATACTCCAGAGACTTGACCATTCTGTCCTGCTTGAAACACTTTCTTATTTTTTGTCATCTGTAGCACCACGGCCCCTTGGTCTTCCTCCTACCATCCTTCTTAGTTGTCCCCTCACCATCTCTTACTTGATCCTTCTTTTGGAATAGCTTTGTTGGTTCTCCCATCTTTACTTGAGTAAACTATGGAGGGTTTCTGGACATCTTCTCTACACCCTCTCTGTAGTTGCTTGGCTACCTTTGTAACTCATGCACCTATGACCCTCTACCCTGACCTCTCCCTTGGATTCTGCACGTGACTATCCCATTCCCGTTTTAACGTCTCCATTTGGATGTCAAATCACTCTCTCAAACTTCACTGTAACAAAAGAGAGATCTTGGTTTCTCTCCCTGCACCCCAATCCTCACCCACATCTCTGAGCCTGCAGTGAGTATCACCATCATCTATGAAAGTCTCTCAAGCCCTAAACCTAAGAGTTATTCCCGTTAACTTCCTCATCCCCATTTCAAATCACCAAGCATGCCCTGTGGCCTCCATTTCTAGGATATCCCTAGTTTATTTAGTTTTATCCATATTCATTTCCAAGTTAAAGCCACCATCTTATCTTTCTGAGGCTACGCATGGTCTCCAAACTTCCTCATTGACCTCTTTTTATTTCCTAAGTATCCGCAACAATTCATTTCTATCTTGGAGCCCCTTAAGTAACTGTTTTCTCTGCTTGTGACACTTACTCTCTGCGAGACTGGTTCTTTCTTATTTCATACAAACTATCTTTTATTCAAAAAGATAACAAATAGTTCTGCTGTCACTGTCCTGCCCACTCTCCAGATTCCTTGTCACCACCTGACTATGTTTTTTTTTTTTGTTATCATGAATGAAAGTTCCACGAGGACAGCTATGTGTCTCACACTGGGACATGCCCACCACTGAGACAGGATCTAGCATAGGACAATCATCAATAAGTATTTGATAACAAACAAACCTTTAAAATTATGTTTAATGGCCAAGCATGGTGATGCATGCCTATAATCCTAGCACTCGGAAGGTTGAGACAGGAGGGTTGCTGTGAGTTCAAGACCAGACCGAGCTACATAGTGAGAACCTCTCAAAAACAAAAATACAAACAAAGTTATACTTAACTTTCCTATATAATATTTCTGAGTTGCCAATGATAAGACAATGACCAAATTGTAAATCAGCTATGGTTAGATAACATTCACCAAATAGTCAAAAATAACCAAAAAAATATTATAAATTTGACCTTTCACTATGACCTAGTTGAAGAACAATTTTTGAAACATTATTGAAATGTGCTTCATAACTAAAAATTAGTGCCATCATTTAAAATCTGAAGTAATTATTAAGAAAATATCTGAACAAGTTTTATAAAATATAGACATCTAAAAGTGAAAACAACTCTAGAAGTGGACAAACTCATAATATTTAAATTTATCCAGAGTTTTCACTTTCATGAATGGCATGAGTGGAATGATAATGAATATAGCAATAAATTAACTGTAAATTTGTATAATCATGTAATATCATTCTAAAATCTGTTTGTGATTTAGCACATTCATTCTTGTGGTAACCCTATAAGTCATAAATTTTTATAATTCAAAAAACACTATTTTATAAGTTTTACATGAGTTATCTCATTAGTTCTCTCATCAGCCCTGTGAAATTATTTTATCATTTCCATTTTTAGGACAAGAAAAATGTGATTTAAGGAAGATAAATACATTTCCAACGTGACACAGTTAATAGGCAGCAGAATCGAGGTCTGACAGAAAGAAAATAAATAGAATATAAACATGGATCTGTTGGGAATTAGATAGAAAAGTACCTCAGTTCATGAACTTAATTTGTTCCACAATTCCAGGGAAGATGGCCACCATCTTGTTGGTCACCCAATGTGGAATTCACCAGTGGAAGCAAAATTTTGCCCAATGCTTATCTTCACAAACCAAATTGTTCACAAGGTATTACTGTAATTATATTAACTAATGCTCATAAAATAGTGAATAATTTCCATAAAATTTATAAGTAATTCCACATATGTAAATTAGAAGTATCATTGTACTATCTGGGTTCAGATGATAATGTCTTTCATAGTGATAGAACTTGGATCTCATATAAAGTAAAAGGTGTGTGAGAATAATTGAAACTCTAGGATGTCATGCCAGGATGATTCTATTAGCTCTCCAAAATTCTCAGAACTCCTATCTTTGGGAGTCTACTTGAAGATAAGCAATATCCATTTGAGTGAAGACATCTCAAGATTTTAAATCCTTTACTTGTAATCACACCTGAAAAACTCAATCTGTGAACCAATGGTCCTGTTGTTGGAACAGCAAAGAAAACAAGCGCACATTGCCCTTGCAGTTGATTCATTGCATACATACTCCTTGAACCTGTCCCATACACTGTTGTAGGAACTAGAAATTAAGCAGGAAATACGCAGAGGAAAAACACCCTGCCTTCATAAAGTTCACACAGATGGAACCACAAAGTTTATGTATTTAAAAGAAAATAAAATGAAAACTTGAACTAAGAGAGCAAACTCTTTCTTTCATGTCAAAAGACTACATGTTCTCTAAAATCATATAGAACTCAAAATTGCATTTCTATCAGAATTAGGGAGGGGACAAGGAACAGGCAAACTATTTTTTTCTTTGTCATTGAGGGTAGCCACCAGGGGGTTACCTATCCGTACCTGCTAGAGGTAATATGCTACAAAATTTCCTTTTATATCCTCCTTCTTCCCCTCAATGAACTTACCCTGAGAGTTACCCCTTAGAAGTATCTAAGTAGAAATTGGGCTTTATAAGTTTTTCCCCTGAGTTCCTGTAAGGAAGAACTGTCCTTACACTTTTAGACTGGAATAAGGAATATCTCTGAAGCTATAAATCACAGTCAAATGGATGAGATGGGCAGTTGAGGTTTTGTTTTGTTTAATTGTTTATTTTTTGCTTCTAGTTTTCCAAGTATTGCTGACCTCAAAATGATAATCCATAGTCTAAAACAAAAATGTCTGATTAACAGAAAACCTGCCTTTAATCTCTTCTTTGCTCCTAGACAACTGGTTGAGATAGTTGTGGTATTTTTGTTTTGTTTTGTTTTGTTTGTTTGTTTGTGATAGGAGGGATTTTTTGAATGTATAGTTTGGTTTTGTTTTTCCACTATATATGAATACTGACTAGCAAAAGACAGGTGCCCTAAAGATGTACACAAAAGACCCCCCTATCTGACCTGAACTCACGGTAAAATAGTCATGTGACACACAGTATCATTTCCCATTCATATCCAAATCATCCCCCTCCACGGAGCATTAGCCCTGGCCAAACCCCTACTCCTTTATTTTCTCTAGACCTGCCCCGGGGTGTCCCTCTGTTTCCTCCCTGTGTATATGGAAGATCCTCTTCCGTTAGATTAGCTCAAATTGGACTCCCTCTTTTTTCCTGGCCGGTGGACAACTTTCCTTATGTGTGACTTACAGCATTTATATGCTGCTACCTAATCAATAGTAAACCCACAGCAACAGGCTGTTAGAGTTGAAGGGATCTCAGTGACCCTCAGAAGCCTTGGAGAACATTTTAAAATATGCACTTTCAGGTCATTGCCACAAATTTAGAGTTCTCCAATGGAACCCAGGAATCTCTATTTTACAAAAAGTTCCTTGGGATATGGCTGATATGCAGTTGAGTTAGGAGGCTATCATGTTCCTCTCATTTTCTGAACAAGGAAGCAGAAGTTGAGTGATTTGTCCAAAATGACACAGTGTATTTCAAATTAGGGCACTGGAGTCAGTACCTTAAGGCTGTCTGGCAATGAATTTATCTGTTTAATAACATTTTTCTATAGAATCATACACAGTAAGTTAGGGACAGTGAGGGATAGAGATAAGATCTCTGGATTAGAAGACAGCTGGTTGTCCACCAGATTATTTAGGTTTGTGACCTTAATGTATAGTTTCACTTTGGTCATCTGGAAAACTGATCATATCCCAATATTCATACAGGGACACTGATCATATTCTAATTCTTGCTTTGTTATATCCCATAGGATAAGATGCATGGGAAATGTGTTATGAACTGTATATGATGCTACAAGTATAAAAGAGAAATACTAGTAACAAATAATAATAAATACAACAAATACATTTACAATGATAATGAAGTTTAAAAATGATTTTTTTTTTTAGCACAGAAGTAACAAAGGCTAACCAGCCCATGGCTAGGCTTCATGAATATCTGTCTCCTGCTGAAGCATATGTGAGGTCTATAGATTACCTCATCTGTTTTGCTTTGAATTGCACACTAGCTAATTTAGTTTGCCCTTTGACCACACCCTAAGTACAGATTAATATCGTTGTCCAGGAGTTCTCATCTCTGTGGGAAACTTGGAGCATGCTAAGTAATACAGACATGCATTTCTTTTTGATTCTCCTTTTTAAACCAGTGGTTCAAATAAAATGAATCTTTGGAACAAAGATCAAAAATTATACATTTCTATGTGAAATTGAAACTCAGTCTTAGACTGTAGTCCAAGACCACATTCACTTCTTATAAGTCAGTTTTGCCTTAGGTCTTGAGGTGAACCTATATTACTTTATTTTGCCTACATTGTATCTTCGAGGGGATTTGAAAATTCCCTAAGTAGTGTAATAAGATTTCAAAATTATTAATTAATAATTAATTTCAGTGATCTTTTCATTAAATGGTTTCAGTGGATAACTCTCGCTATTGGCATTCTCTCCCATTTTATACTAAAGCTTATTGTTTCCAAGTCTAAAGAATCACTGTTTCTGCATTAACCTGCTCTTTATAGGGAAAGTATCTAGTGATCCATTGTTATGATTTATACACTGTGTCAACTTGAGAAGTCTAGAAGCTTAATTAAGTAACTCAGCAGCTCTGTATCTTGGGGTGTAGAGCACAAGCAGTTACCTGTTCATCGTGTCAATTTGAGAAAGTCAGAAGTTTAACTGAGAGACTGAGCAGGGAGCCAGGTTTCTTATTTTGTAAATATCCTCATCCTGTGCAAAGGAAGGCAAGGAGATCTGTGAATGCTACACCCACCTTGGAGGAGGGGGGGTCCTGTGTACAGTATAAGGGAGGAGAAGAGGCTTGCTCTTCTGCCCTTTTACTCTGGCTGCTTTTGCTCAGCTGCTGCCTTGAAGTGCTGCCCCAGTGCCATGCCAGCCTGCCTTGGAACCAGCTGATTATGGACTGAAACCTCCAAAAACTGTAAGCTAAATAAACCTTTACTTCCCTAGTTTTGGGTGTCAAGTGTTTTGTCTCACCAACAAGGGAAAAGTAACCAAGGCATCCATCTACAGAGCCTTTCTCTCATTTTTTTTTCCTATCAAGATAATAAGTAGTTTGAGCCCCCCACCTTCAGTTTAAGCAGATTCTGTGTTCACAAGTGACATTAGCGACTCGACACCTGTCCTTTTAGTGGTGCCACTGGCAAGTAGAAGAACTATAGACTAAAATGCAGAATGCAAATAATAACATGTCACTAATTCACATTTCCCAATGTGAAGTTTAAATTTTGTCTTTTGGTCTTTGTTTTTTCCTAGTGCCCTAGGGCATTATTCTGCCTGTACTCCCTGGTGCAAGCTTTCAGTTTGTAGTTGCCAATGGAAAGTTATTTTATACAGAGCTGTATCTTTATTGTATTACAGTTTTATGTGAAAGGAAATCTTGAGTCAATAAACAGGGCTAAGGCTTGGGGGATACTCTCCTTCAGTTGTCTCTTTCTGTCTTTGTAAACTATGTAAATTAGACTAGATCATTCATAAAACCTTGACTTGTCCAGTTTACGATAGTGTTTTGCTAAGTGATACTTTGGAGATTCAATGAAAACTTCTTGTTTCGGCCTTTTACATTTGTTCAACAAATGTTCATTGAGTGCTTACCATGCATTCTAATAGACACAATCCATGCTTTCATGGAGTTTTCATGTAGAACCTAAAATATATATTGTCTACTTGAAGACTTAAAATCTGTTCCCTCAATTTTGACAGAGATAGGACTTCTGCAGGGCCTGGGAGAAATAGAAAAAAATAAAAGCAAATAGAATACATGACACTCTCCAGTTTTGTATCTTTTCTTTCTGTCTCCTCTTAACTCCTTCTCTTGACCTAGTTGTAGGACCACAAAGATTCAAAATTTCTCAACTTTTGCTAACTGTACTACACACAGGAAGATGCAGAGCAAATCAAGACATGGAATTTCTTCTCAAGAAGCTGGCAAGAAAATCAGAATGGTGGTACATACCTATAGCTTTCCAGCACTCTGGGAGGCTGAGGCAGGAGGATAACAGGTTCAAACCCAATCTGGGCAATTTAATGACTTAATGAGACCCTGTCTCAAAACAATTTTTTAAAAAATCAAAAGGAGTGGGAGCAGGAAATGTAGCTCAGTGTGAAAACTTTAGTTTCAGGAAATAATGAAGAGGAAAGAGAAAGAATAAAAATAAGAAGGGGGAAAAAGAGGAGGAGGAGACTGGGCGACAGCAGGCTGGCCATGTGATGGGGGAGGCAAAATTCATATATAAAAAGAAACACTAGCTCAAAACAGCATTGCCTGAAAGCCAGTGAAGAGAGACCACAATCAACATCAGTAGACCTTACGGATACTTCTTAATGTATGAGGAGCTTGAATTTGAGTACTACAGATAATTTCAACATTTGAAAAGACAGCACCAAAGACAAGAAAAAGTATGGTCCACAAAAAATGCATAGGGGTTAGCAAAATGAGTTTCTTACTCTTCTGACAATATTGTTCTCAGTGCATAGTTTTATCAACAAGATGTATTGATGTGACTATCGTGATGTGATCAACAAGGACTTTGAAGTCCAGAACATGAGAGAGAACTAATGGAAGAGATCGAATTGAGACCCTTTGCATTCTAACAAAGATGACTAGGCTTCTAATGTATTATTAAATAATGTCTAGCCAACAAAAGAAATGCAATTCTGAGAAGACACATGCAACACTTTTTTTTCTTTTTTTTTAATGGTACCAGGAATTGAACTCAGGACCTTGAGCTTGTAAGGCAGGTGCTTATGCCACTGAGTTATATTACTGGCCCCATGCAACGGTTCTATACCTTGGGCCTGATCCTGTTGGATCTCAGATGAGAAGCTCCTTGACTGACAGTGGTAAAGCTTTCCAAGCCCCAGCTCCTGCTATACACACGGACAAATTCAATTCCCGGGAATCCTTTCAGGAAACTCTTCCCAGATTAAGTGATATTTACCGACTTGTCCTTTTTGAAGAGTGTTTCTACAGCTTCTTTACTCTATAGAAGTTTGTTCCCCAGCCCGCATCCTCTTCCTAAAGCAATTAAGTTGGTTGCATTTTACCAGTCTTTCAGTGGTGACATGATGGGCAAAACAAATTAAAGGAGGAGGAGGAGAGCGAAGAGGAAAAGAAGATGAGGATGAAGAGGAAGGGGGAAGGAAAAGAAGGAGAAGAACGGAGGGAGGAATAAAAAGGAACAACCAGATGTCATAAATGACTTTGAAAAGTTCCCTACAACAACAACAAAAAAATCCTAGGAGCTGTCAATCCATCCTGGGGCCTATGTTTCCTCCTGGGTCTTATGTAAACTGAAATACACTTGAGCAGGAGCCTGAGTTTACCACTTGTGCTAAAGTAGCAGCTGTCAGTATTGGTGGAATTCATTGTTATATAGACCTAAATTGAATTGGGATTAGGAAGCCACCTGTCTCCATGAGCTTGTTGTGATGCAGTCACTTGGTGTGGGGGGAGGGGCACTTCCAGATGAGGATCTTAATGCCCAGTAGATCTGGGAAAACCGTCCATGGCCAGTATGAGATTTCCAATGAGAATTCTCATTAGCCTTCGCCAGCACTACTCACACCTTCGGCCATGCACAGGTTGCCAGTCTTATCCCTGAAAGTAAGTTACAGAATGTTCAAAGTTGTGAACATTCAGTACCAGTATAAATCAGCTCTACTTGAAAAGTCTTTCTGTGGTCATAAGAAAGTAGGCTAATTGGACAAATATTTGATCTAATCATTATTTGCTTAGTGTATTTGTGCATCTAAACCCAGGAGATGATAAGTCATTATGAAGCAAAATTTCTAACATAGAGGCTTACCCTTAAGATGTACCCCATTCTCCTAGCAGTGAATGATGGTGGGCATGCTGGTGGTTTCTAATAAATGCTTGCTGAATGAACAAATGTATCCACAAGCATCTTTTAAGTAGCTGCAGGGATCTGAAGAAAGAGTACACTGACAGAATGTAGTCATTGCCTCTTTGGGCTCTGTTTCCAAACAGAGGAGACTGGAGACAACGTGACAAAAGACACACAATTATGATTTTAAAAGTTTCAGTTTATACATTCAACTGCTGATTACAAGAGTGTTTTTTCCTCCAGAAATGCTTCATTTCTCAGAATGCCATTTCAGTGTTATTGGTTTTTCCCTCACCAATTCTATTTTCATCTCTCTGCCTTTGCTTATAATGACCTTTAGGTGATAAATTAGTAATAATAAGAACCAATAAAAAAGATGAAATTTTCTTTTTGGAAAATAGAAGTGATTTTTATGTTAAGGAAAAAAGGAACATTGCAGATGGAAAGTCCTCTAATTTTAAATGTACTTATCTTGCTTCTGGGAAATAGCAAATATTTATTGGCCTCCCTTCATATTAGGGCAACCAAATGCCACACACTTTAAAATTCATATTATGAAATAGCCATATGTTGACCTACTTAAGCAGACAATGTTAATTTGGCAATTTATAACATAAAATACATTTTTATTAATCATTGTTGAAATTAAATGGGACCAGGAGTATAGCTAAGTGGTAGAGCATGTGTTTAGTTTATGTAACTTAAGAGGCACTGGATTCAGTCTCCTGAATCAAAAAACAAACAAGTTTGCTTTCAAAATTATCTTAAAATGTCCTCTCAACATACTATTGTAGGTTTGCTATTCCTACCACTTTATTTGGAAGAGTCACAGGTCCCAAGATAAAGTGAAAAGAATCATACATCAAATGTCATTTCAGCAATAGGGACAGTCATGATTCCTTCTTTAATTCTTGGGATATTTTGCTTATTATACTGTTCCACAAAGAAGACCATCAGGTGAGATGAGAGAATTTCACTATTCAAGATGAATGTCCCTTCGCTAAAATGGTTGGGACCAGAAATGTTTTGGATTTCAGATATTTTCAGATTTTGGAATGTTTGCATGTACATAACCAAAATCTTCAGGATGGAACCCAAGTCTAGCCATGAAATTCATTTATGTTGCATGTATATCTTATACAAAGATTCCAAAGGTAATTCTATGAGATACTTTTGTGCACCTATGTTTTGACACAGATCAATCACATTAAGTGTGGAATTTTTCTCTTAGGGCATCAGCTTGGGGCTCAGAAGTTTTCTGCTTTTGGAGCATTTCAGCTTCTGCATTTTCAGTTTAGGGATATTCAACCCCTCTTATGTACAAATAAGAGTTAATATTTGCTGAATTGTATTCTATCTCTGACAGACTCAAGTCTTTCAGAATTTGTAGTGTATGGAAAGGACATAAATACTTCACTCAAGTGTAACAGGCTTATTTCTTCATGCCCTTCTGAGTGTATGGCAACTCTATCTTCTTCATTTCCTTTACAGTTAAAAGATCAACTACCAAGTCTCACTGATCCTCCTAACACACCTTAAATCTGTGTGTGGCTTTGTGTCTCCGTTGTCTTCATCTTTGTTCCCCTTGTGTCACCTCACTTGCAGAAATGTCTCCCTAATTGATCTTCTGCTGTCCAGCATTATTCCCTTTTTCTTCTTTCTCTGCAGTCCTGGGGGTGTTGCTTTGGATGCTGACGGAGCAGTGCTGACAAGGATCCGTCTGATGGATCTGCAGCTTTCTATCTCATCGTTCACTTCCTTCCCCCTCTCACTCCTCACTCCGGGCTACACCCTAAAGGAGGGCATGTCCTCTGGGGGTCTCAGGTGCTCCTATTGTCAGAAGTGCTTTCCTCACTCTTCTCCCTGGTCCACTTGACTCCAGTGGTCGCCATTCATCCTTGAGATTTCATTTTACGTGGCAGCCTTCCTCTCACGGAACCTTCCGAGTTTGGATGAGGCCCCCTCCTATGTGTTCCTGGAGTGGCCACTTCCTACATCACAGTGGTGGTCACAATTGGGGGCTATTTATCTGTCCAGTTCCTTCCCTAGACCAGGAGCTCCTCAAGGAGAGGGACTGTGATTACCTTGTTCTCACTTGTATTGCCAGCATATAACACAGGGATTCACACTTAGTAGGTGTGGAATAAATATTTGTTGAATTTTTAAAAATTAAGTGAGAATTCAACATTTCCTAGGTTGACTAGAATGTTCTGACAACTGGTTCAAAATGTTTAGTCCTTTTAAGTAAAATTGTAAATTTTGAAAATGGAATATTTTCAAAAGATTTCAGATTTCTTATACACATGAACCCATAAAGGCAAATTCATTTTGTCTCTGTTTACTACATGTATACTTATGCTTATAACAGCACATTTTGTAATAGTTCAACCATGGAAGTGGCTCATGTCCATCAACAGATGAACAGATAAGGAAAATGTGGTATATACACATGAAGGAATACGCTACTGCCAGAAGGAAGGAAAAATTTGAGTCATTTGTAAGAAACTGGATATACCCTGAAACCATAATTTTAAGCAAAGTAAATTGAACACACACACTTAAATCATGGTTTCTCTTACATGAGAAGCATATGGTATGTATAAATAAAAAGCACAAGATAGATATTAGAAGTAGGTAGATAAATCTTTCTCTTTTTTTGATAAATCTTGGAAGGGAAGCGAAATCAAGAGATGGAGGGAGGAGTAAGGGAGGGAAGGGACAGGGGAGAAAAAAAGAAATTAAGATACATCATGGATGACATGTACCAACTACACACAAGTAATGTAAACATTATGCACTGAAAATATGAAGAGGAAGAGGATCAAAATGGGTAGGGGGGAGTGAGGGAAAGGAAAGGGATTAAAAAAAGAAGTAACGTATTATATACGGGAAACAATGCCCTATAAGTCATGTAAATATTATGTACTACATACACATACTAATAAAAAATATATTTGTAGAAATTCAATAGAAAAAATAAAGCTCTTAAATAAGCCCTTTACTAAAGTAAATTATGTGTGTATATACATTTTTAATTGACTAAAATTAATAGCTCACAGAATGACTAAGTAAGGGAGAGATTTAGCTGCTAATTTTTTACATATGATTTTCTCAAGTTCAAAGAATAATTCAGTCACTATAAAACAGTTACTTAAAAGTATCAACAGTGTGGGTTGGGGTTGTAACTCAGTGGTAGAGCATTTGCCAAGCATATGCCAGGCCTTGGATTCAATCCCCAGTCCTGGAAAGAAAAAAATGTAAATAGGATCTGTAGATATTAAGCCACAGATTCACCAATCATTAGAAAGTGTTAAAATTTTTGAAAAGTAGGCGTGGTCTATGAAAGAAAAGAGCCGTTAATACTTATGGCCAGGAGTCATGTTAGTAAAATATTATGCTAATGATAAAATGAAAATTATTCTTTTGGGAAACAAAAAAAGGTTAATATAATAGTGTGGGAAGGCTGGAAGGCTGGTGACAGCCATTATCAAGATGGCTGCCTGGGTCATTGTTACATGCTAGAGAAAGGGGGCCATGTAGCACTCAATGGCGACTTTATGACTCCTTATAAAGCTGTCCTCTAATGGCAGCTTGAAATTACCATCACATTCTTCCTCTAAATACTTTTTTTTTTTTTTTTGCGGCACCGGGGATTGAACTCACAACCTCGCACCTGCCAGACAGGCGCTTGAGCCACTGAGCCAAACTCCCGGCCCTGGTTTTTTTTTGAAGCAGGTCGCACTATGTAGCTCAGGCCGGCCTTGCGCTCGCGTTGTAGCCCAAGCCGGCCTCGAACTCACAACGCTCCGCCTACCTCAGCCTCCCGAGTGCTGGGATTAAAGGCGTGCGTAATTTAGTAAAACCCTTTACTGAAACAGTTACAAGCAAATGTGAGCTTTTAGTGATCTGTACATTCCACAAAAGCAGTAACTTTGACAGACAGATCGCTGACATGAGGTAAGCAAAATGTGTGAAGACAGTACACTTCAAACGTTCTATTTGGTTTACAAATCTAATTAATGTGTTTTCCTCCCTTGTTTATTTAAATAAAAGAACTTTTGCCACTGTTGGCTTATTTTAATGTGTCTTGTTACTCATCATCATCATTAATGTGTCTCCCCCACCAAATAGTGCCTTTTAATTGCCTTATACGTGAAGCCCTATTTTACATGAAAATTTTCTACATATTTGTTGATCCAAGCTATTTCTTTCCCCCTTGAATGTTAGCTCACAGAGGAAATTCTTAGGATCTACTTGGCATTAGAGATTTGATGATGATTTTTCCATTTTGGTGTTTTGTTGTCATTTAATTACTCAGTTCTTGACCTCGTGATGTTTTCAGTGATTTGGAAATGGTAAAGTGACCCATAAGTAAAAATCTTTTAATTAAAGAAAACAAAGGATCGGCTTCTACAGGAAAGCAGTCAGTCAGCAAGTTCTTGTAGTTTAAATCCAGAAGGACGTCTGTGCAGAGAGAGGAGAAAGAGCACAGGGACAGAGGTCGGAAGGGAGTCACCCCGGCACCTGCCGCTTCTGCCTTCTCTCTGACTGCTTCACTAGTGCTTGTCTGTCGTGTCTTTTCGGAGATTTTTTTGGAAATGGCAGTTTTCCCAGATTGCGTAGCTGTTTGGTCAGGACATACTATCTTTTTTTTTTACATCAACCTAAAGGTTTTCCTCCTCTAATTATTTGGCATAATTTGTTATTTAGAGGAAGGCAGAAAACATGATTTTCTTCCTCCTTATATCATAGAATACCATCTTCTTCTTGGAGGAATGAGGCTGTGTTTTGTTCAAAGTTGCAATTTATTGCCCCACTAAGAGAAAACTATTACCTACTTTGATCCCCAACTGAAACTTGTATTAGTGAATGTGTAATAATCATCATCTTCAGTATTAAGTATCCTACTGTCCTGATTTCTTTTACCTATTTTACCATTCCTCCCATCTACTCTTTCCTAATGTTTGCCTTCTTTAGGTCTTACTCTACATCTCTTAAGTCCTCCAAATTCAATTCGTTTTTCTTGTCCACCCATTCTTTCTGCTTTTATTGTCCTCCTACTTTTGATTTATTAGTAACATTGTAATCAATTAGTAGCAATCTAGAATGATTTGTATTATTCTGCCTTCATATCTAGTTTATGTATTTTCACCTTTACCTTTATCCATTTCATAGTGTGAACTTGTAACTAGTGCATACCTCAGGTCTCCATGCTGAGCTATAAATCAGGGGGTAGACTGTTTCCCAAATACTCTTAAACTCATTACAGTTCTTTCCTGTCATTCGTCTTTCAAGGCTCCATTCCTAGATCCAGCTGCCACTTTACATGCTTTGTGCCATATTTTATCTATGTCTTCTATGTTTCTAACCTTCAGTCACTTGAAACAGGCACAGAAAAGTAGGACTCTGACGTAAACCACATTTTGCCAGTCCCATGAGTGCTTGCCTCATCCTTGACAGCAATTTACAAAGTAGTTCTGGAGCTGGGGAAATTCTCCTCTTTCATCCTTTTCCTTTTGGGGGAATTTAGAGGTGTTTTCAAAGGGTGATTTACCAAGAAAACACTCTAAATCCTCAAGGATTATATATCCCTTACCTTGTAGTTGTTTCCCAGAGACCAAGCTTAATGGAACATTTTAACTTTATCCCTTCCCCTCCTTATCCTCGTCCTCCTCCTCTTTCTTCTTCATAAAACCTGATGTCACCGTAGTCTTCAAGTGAGATTGATTTAGCTCATTCATTCCACTTGGCACAACAATTTCACAAAAACACAAAAATGTCATTTTTCCTGGGTGGCTTAACATTAAGATGATCATTTTTTCTGCACTGCTGTGCTTTATTGTGGTTGAACTCTGAAGTGGCAGACACCTTACCAAGGAGGAAATGTCAGTCTAACAAGATGGCTCACGATAGCATGAAATCAGTGACTAGTAGAACAGTATCTGCGATCATTGTAACCCTCAACAAAACGAGATGGTAGGGAAGAGATACTGCCACCTTTGGCAACCTGAGAAATAGCCTCCTCTTCACATACTACTCTCTGAATAACAGTGACCTTCACTTCTTCTTCATGTGGGTACAAGGCACTGGCCCAGATCTGTGGGCAATAGAGCCTGTGGGATCTTATGACTAGTGCAAGACTTTAAAAAAAATCACCGTATGTGTTTGCTCTACATAATTACATTGATCATAGGAAGTTGGTACAAACACATAACACATCGTAATTCTTTTCTTATACCATTCCTCTTCGCTCCCTCCCCCCATAATGACAGCTAACATTTGCCAGCTGCTTACTGAATTCACTTCAAACAACTGGTGATTACTGGAGCCAGGTTTGGGTCACATGGCTAATATATGTGTGACTTTGTAAGATACTGCCAAACTATTTTACAATATTGAAATTTTTTGGCAGTAAATTATTACTAGAGGTTAGTGGTGTTGAACATCTTTTTACATGCTTACTTGAACAGATAATACTCCTGTAGCAAAGTGTCTATGCAAATCTTTTGCTCATTGATTAATTGAGTTGTTTAGTTTCTTATTGAGTTGTAAAAGTGTTTTATGTATACTGGAAACAAGTTATTTTTTGGATATGTGATTTACAAATGTGCTGTGTAGCTTAGCTCATCAGGCCATTAACATTTCCATTTGCAGAGACATGCTGAATTTTCTGAAATGAAGTTTATCAAGTTTTTCTTTGTATTATGCTTTCTTTCATGTCATAGCTAAGAAAACTTTGCCTAACCAAGAAAACTATGATTTTCACCTATCTTTGTTCTTTGAGGTTTTTTTCTAAATATATTATAATTTTAGATTTTATAATTTTATTATCCATTTTAGGTTAATTTTTATATATACTACAAGGTATCGATCAAATTTTAGTCATTGTTCCACATATTCAATTATTCTGGCATCTTTCATTGAAAAGATAGTCTTCTCATTGCTGAACTGTCCTTGCATGTAGGTTAAAAATCAATTGACTGTTCGTGTGGGGGTCTATTCATGATATCTCTATTCTGTTTCACTGATCTATTTACTTATCTTCATACCAGTACCACACTATCAGGATTATATTCAAAATAAGTCTCAAAGTCAAATGCAATAAATTTTTCAATAATTGTCTAAAATTATTTTGGGTACCTTAGGTTCTATGTTTTTTTCTATTTCTTACAAAACATTTAATGGGATTTTGCCTGGGATGGTTAAATCTGTCAACTTGAAAAAAATTAACAATTTAATATTGACTCATATCTTGACTTACTTTTGAATTTTTAAAACTTCCTTCTAACATATTTTTATTTTTATTGGTCTTGTGTATATTTTGTCAGAATTACCCCAATTATCATATATTTCTGATATTATCCTTAATGGTATTGGCTTATTAATTTAAACTTCAAGTTGCCCACTTACATTGTGTAAAAATGCATTTGATATTTTATTATCTTATATTCTCAAATTTTCCAAACACACTCAATAGTTCTAGCAGCATTTTTGAAGGTTGCATTAGTTTACAAGGAAGAAGGAGGCCTGAGACACCACACACTTTTCGCTTGGAGGTATCTTCATCTCAGTACAGTGTGCATTAATCTTATATCCCCCACTCAACACAAGAACACAATTCTCTCAAGATTTTATCAAGAGATATATCACTCCTAGTGTCCAACATGTTCCTCATTTCTCATTGGGACTTTATCAGAGTCACTTTAGTATTTTAATGTGTATTTTTCTCAAAGACAGTGGAAGACTTTACTCTGTACCTCTTCTCAATTCTTTCTTGGTCTTCACTGGGGTCACCTTAATCCATTTCTACCAACTCTGTCTTCAAGGAAGTGTAGGGTCTTACTGTTGCACTTGAATACTCTTCCAGCTTCCACCTGTTACCTAAGCCCAGGGTATTTTTTGGCATAGCATCTCATTTTTCAGTTTCAGAATCTGTTTTCATTTCCTGGGGCTATCATAACAGATTACCATCAATTGAGTGACAGCAGAAATTTATTCTTTCCCAGGTTTGAAGACTAGAACTCTAAAATCACAATGCTGTCCTGCCTGTTCCCTCTATGAAGTCTTTAAAGATTAATCTTTGCTCTCCTCTTTGCTTGTTTCTTGGTTGCCAGCAATCCTTGGCATTCCTTGCCGTGTGGTTACAGCACTCCAAGTTTTTGCTTCTGCAGTCGCATGGTCTCCTTGTATAAGTACATGAGTCATTTAGGACCCACCCTCATCAAGTGCAACCTCATCTTAACCGAACTACATCAAAAAAAAAACCTATTTACAAACAGGAACCTACTACAAATAGTCACAGGTACCCAAGATTAGGACTTCAACATATTTTGGATGACTACAGTTCAACACACCACATTGTATTATTTGGCTTTTAATTGTTGAGTGGTAGGAGTTATTTACATTAGTACTTGACAGGCTTTTAAATTGCAAATATTTCTCCCTGTTCTGTGAAATGTCTTTTTTGTTTTGCTGATGGTATATTTTAAAGTATGTGAATATTGAATGTTGAATAAGTCTTGTTAGTTTATTTTTTGTCGCTTGTGTCCATTAGTTTTAGAATATTTTGGAGTCATATTTTAAAAAGTTACTCCTAATCTAAAGTCATGAAGATTTATTTTGTTTTTTTCTAAGAGTTTTACAGTTGTAGTTCATATGTTTAAGTCCATGATCAATTTTTGTTTAATTTTTATTTATGTTATGAAGTAAAGGTCAAACTTTTTGTTGTTGTTATTGTTGTTTTGCGGCATTGGGGATCGAACTCACAACCTCGCACCTGCGAAACAGGCACTTAAGCCACTGAGCCAAACTCCTGGCCCTGGTTTTTTGAGGCAGGGTCGCAGTATGTAGCTCAGATGGCCTTGCACTTGCTTTGTAGCCCAAACCGGCCTCGAACTCACAAGGCTTCACCTACCTCAGCCTCCCAAAGGCTGGGATTAAAGTCATGCGCCACCATGCTCCGTTTGTAAAGGTCAAACTTTATTGTTTTGCATGCAGATATCCAGTAGTTCAGCATCATTTGTGAAAAGACTTCCCATTCCCCATTTACTTGTCTTGACACATTTTTAAAAATTCGTTGACCAGTCAATGAACATGGATGTTTTTTATTTAGGTATTCTTTAATTTCTCTCAACATATGCAATTCACAAACACTGCACATGTTTTACATTTCTTTTCTAAACTATCCCAAAGTAATTTTTGATTGAAAATGGAATTATTGCAAATGGAATTTTTCCTTGATTTCATTTTTTAATTTTTCATTGCAAGTGTGTATAAATGCAGTTAGTTTTTATATATTTATCTTATATCCTGCAACCTAACTGAACTTAAATTATTTAATTCTAGTAGTGGCTTTGTGGATTTCTTTGGATTTTCTGTATACAATACCATGCCATATATAATGAAAATAACTCTATTTTCTTTCTAATTTGAATGCGTTTGAGTTCTTTTCTTTAATTGCCCTGGTTGGAACATGTAGTGCAATGTTAAATACAACTGATGAGAGAACACATTTTTGTCTTATTCTGATTTTAGGTAGACAACTTTCATTCATTCATCACTAACTATAAGGTAAACTATGGGTTATTTAAAAGTACCCTTTATCTGGTTGTGGAAATTCCTTTCCAGTCCTAGTTTGTTAAATGTTTTCTCAGGAGTGAATATTAGATTCTTTGGTGTATGTTGAGATGATCATTTGGTTTATGTCCTTAATTTTATTAATATGCTATATTAATAAGGAGATTGTTGTATGTTAAACCAAAGTTGAATTCTCACTTAGTGTGGTATATAATGCTTGTTCTATTTTATTGGATATGGTCTGCTGGCATTTTGTTGAAGCTTTTTGCATATATCTCATAAATGATGTCAGGCTGTAGTTATCTCTATCCTTTAGTCTTCTAGTTTCACCCAGTCTGCCCTCTCCAACCATGGCTCTGCCCTCAGAGTCAGTTTCCTGTTGAATTGATTGATTGCATCCATGAGTCACATCTCTAATACATTCAGCAGAAGGCTGCCCAAGCCCACCCTTGCTGCTCTCTAGAGAACGTGTTTCACTTGTTGCATATTGTAGATTTTGAACTTTCTAAAACATCAGCACTGATTCATTTCCAGGTAAGAGTTCCTTCCTTAATTTGTCTCTTTCAACTTGCATTTTATTATAAACAGGGAGGCGAAAACAGGCCTTAACCTCCATACTTTGCTTGCAAATATCATCGATTAAATGTAAAAATTCTCTTGCATGTTCTACTTTTCACCCCATATTTTTTGCCACATTTTCTGACATTCAATGAGAATAATCTTTCTTCCAGTTTCCAATAACATATTTCTCATTTTCTTCTGTGATTTCACCAGGAATACTTCTAATGCTCATCTTTCTACCAATATTCTGTTATTCTGTTAGAGTAGAGGTATGCGTGTTCTTTATCTTGTACTGGGAATGGAACTGATGACCTCACTTACCAGGCAGGCACTGTGCCGCTGAGCTATATCCCTGACCCTTTGAATAGTCTTAGACAATCTAAGCCCTCTTTACTGTATTCCTCGTACCCATCTGAGTGCTCACAAACCACTTTTAGTGCCCATATTTCTACCAAACCACTGTTTAATGAAATGTACCCTTTTTTGAGCATACACTTCAAAATTTTCATGAACTCTCTACATTATCCAATACCAAATTTTTATTTTTAGGTATTTGTTAGAGTAGGGCCCCATGTTCTGAAACGAAAATCTTTATCAGGATTCAACACAAAAGCAGAACCAATAATAGAAACCAATAAGATATTATATATTGCTTTGTGTCCAATGTCTTGAAAATTGGCTTTTATATGTATGTATTATACCTATGTTTTTAGTTGTTTCAGCTAAGATCTGACCTTATTACTTCATGTAGCCCGAAGTGAAAATCTACTTAAAATTTTAAATCTCTGTATTCTCATTTGTAAAATGAAATTAATAAAATATATTTCATGAAGTTATTGTAGATATTCGTTTTGTTAATGTGTCTAAAATTTGACAGTGGCTTGTATATGATAAACAAATTATTATTTAACTTTGAATGACATAATTTTATACATTATCCTTTCCAAACATCTATAATGTTTTCCATTTATTTGTGGGACATATGGAAAGAATTTGACACATTTTTTAGAGCCCATCTATAAGCTGTGTTCAAAACCAGCAAATGACAATGTGCATTTTCCTTTGCTTTGGTGCTATGGATACTGGCTGTTACCTGATTTCGAAGTCTGATTCTTTGTTTGAGTGACAGTTCCTATCCTAGTTTACAACTAAGTAACTCAGTTTAGATATTAAAATCAGTGGCTGAGCCTTTAATTAGAATGTCCATTCTGCTTCTACGATGCATCTCCTTCTCCCCAGCCAACATTTACTTCCCTGGTATCTAGTCTATTAGTTTCTTTATGATCCTTCTTATTTACAACAAAAACAAGTTTATAGACTTTCCTCATGGTAGGCTTATGTATCATTATTTTGACATATTTAAAGTGTCATTTGTTTGACATCATTTGGAAGTAAAATCATGAATTTTTTTTTGTTTGCAGTCTGCAAACCCGGAATTATTTTTTTATTCATTGCATTTATTAGTATCTTTTAAATATACTTAATCATCACTTTCATCATAGGGACTTTGTACCTCTATGTGACTTATCTCAATTCCTCTTTTTCCCATTCTCCTTTCCTCCCTTCAATCCCTCTTCCCCTCCTCATTTGCAAAAGCTTTGTTTGCATTTTTTCTTCCTTTTCCTTTTCTTTTTCTTTTTCTTTTCCCTTCCTTCCACTCCTCCTTCCCTCTCCTTAGTTCCCCTTCCCAACAGAGCATTTTCTTCCTACTTCATAATATCTAGTGTACATTCCTTATTTACACTTTCAGTTTCTTACACCAGAGAAACAATGTGATATTTACACATGTGTGTTAAATTTATTTCAATTAAGCATATGGTCTCAAGGTCCATTTATCTATAAATGTCTCAAGCGTATCCTTCTTTATGGCTGAGTAGTACTCCATTACATTAAAAAAAAAACCCTACATCTTTAGCTGTTCATTGGTTGACGGGCATTTGGGTTGTTTCCAAGATTTAGGTATTACAAACTTGGCTGCTATAAACATGGGTGTCCATATGTCACCGTGGTAGGATGTTTTTAATTCAGGAAGCTACCAAGAAGGAGGATAGCTGGGTCTAATAGAACCTCTAGTATGAATTTATTAAAGACATGTGCTTTCCAAATCATTTTCATATTAATTTTTACTTTCTTATCATCATTCTCTTATCAGAAAAATATTTTTATGTAAAGTATTTGGCTTTTTTATTCTACTGTAACACCCACACCTAATTCTGCAATAAATGGGTGGCATGTGATTATTGAACAGGGAACTTTACTGTAGCTAGAATTTCCTTTGGTTTATATATGAGTTTTCCTTGCCTGGGGAATCACATTACTAGAGTACAGTTTTCACTGCCAAATGGGGAGGGGCTTCTCAGGTCAGTGCCTCCTCTACAGAGAAGTACAGCCCAGCGTTGTGCAGTTCCCAGCAGGTCCCACCACACCCTGTGTTCCCTTCTAGTGGCCCAAGTGGCTAAGGGCTCCATTTCCATCTGATGTCTCAACACCCATCATTGTAGCTCTGTTCAACTGTTTACTTTCTTGTTCACAATGATATATTTTTAAAACATCCCTTGTGGCAGCTTCCAGCCATGCTAGGCTGCTTGTCTGATGTCTTACTTTTTCCATTGCTGAGGCAAAATGCACAACACCCAGAGTTAAAGGGTGACAGGCTTATTTAGCTCACAGTTTGTGGGGGTTCAGTCCCTCGTTGGTTGTCTCCGAGGCAGGGTGGCACATGGCAGAGGGGCAATGGTTCATGGTAGTACAAGACAGCAAAAGCAACAAGAAAGTAGGGAGAAGAGACAACCTCTTAGGGCCTTTGTATTGCATGTAGTCTACCCACCCTAGGGCGGGTGTAGCATTTATACCCTTAATCCCAGCATTGAACCATGAATCACTCACAAATTCTAGATTCAGCCACCTCTGAAAAGACAGCCCCCCCATGACTGCATAAGGCTTTGGAGGACATCTAGACACAAGCCATAACACCTGGTGTTCCAAGTTATCTCCCTGGGTACCAATTACTGTTTTCATTTGTATTTTAGTTATAAAGTTCCATAGATTTTATTTTATTTTTTATTTAATTTTTAATGTTTTTTGTGGCACCAGGGATTGAACTTACAACCTCGCACCTGCCAGATAGGCACTTAAGCCACTGAGCCAAACTCCTGGCCCTAGATTTTTTAGGCAGGGTCACACTATGTAGCTCAGGCCGGCCTCAAACTCACAACACTCCTCCTACCTCAGCCTCCTGAGTGCTGGGATTAAAGGCGTGTGCCACTATGCTGGCTAAAGTTCCATAGATTTTAAATGACATATGCTCACTACAATTTTTCTTACAGATTCCATTTTTTATAGAATGTGGATTTTGCAGAACAAGAGGTTATTTTTTTGAGGTTATATATCTATTGTATTACATTAGAAATACTTCATATGTTGTCAGAAAATTTTCTTATTTCTTTCTTCACTTACTAAAATACAAATGTACAAAAATAAAACATTGTCATTTGCACTGATTGATTTTGTTGACTGAAGTGGCAATTTCAATTTTAAACCAAGATAGTGAAAATAGTGACAGAAACAGATGAATCTCATATCTTGTGTCTCACTTATTTGTATATTAGAGTCCCAAATGTGGATCACAATGCATTACCACATGATACCCAGTGAGGGATTATAATCAGAAAACATCAAAGGGTTTAAAAATGTCGCATGTCTTTAAAAATGTAGTTAGAATTCCTTGATTATTTTTGCTGAGATGCATATTTAAAATTCTGCAGTATTCAGCTGATAATCTGTTAGTTTGATTTTGGCCCCACAGTGCTTTTTTATGGAAAAAAAAGTAAAACAAAATTTCATACAAAATAATAGGAGAATAATAATAGTTAATATGGGGTCAGGGACATTGCTCAGTAGTACAGTGGCTGCCTGGTAAGCATGAGGCCCTGAGTTAAACTCCTGCTACCAAAAAACCAAACAAAACAAAAAACAATACATTGAATATTGTTGTTTTAAAGTACTCAGAGTACAAGATACAGACATAAAAAATTCTCCAGTCAGTGTTAGCACAAATATTTCTTTTCAATGAACTAAGAGACACTAGTAGTATAACTAACTAGCGTTTTTTTTACTTTTCCCTTCCTTCCTCTCCCCTTTCCCCCATCCTAGTTCTTTTTTCCTTTTGAATAATTTCTTCCCATTTCATAGTATCTATTGTACATTTTAGACTTCATGTACTCTTTCAGTTTCTCATATCAGGGATACAATATGATGTTTACACATGTGAGTCTGATTAATTTGAATTATTAGTATGAGGGCCAGGAGTTTGGCTCAGCGGCTTAAGCGCCTGCCCTGGCAGGTGCGAGGTTGTGAGTTGGATCCCCGGTGCCGCAAAAAAAAAAAAAAAGAAAAGAAAAAAAAAGAAAAAAAAATGAATTATTAGTATGGTCTAAAGTTGTATTCATTTACCTATAAAGATCTCAAGTGTACCCTTCTTTATGACTGAGTAGTACTCCATTATATGAAAAGACCACATCTTTTTTATACAGTCCTTTGTTGATGAGCATTTGGGTTGATTCCAAGATTTAGTTATTACAAATTGTGCTACTACAAACATCATAGGTGCACATATATCACTGTGGCATGATGTTTTTAATTCTTCTGGGAAGGTACCCAGAAGAGGAATAACTGGGTTGAATCGGACCTCTAGTCCTAGTTTTTGAGAACTTTCCATACTGATTTCCTTACTAGTTGCACCAGTCTACACTTCCACCAAGAGTGGAGAATGTTTCCTTTTTCCACACAGTCCTTCCAGCATTTGTCATTGGTTGAGCTCTTGATAATAGTCATTCTTTCTGGCATTAGATGAAATCAATGTTTTAATTTGCATCTCTTGAATGACTAACAGTGTTGAACACTTTTTCATATATTTATTTGCAGTTTGTATTTCTTCATCTGAGAAGTGTGTATTCATCTCAGATGCCCATTTTTGGATTGGATCTCTGAATTTGGACTGTCTTATTTTTTTCAATTCTTTATATGTTCTAATATAAGTCCTTTATCTGAGGGACAATTGGCTAAAACTTTTCCCACTATGTGAGTTGTCTTTTCACTCTGTTGGTGATTTATTTTGATGTGCAAAAGCTTTTAAATAAGATGACATCCTAGTTGTTGATTTTTCAAAGTATTTCTGATGCAGTCTGGGTTTTGTTCATGAAGTCTCTGCCTACACCTATGTCTTCAAGATTTCTAACTACCTCGCCTCCAGTCAATTAAGTATTTCTATTTTAATGTTTAGATTTTTAATCCATTTTGAATTTACTTTAGTGGATGGTGATAGATATGGGTCTAATTTATTCTTCAGCAGGTAGAAACTCAGTTCTTTCAGTACCATTTCTTTAAGAGGCTATCTTTCTTCCAGGGAGCATGTTTGGCCCCTTTGTCAAAGATAAGGTGGCTGAGTCTGTTTGTGGTTGTGTCTGCATCTTCTAATCTCTTCCACTGATCTTCAGGTCTGCTTATTTTTTTGCCAGTACTATGCTGATTTTATCACATTAGCTTTGTAGTATAAGTTCAAGTCAGGGATTGTGATGCTCCCTGCCTTGCCTTTGTTGTCTCTTCTGTTTCCAAATGAATTTTAGGAATGTTTCCTCTAGTCCCAAAGTGATTTTCAAAAAATTTTAGGGAGTCACTTAAAGTAGAAGGAAAATAATAGTTTTTAGCAGAGTATTTTTCCTCTCATACCTCCTTTTATAATTGGGTAATGGCTATTAAAAGGTATAAAGCACTATTGTTTTCCATTTCATGCTCAGAAGTGTTGCATTTTCTGTCTCTTCTGCACCTGAGGACACTAGGTTAGGAAAGAGAAAAGCTTTGTATTCTTTTTTTTTAAGTACACTGCAGACTTGACCTAGCCTTTCCTATCCCATCTCTGTGCACTCTTCATCCTACTCGAGTCCCCATAGCAGCAGTGAGCGCATCAATTTAGAACGACCAGCGCCAATCTCTCAGCCCGCCGATGGGGCAGTAAGGAAATGCTGGACAGTCAAAACATTAAATCCACTCTAGTGAAGATTTACAGCAAAGCCCTCAACATCTCCGCAAAAGCATAATTTAATAAACTAGACACTGTGGCAAGTTAATAATATTAAGAGGATCATCTATAAATTCTGATTTCTTGTTTTTATTTTGCCTATCCTTCTGAGTTGTTTAATACAATTGGTGCCTCCATTCTGATGGTTAAACTTACAATGTTTTTCTTTATGATGGTGCAAAGCAATATGTATTCAATAGAAGTCACACTTCAAATTTTTAATCTTAATGTTTTCCCAAGATAGTGATACGTGCTGAGATGCTGGCCAGCATAATGAGCCCCAGCTCCCAGCAAGCCCCAGTCATGAGGGAAAACGACTCACAGTTCCCAGTGCGCTGGCATTCTCCGCAATGATGCTAATGAGGGGCTTTTAGATATAGTAAATGCATTTTCATCTTGTGCCATTTTTAACTTATAATGGGCTTAGTACAACATAGTTCTATTTTAAGTCGAAGAGCATCTGTATTGGTAATAATCAAAAAGTTTGCAGGTTCTGGATGTACTTAAGTAAAATAAATAGGAGACTTAGAGGAATACAACTACCATCTTCAAATGTGTCACGAACATCTATGTACAGGGAGAAGGAGACATATGTTTCTGATGTCCAAGTAGAATGCAGGCTTGTGGAAGCCAGGATCCCACACCTCTTCTGTTTTAGTCACATTAAATTTAGCAACACATATCCTCCATACTCAACATAGAAGGCATTAGAGAAATATTGCTGTAAGGTAAATTACTAATAATTCAACTAATTACAAGAGGCAAGCATTGAAGATAGAATAAAACGGATTTTGAGTCAAAAGGATGCTGTTTCTTAAAATTAAAGCAATCTCATGAAAGACTGGCCTTCCTCAAGGAGTGGTAGCCTTCTCATTACTACAAGTGTTGAATGTATTATTGATGATCTATAATTCCTGCTCTAATGCTTAAATATTATACTGCAGGGAGTTTTGTTTGTTTTGGTCAGGAATTTAAGAGCTTGGGAGTATTCCAGGAGCAGTGATGATGTTTGAGCCACTAGATAAATTTTTAGCAAGGTTAAAGAAAATAATTATGTAGTGATATTGTTAAAGACTAGTAAGAAAGACTTTACTCAGCACCATCACAATAGATAGAGGGACAACTTCAAAGGGTCTTACAACAGAAGAGAAATACCAGGGTTAAATTCAAACAGAGCAAAGGCAAGCCAGAATTGATAGTCAAGGATCAGTGTGTGGGTCAGTGGATGGAAAATACCAGAGGTGAGGGAGATTCTGGTCACATTGACCTAATAGAACTCCTACTAAAGACAGGCAGAGTGACCAGACACCATCCAGGAGTGGAGGGGAAAAAAGAATATGATTGGATAGTGTATTATCAGATAATGAGGATGGAGGCGAAGGTTATTGGTCAGATTCTCATTACTGGGACCAAATACTCAACATACACACTTTAAAGGTTCATGATTTCAGAGTTTTCAGTACATAACCAGCTAGCTCCAAGGCAGAAAAACTATGGCAGAAGAGCGTGGTGGGGCACAACTGCTGGCTCTACGGCAGTAGGAATGAGTACCAGCGCGACAGATTCCCTCCAAAGAGACTCTCCCAGTGACCCACCTCCAACTGGGCCCGACCTCCTAACAGAACGTTAAGTTATGGGTATCAGTGGATTCATGAATTTAGTGCCCATGATCCAGTCTTCTCTCCGTGGCTCACTTAATCCCGTCGGTGACAATTAAGATGAACTGGCAAAGCGGGTAGAGGTGGAGATTTCTGGCTACAATGAATAGAATGCAGGCTGCTAAAACTGGATCTTACAAAGAACTGACAGACGGACCTTCAGAGAAGGTTCAGAAGTCTGACTCAAGCTTGGCCAAGGGAAGGATCTTTGCAAGCAAATAGAAATGAGAAGAAAATAGTGAGGCAATTGCCACATCGATTTAGCTCTGGAGACCATGTTAAATGGGAATTCTTGGGACATTGCATGTAAATCCTCGTATTTAACTAAATTACTGCATGGTTAGAAATTAGACATGTGGTTTCTTCAAGGATTTATATTACAAAGATGATCCAGAGACTGACTGATAAATCACTAAAACTATGTCTATGCGATCCAAATGCAGTGGCTCCCTCTCTCACCTCTTACTTCCTGAAGGCTTCATCCAAACGTTTCCTCATCGCTTTGTGATGCTAGCTTCACTATCGCTTGGCTAATCACTTTCTTACAATGGGTGCTCTCTGTTTTCTCTGGCTATCACCTAGCTACTTTCTCTAATTTTCTCCTTGGCATTTATCAACATTAAAATGTTACATATGATTTATACTGATAGTCTACCCTCCAGCAGAGGTCCTTAAAGGTAAAGATTTTCGTAAATTTCGTTTGCTACTGTGTCCCTAACACTCAGAAGAGTGCTGCATGCACCATAGACTCACAATGGAATGCACTGAGTTGAAGTACAGGGGAACACCAGATACTTGCCATCTATAGAGCTTTCCTTTTCTGACTCATGATCTCTGAATGACCTTGTATCACTCACAAAACCATTTCAAAGAAACAAAATAAAATAAGTAACCAGGTACCGTGGCACTTACCTGTAATCCCAGCAATTCAGGCGTTTGAGGCAGGAGGATCTCAAATTCAAGGCCATCCTGGGCAATCTAGTGAGACACTGTCCCAACGTGGAAAAACAAAATAAAGATTGAGGATGTAGCTCAGTGGTAGAGCATTCCTGCCTTCAATCTCTAGAACTACAAAAATAGAAAGAGAGGGAGAGAGAGAGAGATAGGAAGAGAGAGAGAGAGAGAGAGAGAGAGAGAAAGCAAATATGTATCTGTATAGTCATGTACTATATGCTTGTATTTTCAGCCTTGTTGAGGAAATAAAGACAAAACATGAAAGCACAGGAGGAGACAAGTGAGTATTCAAGTACTGAGTGCCTCTGTCATTGCTTGTGACGTTTGCTCATCATTTCCTCCTATGTGGTACACAGCACTTTTTACCCGTTATGTCACGACTGCTGCAGCCTCATGAGATGGCTCTTGTGACTCCTATTTTTCCAGATAATAAAATTCAGTCTCAGATTTTAAACTTATTTACAGCCACACAATCTATAAAAGTGAAAAAACAAGGATTCAAATCCAAAGCTTCTTTTCAGAGTGTCTGAACCATTGCCCTGCTCGGAATATCCTTTTCCATTCTCTCATGTGCCACACATTTCAACTTTTTTGAGACATAGATGATACCCACCTGTGTCACCTCTGTGTCTGGGGCTAACTTACGTGCAAGCGGCATTCATCATAAACAGAGCAACGCCTCCGAAACTGAGAGTTCACTAAAAGAAAAAGGAAGAGATATTTTTGAATTTTAATGAGGAAAGATTTTGAATATTTTTAGTTTATTTTTCTTCGCATTATAAAAAATTTTAAAAATTTAAAAACTCAAAAGTGAATGGCAGAGGTGATTCTTCCTGCCTCCCCCATTTCCAGCCACCTGCTGCCCTCTGCAGTAAAGCTGATACTGGTTTCCCTCTGCTGAGAAAGTGGGCTATACTTTCACTGCTTTAATAGAAATATTAATTGACACAACACATTTCCAGAGACTTCAGGAGTCATAACAGGAGATTCTGGATGAGTGGAGGAGATACTGAAGTCTCTGGTCACATAGGAACCTAAAGCCAAGAAGTTGCAGAGGGGAGGATGGTAAAGCACCTGGGGTGTGTGCCACATCCCTGAAAGCTATCACTGTGCTTCGGAGACCCACAGCCACTGTTGTGGCCAAGATGCCCGAACTTGGGGCTCTACACTGAGAAGGTAGTGAGGGAAATCAGAGAGAGAAGAACCACATGTGTTAGATGGACCGTATCTCTTCAGTATCCTGTGTTCTTAGACAGTAAACTCCCTGAAGACATAGACAGTTTTTGTACTTTTTCTTTGATTCTAACAAAATGTGTGAGGATGGGTGATTTATAAAGAGAAGAAGTTAGAGGGCTCTCAGTTCTGGATGCTGAAAGCCCAAAATCAGTTAGTGCATCCCATCCGTCTGGCCGCTGGTGAGGCTGTAACAGTGGGTGATACTGTGGCAGGAGTGGGCAAGAGGGAGACATCACGTGGTAAGACAGGAAGACGGAGAGTGGGGAGCACTCTTTATAACTCCCTGCTCTTGAGGAAGGTAACTCACTCCACTAAATCAGCTTTAATTCTGAGGACAGCACCCCAGTGACTGGAGCTCCTCCCACTAGGCTATTCTTATTAAAGTTCTGCCACCCGTATGCCATCACACGGAGCGCCAAGCCTGGGGAGGCAAACCCCATGTGAACCACAGTGTGTGTGCCTGGCTTATCTACCGCCGTGTCCGCTTGCTTAGCACACTGCTGGCCAAGGTAGATTCGTGAGTAGATGAGTGGCCTTGCAGGGGCTCAGTCTCAAGAGGCCATTAAATCCCATCAGTTTCATCCTCTTCCTTCTTCCTTTGTGAAATCCTGGAAACTTGGATTTCTTCTTCCCATTTAAGATGCCTCATACCCTGTTTTTGCGATGTGGTGTTCTCCTGTGATTGCTATGGCTTGGGACACCGTCTCCCTCTTTCCCTTCCATTTGGTTCTAAGGATGAGCAAAATGAACTCTTTTTACTTTAGAAATTTTACACCCAATCACAAGAGGGAGCAGCCAGAATATCACACATGGAGAGACTGTAAATATTATGAAGGAATGGAGGGGGGCACTGCAGGAGTCTGAATTTGCCAGTAAGTCTCCCACAGAGTGCTTCTGCTTCCTCTAATCCACCTGAGACAATGGTTCTATACAGTTGGGAATGAAAGAAAGGACGCTACAGCATTCTCCCTTTGAGGGAGAAGCCGGGTGCCAGTCCTGGGCTCCATTTTTCTTAGGTCCTTCATTTCCTTGGCTCGCTTGACTCCTTATTCTCCATCCAGTCAAAGTTATGTAGCGATCAGGCCACTTTCAGGCATCTCTGTAATCCATTCTCCTGCTCCTGTCTGAAGCCATCAAGGCTGAGTACTATTAAATAAGCAAATCTTTTAAGCAATCACTTCTATTGTCCCTTTCTAACAAGTTTTCCCACTGCAGAGGGGGAAAATTTGTGTCTGTTATGTAAGGAGATGAGTAATTGCGCTGCTTTGATGGATAAATGACAAATGTTCCTCCTGAGGATATTTAAACACAGATGTTTGATTTAGTCTCAGTTTCTCTCTTTTTATTTTCTCTCCAAACAGTTGAGTATTTCTTCAGTGCCCACATTTAGACATTCCTATAGAGATAAAATTGTTGTTGACAATTGCAGGTATACATGTAATTATTGTCGGGGATAACCCGGTAGTTTTTATGAAGCTATTGTTGTATGATTTTCTAATTTTGCTTTGTAGTGATGAGGATTGCATAGATATCTACAAGATGCCCTCTGGATTATGCTTGATACATATACATTTACATCTAAGGGGTATTTAGTTTAAAACATTTTATGTTCTCATTTCATTACTAAGCTTTTAAAAATATACTTTTAGTTGGACATAGTGTTACACACCTGTAAATTCAGAACCAGGATGCTGAGGCAGGAGATTGCCAGTGGAAGGCTAGTCCCAGTCACTTACTGAGACCTTGTCTCAAAAAAAAAAAAAAAAAAGACAGTATTTTTTTGTGAGAATCTTATTTCTGAGTGGAAGGTGGAAGAAATATACTAATTTTTCCTAAGAATAATTCAAAAAGCAAAAAGCACAATGTAAGTTTGTCATTAACAAGAGTTATAGAAGATACAGATAGAGGGTAAAATATTTTAGATAACTATGAAGTATTGTTTTGCATCCACAAAAATTGGGCTTTGTGTCTTTGGATTGAGTTTTTTGCACTAGATCATAAGCTTTAGAGAAGTGAACCCTGGATATGAATTCCAGTTCCATAGATAACTGGCTCTTTTGCTATTCTTTTTGGTCAGATACAACTTTTCCAAAATTGACTGCTTTTATCTACAAAATAAGGCGATAAAAATGTTTGTCTTACAAAGCTGATAATTAGAGGTGATCATATATCTTGTATGTTTAAGAACACATCTCAGAAACCAGACATTATAGGTTTGAACTATGCAGTTTCAGACATGGACTAAATATATTTGTCCTTCATTTTATCACCTGTAAAATGAGAATAACAACATGGATTCTTAATTGCAGTGTGTTGTGAAGATTAAAAAAATCAGTACTGTGAGGGTCTCTGGGACATAGTAAATGCTGAGTAAAACTTACCTGCCACAGGCATTGTGCGGACCCTGACACATATTCTCACCCGCAGTGTGGGTTTCTTTCATCAAGTCTAAATGTATTTAATAAGCTAGTTTTCCACATAGCTGGGTTTTTTAATATGAAGCAAGTGGTCACTCAGTAGCTATAGGGAAATCTAATTTCCATGTCTCCTCCACAGGTTTATCCATATCATACGATTGTGAAACCCAAGCCTTATCCCTCCTCTACGCTTCTTTGTGAAGGCAGAGACTGCCTTCATCTTGGAATGTTTCTTACTACTTAGCAGACTGCCTTGCCGGTATGAAATATTTGTGCCTAATGATTATTTCTGGACTGTGTAAGATTGGCCTCCCATTTTGGAAAGAGCTCTAGCGGCAAAGAGCAAGCTCAGAGGATCAAAAACAATCAAAGAAGAACTGCAGAGAGAAATAAAGTTTAGAAGAAATTGGAATTTTTAAGCCCTAAGGTGCTCACACACAGTGAAAAGGGTGTGGGATTCTGCTTTAGCACAGAAAATCTCATCTTGGGCATGATATTAAGCAAGTATCTTCATCAGGTCTCTATTTCTCCATCTGTATTATAAAAACTTACTTCTCCCTCTTTGTATTTCATAGAGATGCTTAGAATTATTAATAGTGGTAATATGGGAAAGTGCATTGTAAGCTATAAAATTCATGTACAAATATTAGAGTCATTGTTATTCAATCTGAGAGACAAGCCAATGATTCTAAAGGAGCTCCTAAATGGTTTTCTTGCCAATTATATATTGGTAGCTCATTCTTTTTCAGCTGCGTTGGTTTTAATCTTGTCTGTGGAATTCATTTTGAATATATGAAGAATCTTCCTGGAAACCATTGGTCCATTGAATATAGCTGGAATCCATTGGTCCTGCCAACTAGTGAACCTATGAGGTGAACCAGTACCTAATTCTATAAATTTACTCTTAGAGTAAGTCGGATGTGCATCAACAGTGGGCTGGCAGGCTGTAGTAAGGAGCAGACATAAAGATCTAAAGTGCTGCTCCGTATTCTGCTCAGTCTTCAGAACAAAAGCCAAGTGCCCTTCCCCTTCCTTAACTGGCCCCGCCACCTGACCTCTTCCATTCATACCTCCAACCACTAGCACCCACAGCCTCATTCAAAGCATGAGGCAAGGGGTAAAGTGGCAAACATTCCTGCTCATATCTTTGATAACAACCGTGAATTATGTTCCTCTAAGTATTAACCATAAGGGAATATGAAACAGTGTATAATGCCAATGGAGCTTTAAAAAAAAAAGATTGACCCTAGAATAAAATCTCAGCTCACTGCTAGAAGCGATGTAACTGATAAAACCACTGCAGAACGCATCAGAGGGAAGAAAGGGAGGTCACTAAGTTCAAGCCCTTGGTTTTAGTACAAGGAGTCATGTAGTACATTTCTCTTCGTGTGCCAGAGAGCAGAATGATTTTGGAGCTCGTTTATTAACAACGAGTGCTCTGTGGGCTCCGAAGCTGGACGATGCCCCTCTGTGACTCAGCAGGGGCTTTGGTCATCTCTGAGAGTGTGAGCGACTGCTCCGTCATTCGGGGATAGTTGAATAAGCAATAGGGGAAGGGATGAATGACGAAAGGATGATGATGTGCTCTTTTATTAACGAAAGGAGGCAGCTACCCCTGAGTCACTCGCAGGGTGATGGGCATTTCTTATTAAGCTGTTTTCCTGATGGTGGCTTCGCACTGAGCCATTTGCCCTCCCTACTTCGTTCCCTGCAGGTCTACTAGGTAAGGAGAGTAAGTTAACCAGTTGAGAGGTGAAGTCGAGGCCAGAGGTTGAGGAACAGTTTGCAACTGAGAGCCAGAGCCAGGCTGACTAGTTCCTAGGGGAAGCCGTAGTCCCTCAGCATATGGGAGCTCTCTGGATTTTTTAGGGAAGGGATGACAGAAAACAGTCAAATCCTTGCTGAGCTCATTATCTTACATTAGCTTTCATGGTCTGGTGAACATTGCAGGAGGGAGAATTCTCTAAAGCCTTGGAAAAGTGTGTAGATGAAAGTAGGGGAAAGTTCTTTAAGATAAAGAGAAAATTCAGTTAAGCTCATAAAGAAAAAGATTGTTTATACTTCCAATCATGCAAAGAAAGCACAAACTGCATGAACAAGGAGGCTGTGTTTGGGAATAAGCCGAGGACTGAGCTGACTTGCAGGATGCGAGCAGAAAGTGACCAGAGCAGGGAACAGTTAGTGACCACCCCCCCACACACACCCCTTAGATCTTTACTAAGAGGTGAACTTGCAGAATTCACTTTGCTGCTCTGTTTTCCTCTGTGCAAACTGGGTGATGACATTGACTCTCTTCACAGGAAAGCGCTAAGTGAGGATTAACTAAATAATGAGGGTAACTTGGAAGGGTGGTGGGAATGCTCCATAAAATTGCTGATAGATTTCTCCCAGTGGGAGACTTCCTTCAAAATCCTTTCATCTAGGTCTTCCCATTGCAGCTATCGCTGCACCCTCCACCTCCCCTCCCCCACATCCCTCGCCTCCCAGGACCTCTGGACACCTGGGGACAACCAGAGCCATCAGGACTCAACATCTCCCTTTATTGGGAGAGAAACTGAGTCAGGAATTTTGGCCAAGTTGCCAGGGATTTACCATCAGTTCTGTTGGAAGGAAAACACCTTGTCAAAAAATATGCCTTTCCAAGCATATATTGTACAAGATTTCTTGAGAACAATTTAGCGAAATACATATTGTAAATTCTCTGAAATGTGTGTAGCTGTTTCCCAAGAAAGTCTACTTTCAGCACACAACTGCTGTCTTCTCTCCTCCACATGAGGGTGGCACCTTCAAGAGGGAACTTAACCACTTTGGGACTTATAACTCACCAGCCCCCTGCTCTGATCTACTCATGAGCCTGCTGTTGGTCTGAAAAGTCTTCTTCTGAGGGAGCATCTGCCTTCCATAGGCTGTTTGTTCTCTGTTTATGGGAAAATTCAAAGACATATGCATATTTTCTTGGAACCATGGGAAGATGACCGAAGAGGCTTGCGTGGTCATCATTCATGATTTCTGTTTCCCAGATGAGGCATGGGAGGCTCTGGAAGGACAAGGAGCTTACCCAAGCATTCAGATTGTTTCAAGGTCAAAGGAACGCCCAGAGTGCAGGCTCTGTAACTCCGACGTGGTCTCCTCCCCAGTAAAGGGAAATTACATAAAGTAAAGAAAACTGTATTGAACCTTTATAAAGTAGGAAAAGAAATAATGTGTAGTGCTGTGTGCATTATGGTCCTTCAAAATATTCTATTGGGAGTATTTACAGTTTCCTCTGTGCAGTCTAAGGTTTGGGACTATGGACCAAATTCATTGAAGCTTTCGATCTAAGAAGTACAAGTTCTAAAATCCAAAGAAAAGAACATTCGTTATCAGTCACTAAGCTAAGGCTTAATATATTATGTGTCCCTGTACTTGATTTTCATTCGGGCACTGTGGACAGGTGCTTACTGTATGCCAAGCTATTTCATTTTGTTGCTGGTTGATTTTACATGTCAACCTGCCTGGACTACAGGATCCCAGATATTTGGCCGACTGTTATTTGGAATATGCCTGTGAGAGAGTTTCAGGGTGGGATTAACGTTGTAGTTGTTGACCGGGTAAAGCAAAGTGACCTTCCTAGTGTGGGGGCCCCAGTCGGTCCATCGCCTGTCTGAACAGAACCAAAGGACTGAATGAGAGCGACTTCTTTGCGCCTAAGTGCGTGGAGCTGGAACTTCAGTCCACTCTGGCCTTCAGACTCAGATGGAAATGTCGGCTCTTCCTGAGGCTGGGGTCCTCTGGTTTTTAGACTGACCGTAGATTTTGGGACTCGTCAGACTCCATTATCACATGAGCCAGTTATAATAAATCTACTCTCTCTCACACACACAAACACACATACCCTTAGTTCTTTTTTCTCTAGAGAGGCCATGTTTATATTTGTGTTTATATTTGTACCACACACACATACAAACACACATACACACACACGCTCAGTCCTCCAAAGGTGCTCGGAAATAGTGCAGTTGTTGTTGCTGTTGCTGTTGTCATCCTATCTTTAAAACTGGAACCAATATTTACACTGCTTAAGTTGCATGCCCATCAGGAAGAACTGTGAATTTACCCCCAGAGTTCTTAGTTCTCCAGTCATGTTCTCCAGGAGCCCTTGTTGGCTTGGGTAATCATTTAGAATATATTAGTAAGAGTAGAAAACATGTTGCAAGGCCAAGGCAAAAGATATCTAATTATACTATAGATGAGATCCTAGAAATACACTTCATTAACATTTTTTTAGGCTTATAACATGTTATTTTTAACTCTTCTGGAACAGAATGATACTACATTAAAACCAAAGACATCTGAACAAGATGCAGATTTTAGTTAAAATTGTGTCAAAATTGATTCACTTATTATAACGAATGCATTTTATTAATAGAAAGCCTAAATAATAGTAGAGACTGAGTATGGGATATATGGGAGCCCTTTGTATTCTCTTCACAGTTTTCTATAAATCTAAAACTATTTTAAAATAAATAACTTATTTAAAATAAGTTACAAAACATTCTATCAAAGAAAGAAAATAATAAATACTATTTAAAAACTCTTGCTCCTGCTTCCTTCTACAGTGTCTGAAATTCTAATCATTAGTACACTGCTGTAATTTAAGAATAATTGAGAAATGTCTTCCCAAAAGAGAAACCCACTAAGCCTTTTCTCACCTTATTTCCTTCTCATGCTAGGCAGATAAACTGGCTGTTGTCTTTAAAATCAGACAAACATATCTTTGAAGAGTGGCACACAGGTCACAGAAACACCAAAAAGGAGGAGGATGGATAGTTCTCTGCCTATACCTGCTGCTGGCTGTCCCTGTCCCTGTCCCAACTAAAGACTTCAGTGACAACCAAAGGGCAGCAGGGAACATCTTCATAGGTTCACAAGGGGTTGAGGTGTGCTGGATAATTTCTGCATAAGTAGGATATTTCCTAAAGGTTTGATCCAAAACCACAAGAAGTGTAGTTTTGGTTTCTGTTGAAAAATAATTCTCTTATGTAGACAACTCTTAGACTTGAAAACATACCAAGCCTAGTCCAGGACTAGGCCATGCTGTGGGGAGGACTGGGAATAAATGCTCTAGTTTGGAGTCCTGGCTGTGCCACTAATTGAATCTGCTGCTTTGAAATTTAATCTAAGTGTTGCATCTCTAAAAGGAAGAATGTGGATGAGTTGACTGCCTTACCCATTGTGCACTGGAACCCTAGGGGTTCCTTGGAAATCTTCCAGGTGCCGGGTTTGAATGCAGTTCTCTGGACTCCTCAACCTGGATTCAAGTGAAGCACCTTAACGTTTACCTGTTCCACATATTGAGCTTTGGGAGATGATTTTGTTTGAGAGCAGGGATTTTATTGAACTCTAACATCGATTGACTATAAAATTATGAATAATAGGGTTCAAAAATCTCTTTGTGGCATGCTGCCAATACTGATCTGGTACAGGACAAAATACACACACACACTGAGAGAGAGAGAGAGAGAGAGAGAGAGACAGAGACAGAGACAGAGACAGAGACAGAGAGAGACAGAGAGGCAAAAATTGATTTAGGTAGTTTCAAAACTAAAATATCCCTGCCAAGATGGTGTCCAAAACATTCCTTTCTCTCTCTGTCAATGTGCTCGAAGAGGGCATTTTTAGGCATCCATATCATGATTCCTGTTGTATTGTTTTTGAAGCCTTCACCCTGACAGTGTTGCTGCATGAACTACAAGGATGACCCAAGTTCCTGACTGTTCAGAGCTTTTACAACCTTGTTCTGCCAAGTCAGTATTTCAAATAGTAAGAAATGGCAAGAAACAGGGAAATATGCTGAGAAAATCCATTGCCCTGAGAAGCGAGTGTGGGGAAATGTCTTACTCCTGTTACTGTCGAGGTGGAGGAACCAGTTGAGTCAGCGTTGAACGGAACAGATGGATCTTGTGTTTTTCCTGGCATTTCAACTGTAACCCTAATGCAGACAAGTAAAGGCCAAAGAACCAGTAGAATGAGCCAGAAATGCCAATCCTTGGAAAGATTTGGAAGCTAATTTAGAGGAGAACTCTGAACCCCTCCAGGCAAAGAGAGCCGGAAACCTGTTAGAACATATTAGCATTTTTACTACCAACAATAGACCATACTTCACCTCGCAGGCCTCGCTGGGTCCAACTGGACTGTGCTCAAACCTCTCAGAACCTTCACTGTTATAAGTGATCCTCTGCTGAACCACATGACACCCTGAGCATCATTATTCTTAAAAAAGACAGTTATAGCAGGGGAAAAAACCTAAGAAAAGGGTTTTGATAGGCTCCACACCTGTGCCCTCCTTCCCTCTGGAGCAGAGAATGACTCTATGGCCCCCTTGGCAATGATGTCAAATTCTGATCAACTGTGCAGTGGGGGTGAGAAGATATGCGATGTTTGGCATACACTGAGATGCATAGAAGACTCCATGAAATTATTTTTACATGAAGTGAATACACACACTTCTCCATCTGATGCAGGAATACTATCCTTTTTACTGAAACTTTTCATAGTCTTTTAAATAAGAACCTGTTGGGGTATTGTCAAGATCTGTTCTAGCCACAGGAGAGGAAGTGGAAGGAACTACACATCTTTTAGTTTAAGGGCTGACTTTTTGACAAAAAGTTGGGGAAGTTCTGATGTCATTCCTCTCTATATGTTACCCTTAGTAATTGTAAGAGTCTTCAGTCTTTCCCGTATAGGTTTGGGTAAGTATATTCATCACAGTATTTGTTGCTAGCCATTAGTTTGTTTTCCATTTAATTTTTCCAAATTAACTCTATCATCTTTGTCTTGAAAAACCAAAATAATAGCTTTAAGGCAAATTCTAGTGATCAATGCACATTACTTGATGCCAACAGAGGAAAGTAGGATATGAATCATCTTGGAAAGTCATGATCCTTATAACTAAATGTTTTTGAAGCACTTTGAAAACAGTGCCGTGTATTTCTGATATCCAGTTGTGTTACGGTTACTGGACCTGAAAAGGTTTTGTTCATCTGGAAAGTACTTACTTCAATGCTCATAGAATTCTAGACTTGTTAGTGCTGTCCAGTAAAAATATAATGTGAGCCACACGCATAATTTAAAAATTTTGAACTGGGCATGGTGGGTTATACATGTAATCCCAGATCTTAGGAGGTTGAGGCAAGAGTGTCACCAGCTGAAAGTGAGTCCCAGCTGAAAGTGAGTCCCGGCTTCATAGTGAGTTTCAGGCCAGCCTGGACTACATAATGAGATCCTGGCTCAAAACCAAATAAACAAACAAAAACAAAAACAAAAAAAGTTGGAAGCCAGGTTTTGGAAGGTAAAGAGAAAGAGGTTCATTTTAATAATATAGTCTACTTAATCTAATCTATCCAAAATATTACCATTTCAAAATGCAATCAATATTTAAAATCAGATGTTCACATTCTATTTTTCATATTAAGTCTTTAAAAACTGAGTATGTGTTTTATATTTATAGCACAGCTGAACTGGGACTGGCTACATTCATTTTTTCAAGCCTCATGTGACTAGTTGCTACGACATCGTATGATACTCCAGAAAAATTATAGACTTATTAAAAACATGAGCCTATCAGTTATTAAATAAAATCTTTAAAAAAATAACCAAGCATCAAGGTAAATATATATACTGACACTAATTATTGTGAAAAATATAAGGTATGTTGAATGTAAAGCAATTTATTTGTCAGTCTATATTCTAAGAAACAGTTTTTCCTATTATGATACTGAAAAACTGTACTTAGAAGACCAAATTGTAGTCAGGGGTGCTGGTATACACATGTAATCCAAACAATCTGGGAAGCTGAGGCAAGAGGATTTCACCTTTGAGCCCTACCTGAGCAATTTAGCAGCTTAAAGAGATTCTGTTTCATGATAAAAAATTTTTAGAAGGCCCAGAGGTGTAACTCAGTGCAAAGGCCCTGGATTCAATCCCTAGAATCAGTACCAGAAAAAAAGATAAAGAAGGAAGGGGAGGAGGAGGGGGAAGGAGAGGAGGAAGAGGTAGATGGGGAGAAGGAGGAAGTGGAGGAGGAGGAGGAGGAGGAGAAAGAGGGGGAGAGGGAGAAGAAAAGACGGCATTAGAATGCCACTAACAAGTGTAGATATTTGAAACAAAATGTTTTGGTGCCATCCGTGTCAAAATGGCATGAGCCCCATCCAGCACCAGGTTTCCTATATTCTGAGATGTTCACATTTCAACATTTATGAATATAGAACACGTCTTACAATTGATGTGCACACTTAGTAGAGCTGGAATCCTTGTTTTCCTGAAAACCTGCCATTGACTGTAGGACATTTTAAATTCATGGAAAACTGGTTCCTTTCAACAGAGGAGGCATTATCAGACACTGGAGTGGTGATTTCTTGGGAATATGTTTCAGTTCTTGAGAGATGGATTTCTTAAGAGTTTTTCTTAGGGATTAGAGTTAAAAGATGAGAATACACAAATGATAAATAATGGAATTAAGTGCTGATATTGAATAAGCAAAGAGAAAGGAGATAAAAGACAGCTTGCTGTCCTAGTTCCACTTAAATCACATGGAATAAGACTGTACAGGATTTTGTGGCACTTAACTGCGTTAATATCTGCATCACCGCTCTGCAAAAGCTACCGGGACTGAGGTTTGGAGCTGAGGTTTGCTGCTTTTGTTGTTCTTTATTTGGTTTTTGGCAGTGCTAGAAATTGAACCCAGAGCCTCCTGCATGGCGGGTCAGCATTCCGCCTCTGAACTACATCCGCAGCCTAAGCTTCCCATTTGTATGGTAAAGGCACTGCTGCTCTCTAGTTAGTGACCCCATTTCCTAAGGTTGAAATCAGCACAGCGGCTAGCACTGTGTATTTTCTAAACCCTGTTCCCGGCGCGGCGGCATGAATTCACGCCTGCCTAAATTCATGGAGAAGTCAAGCCGGTCTCCAGTCAGTGTGTTCTATTATATCAATTCTTTAAATTGTCTTAGGAAAGATAAAGGATACAAGGAAAAGATGACTGGGACAGAGAACCCACTTTATAATTTTTTTCTAAATATATTTGAATTACTTAAAACTCTTGATCTTTTTGGTAATGTGTTCATTTTCAAACATGTCACATCTGGTTTTGGAGGATTCAAAACACCAATTCTAACAATATTGCATGCAAATTGAATAAGAGATCAGAGTAACTACAGTGTAGAGCTTGGCGAAAACGCCTCATCATGACCAAGCATCTATTCTTTCACTTCTCTGCAGAGTGAAATACTGTTTATCTCTCTCCCTAGGGCAGAAAAACCTGTGGAGAAATTGCTGACTGTCCCCACGCACCTTGTTTATATTGCTCTTCTCCTCTTTTAATGGTCTCGTAAACAGATTAGCGGGGGAAGCACAGCAGGGAAGGATCACTCAGTCCGTGGATGGCATTAGAGGGCTGAGGGCCTGGAGCTGGTGACTGCCCAGCGGAAGGTGATCCTCTTCTAAGGGTCAGGGGCTAGAGCGCGCACGTCACCACTCACGCTCTGTGTTTACGCCCAGCCACCAGGACAGACCGCACGCCCACGCCAAGACGGTTCAGTTTGAGCACTCAGCGGCCGGAGGCAAAGGGCACCGGCCTGTGCTGGGGTGGGACGGGCTCCTCTGTGGGCTGATGGAGGCCGGAGTCTCCAGTTCCTTTCCAGGGAAGGCGTCCTTTTCTCTTTTTGTTGTTCTCTCAGTACAACATTTTGCTATGAAGTCTCAAAACAGAAAGAAAAACTCCCCAAACATCCTTTTTTTGTATTTCCTTTTAAAGATCCAGCATTTGTACTACTGGCCTTTTATAGATAGCTTCCCTAGAATCGCTGAAGAATTGTGAGCTTTTCGAACCATGGGTTCAATATCAAAAGGCTCTTTAGATGTCATCAGTCCTATAGTAGCAAGGATTTGTTGTTTTTCAACCCAAGTGAGGTTTTTTTTTTTTTTTTTTAAACGGTACTGGGGATTGAACCCAGGACCTCACATATGCTATGCAAGCAAGTAGCACTTTCTGATGTTTTTTCTAAATCCTTTATAAACCCAAGAATTCAGAGACAGGAAGACAGAAATTGATCTGAATTAAAATTACTGGTTTTAAGGAGTAGAGTAGGAAAAGGACCAAATGTGAGATACTTGAAAATTGGCTTCCTGGTCAGTAAATCAGCAAAGAGGTAATACTGACCACCAAACAGTGGCTAAGTTCAGAAAAATACAAGTTTTACTTGTTCACTACCATTTGCAAGCTCTGGCCGGAGTTTGCCCCTCTCTTGGATGAGAGCTTGTCTCTTTAAGCTGGGAAATAATTGCCAGCAGCTAGAGCTCATAGGCATACCGCATGATGAGTGAGGTCATGTTCATAAAGCCCTCCGAAAGCAAAGCAGTGTGGAACAGAAGGGCTATTACCGTTCCAAGATCATTTTATAAAAGTGAGCCTCAAGTTCAGGGTGATGATTAACAAGCTATTAGAGTTAAGTTATTGATTGTTCTATCTTTGGAACAGCTAATGCATGAGCAACAACAGGCCACAGACTTAAAACTTTGTTTCTTCCTATGCAGTCATGCCCCACCATGGTGCTTGCCTGGAGAAAAAGCAAATCATTTCATATATGGAGTGGGACATCTTTAATCCAGGTGGTGGTGGGGCTGCAAGATTATCTGCACTGACTTTGTGTTGTTTCATTGTTTGTTTGTTTTCTTCTCTGATAGTAAGTGCTAATACAGATACAAGACATGGAAAATCAGAATATAGAAAGTAGAAAGTGGAAAAAAGTCAAACATTACCCCAAATTCCTTTGCTCTGAAGCAGCTAGTTTTGCATCCATGTAAATTATACTCACACAACATATGATCATATTAAGCATGTTTCATAGCTTGTTTTTGATTCCTTTTGGACCCTGTGCTTCACGAATGACAGTGATATTGATCATTTCCCATTATCAATTAATATAGATATCAATATGATTTTTATCTGCAAATATTTTATTTTTACAAGGTTTCATGAAAAATATTAATCTATTTACCAAACTCCTGTGGATGGACACAGAGTATTTACGTTTTTTGTAAATACATAAATGATGCTTTGTGAACCTCCATAATTAATTTTTGAACTTGTGACCCATTTTTTTTCCTCCATCATAAATCCCTGGAAGTGCAACCGTTGGAACAAAAGATTTGGAGATTTGTGCCTTTAAGCGTATTGCCAATATACCCATCAGAAGAGCCCAGTGAGGTCGCTCTCCAGCACAGTGTCAGACATCGGCTGCCTCTAAACTTACCAACACTAGGTTTTGTCAGTGATTTTGATCTTGGCCAAACTGCTGTGAGAATGGAATGTTTGATGTTACATTCTCACCATAGCCAACCACACCAGTTCAGATCTAACTGAACAGAGTTGTTATGTGTCAGGGCGCCTGGTTTAACTCACAGCACATTTATCTGGGTAACAACCCACTGTGATATAACAAGGCTTTCCTGAAGTTTTGAGAAAGAAGCCAAACTTTCACATGGTTTAAATTACTCTCTCATTTACACTTCCAATGTGCTGGATCACCTGGGAAGCCCTTCGGAAATCTCTCAAGCCACCCAGCACCAGTTATTCGCTGTATTCTCCATGAAGGAGACTGTTCAGGCTCAAAGATCGTGTGCAAAAGAGGCCTCTTGGAAGCAGCACCACTCTATAACTCTCTGTAACTGAGACTGCTCTGTGAGGTGGCCTATGGCATGGCTTTCACTGGGAGGTATTAATCACTCTGCCTTCAGCAAAATGCTTTTCCCAGTTTCCACGTGTTTGAAAGGTTATCCTGTGAAGGACAGGTAATGGAGGAAACCTCACACTTCATCAGAAGAATTTTATCTTTATTACACCACCATGCAAGGCAGTGCATTTCTCCATTCACTGACAGATTATGCCAAGATTTACGAGGTCTGGTCTGCATGAAAGCAAACACGTTTGGTCAAGGGTTCAACTAATTTAAAGTTATAGGGTCAGCACTATCTGAATACAAAAGTCAGGACTTTCTCCTTTTCTCCTTGCCCAAGAGGCCAATCCCTTCATACATATGCGAACATGCTAAATATTGCTTTCGAATATTTGCTTTGGATGTGGTTTCCCATGAAGACACCTATGGCTGCTTTATCTTGAGTCACTGTCAAGCAAGTTCATCGACCCAAAGTTTTCTTCTGGTTGTTAATGGATCAGTTTGGAACTCTGCCACAACCTTCTTCTCAAATTTCTTGCAGATAGTAAAGTAATCGGAATGGAAATGTTACCTGAAGGCTGCATTTAGCAACTTTGTATTTGTACTTCATCTAGAACAGTAGTGATTAACGTTTTACAGGTTTCCATGATACAAACAGCTCACTGCAGCACATGTGCCATAGGTTTGCCACCACTGATCTAGAAGTTACAATCTTTTGCGTAACCCTTTAGCCCTCTTGTCCAAATAACTATCAAGAAGATAGCCATCCATCCAGCAGCTATGCTGGTATACGTGGTTTCCATGATTAGTTGGGCTTGAGTAGTTTATCTATATGCTCTACTTAGACTTCTCCAACTATGTGACTGGGCGTGAACCCTGTCTTCTCTGATCTGTTCCTCAACCCTATGTGTCCTTTGCTGTCCCTGCCCTCCACCACTTGTGTCATCCATGGGAGAATTATGTAGACTTTACATTAAAGGCAAGTGTGAATTGGGCATAGATCCTGAAATCGTTTGCTGAGAGCTCTACAGCTAAGCAGTCCCAGGCCAACCAGGGAGTGCTGGCTCATCATTAGCAGGAATGCTACCACTCTCAGGATCCTTGCTTTAATATACTTCACTGTAGCTTCCCAAAATCTACTTCCTTGTACATTAATTAAAGGTACTCTTTTAGGGTTCAGTGAAATCAAAAACACTGATACTAATTTTCTGGGTTAGAAATCAAGAATTCCTGGTAGGAAGCTAAACCCCTGCCTGTGAGCCAGCTGGAGCTCGGGCTAGGGAGAGAAGGACAGCCTTCCACCCCGTGAGCAATCAGCTGATTAAGAGGAACTGCATTGTTTGATTGACTTTGCAAGCCTAAAGATGATAGTCTGAGCAACTATTTAGATGACAACAATATGCAATATAGTAACTATTGTAGATTTTCTACTGTCTTGTCACTATTTTGATTCATTTTATTGTTGTCTTATTCCCTTTAAAATTAAAAAAATACTTTTTTTAATTAAAAAAAAAAAGAATACCTGGTAAATGAACAGCAAGGTGAGGCTTTATTATTTTGGTGCAAAAAAACGAATGCTAGAGTGAGTCAGAAGACCTGATTTAAGTCCCAGCTCTATCTCTTACTAATTTCAGAATCTTAGGCAATTCAGTTCATGTATTGAGCCTTATTTTCCTTACATGTAAGTAATAGTGAGATAAATGAGTGAATATATGATCACCCCTTGCATAATACTTGACACATTGTAGACACCCATTTTAAAAATGGCTATTAGTACTTAAAGCCTGTACAGTTTTACATTTCTGTTATTCACTGTGAGTCAGTAGCATTTCTCCAACTCATTTTGGCAAAGTGGGCGCCACTGAATGTGAAAGCAATTAAATGGAATGATACTATTTGAGCTGCAAAGAAAGAGTAATCATGTAAATACAGATCTGTTTTTTGGTGACATCTGTATCAAATGCCAATATTAGAGAGCAAGTGCCTCTGGGCAGGAAAAGCTGGGATAATGGCACTTTTCTTACTGTCTGTAGTACAGTCTTATCCAGAAAGTTGTAATTATCTTTCTGTTGAATTATTACATCCCATAAGTAAATCTAGGGGAAAGGCCATCGGTGAGTGTGATTTCATCAGGAACACATGCTAATGTGCAATGGTCAAAGGTGTCAGTTTGATTTAAATCAGAGATTCCTGAATTCCTGCCCACAGGTCCAAACCACCTCCTTCCACCTGCTTTTGTAAATAAAGTATGGTTGGAACTCACCTGTTTGTTTGTATTTATGGCTGCTGTCATGGCAGAGTTATTTAACTGCAACAGTGACTCAGAGCACAGATTGCCTACAAAGCTGAATACATGCACTATCCAACCCTTCATAGAGAAGTCTGCCAACCTGTGATTGAGAGAATAGCAGCAGTGCTTCTGACTGAATAGGCAGTGGCTGGTTTTCTTGTGGAACATCTCTATAGTTGAAAGCCATGTAGTAGCTGGGCTAGCAGCTTCAGGAAAGGCACACGTGAATTTATTTGGAACAAGAAGAAAAACATTCCCAGGACCACCACTGGGTGCACCTCCTGAGAATGGCTGGGAACTGGAAAGTGGAGCTGAAGGCCCTAAATCATTCATCTGTATAGAATGGCTGAGGAAAAAAAAAAAAGCTTTGAAGATGATTTCCACAGGGATTGTGTTAGGTGAAAATAGTTAATAAATAAGTACAAGCAGAATTTGTTCCACATCCAGATCTGTTTTGGGACCCAGACCAAATGGATTGGTAAGGACAAATGAAGGTCAACTTAGGTGAATTCTTTTAGTGGGAAAGCTTATGAGAATGACTACCTAAATATCCGGGGATGAGAAGATAATGTTCCTCAGTTACCCAACATTGCTATGAACTGCCTAACCTGTATATCAATCATCTATTTTTGAAGTTTCTTATTGATGGGTAAATGTGTGTGTGTGTGTGTGTGTGTGTGTGTGTGCGTGTGTACTTATATGTACACTGGGAAAGAAGAAGGAAAAAAAAAACTACCTGAATCCATTGTTTAAAATAGACAAAAGACAGTTCTGATGTTTGAAATTTTCTGACCCAAAATATTGAGTGACTCATAAATAATTCTTTTTATTTCATAGTATGTCTGAGGTATAGCACTCATTAGCTACCCTAATATATAAAGCAATTGCTCTTCAGGTTTATTTGTTTACTGAGGAGCAAATGTCATCCTAGAGGATGTTTAAATTTGTGAAGATAATAAATTGGTACATACACAGAAAATGTAGTCACAGGCCCTTGTCTCTCTGACCCCCCAGCACCCACAACCTCTAATCCATACCCTCCACACACAGACTGCGTCCCGTTAACTCTGTCCACGCTGCCTCTGGGACACACAAAGCGTCTGCCTGGGATAAGCTTCTCTTTCAAGCACCTATCAGGTTTTCAGCATGTGCTTAGGAGAGATAGCGGCGGCATTGCTGTGCTCTGACACACACCATAATGTCAGTACAGCAGAGCAAGTGGAAGATTCTACTTTTCCGATAAAGATCAGTTGCTGTTTCCTGTCTTGAAGACGAAAGTTGAGCAAATGCAAAGGTCATCTGTGTTTATATTAACAATGCAAGAGTTGCACTCCATTTTCGCAACAACATCAGGTCATTATTTACCCACTTGTCCTTTTTTTTTTTAATCATTCCTTTGAACTGCCTGCATTTGCTTATCATGATATTTCTAAGTCTGTAAACAGCCCAAGAGTGGCTGCTCTATTTCTCTAAATAGAGTCTTAGGTCATTTTATTATCCAGCATTGTAAGTCAGCAGAATGCACCCATCTGCTCTCCTCCCGCATCTTTAACTCTTTATGTCTGCAGAAAACTAGGAAAGCCGTGGTGACACTGGTTGATTACTTTTCCCTACTGTTCTGCTTACTGTGTATCATTTTTCCTGAAAAAGAAATCACAAAGAAATCACTAAAAATATCTCTTTTGTTTTTGGAGATGACATTCAACATAATGACTTCTCACGGATGCTCACTGCTCTTTCTTCTTTTCTATTTCCCTGATTATTCTTCCTGAGTACAGTCACTCAGAGCTTCCTCCTACAGATTCAGAATACCTCCAAAGCTGCGAAGTCACAAGGAACTGAGGCTGCCTTTGCAGTAGCCAGTGGTAGATCCATGTAGTATTGGAGCTATGGAGCATGAGACCACGAGCCCGGGTCATTCGGTGTGCATGGTCTTGCCAATATGCCAATCAGTCTATTAGATTCCATTACGCCCTTGATATGATGTTCATGTTTGTGTGTTTCAATGGTAGCAACACATTGGCAGAGCTGTTTTCCACTCACTTGACTAACCTGAATGTGACAGATCTTTTAGTCAAGAAGGATAAAGAAAAACGAACAATCCTGCTTGGATCACATTGAGGCAAATCACAGCTGGTTGAGTGATAATAAGAAAATTTTGATGCGTGGGGCAAAGTCTGCACTCTTGCATTTTTTTATTGGGGAAAAATGGTCATCATCAAGGCAATGGAGAAATGTTAATTATGTTGCCAATATGAAGAGGGGTAGTTTTAACTATGTAATTATTTCCTCTTGGGTTGATGCCTCAGCTAGCATAGAGTGAGGTTGTTCCGCGGTTATGGTCTACTCTCCAAATCTGAGCAGTTTTGATTCAAGTTTTTGGATTTTTTTCATAAATTACACTCCACATCTAGTGAGTGTTGGCAGGAGACCCTGCTCCCCATCCAGCTTTTTTAATACTTGATGTCACCATGCAAAGCCTAGGACAAGGGTGAACCACAATCTGTGTCTCCAGCTTCTACCTGGCTGTCACTCTCATCTCAGTGACAAATCTCACTTCATTTCTTGCAGAAATTCAATTCCACCCTCAATGGGGGAAGCAGGTATAAATAAAAGAAAACAAAGTATAACACCTCATTAAACCTTGGTGTCACCACTTTTTGTTTCCTTACAGATCCCTTTTAAGACACCAGTCTGGAGTCAGAGCTGGTGGAGATCAGCTTCGTTAGTTCCAAATCATTGTTGGGTATTTTGTCTGATCTTATTAACATCATAGGTTTCAATGCAAGACTCATTTTAGGACAGTCACTATCCATACAATTCCTGGTTTTCCTGCTTACATGGGAAAGGATCATTCTCCATCCCAAAGGGGACATTCTCCTTTCTGCTCAATGAGCTGTTGGTTTACTTTGATGAGTCTCTAAAACTTGAGTACCAGGTGCAGCGGTGTCACCACTTAGCAGATGCACAGAATGCGTGCTGAGCCCAGCGCCTTACTCATTCCTCAGGCTCTGCGTCACTCTTCCTGTGAAACTCAGCTTTTACCTCAGCAACAATGAGTTGTTCTGGACCTCTGACATCACCTGAAGATGAATTTACGTTGGACTTGCCCTACAGATTGACCAACAAGTTCAAAATTTGAGAAATAGACTCTTCTACAGCAGGTAAGTTGTTTGTTTTTGTTTTTTTTGTAGGATAGGATCTTGTCATAGTGATCCCCATCCTTTCAGGAGGATAGCTCTCCGTAGGCCTTATGGGAGCGCACGTCACCCATCCATGTGCTGAGTTCTCATAAACAAGCGCTGACTATAATAACAAGTTGTAAATGTATGTGAATTGGCATAGTAATTTTGAACCTTAGTGTTCTAACACTAGAACAGAAAGAAAGGTGGTTTTTCGAAGCCCAGTAAAGGAACAGGTATATATTTTACAATCTGAATCGGATTAGTAACATACAAAGCATTTATCCAGAGTTTCTCGTCTCTCTGTCTTGTAGAATTATGGGACTCCAGTGGGGTAATTTGTCCAAAAGCAATGACTTCAAGCATGGTGCACTTTACCAAAATGTGAAGGTAAGAGTTTTCAGACTCTGGTTTCCTAGATCGAGTCTTTGCCTCCTCATACCTATTCACACTTCTTTTAGCCACTTGGGCCCAAACGCCATGAAGCCTCCTGCCCACCTGCAGTGCTTCCTTTGCCACTGGAGGATTAGTAATGCCAGTAAAATACTGAGGCTCTTTGGCAGTAACTTACACAGATGCGTATGTTTCTAATTACAGGAAATTGTTAGAACATGACTTGGACTAGATATACACAGCTAAGAATCCAGGAAGAAACAATGCTTTGTTTTCCAACAGAAGAAAATAAGAGCTTCATTTTAATCATTTCCCCTCCTTTCTCTCTCTTTTTGTTCGATTTCCATGCATGGGCAATATTTTAAACTGGCAGTACAAGATGTTCTTGCAAATGATGGAACCATTTCTTCTTTTGACATCAGACATACTTCATCTGTTATCTAGTTTACCATCTATTCACATCCCTGCTACAATTTCTTGTTCAGCATTCTATGTCCTAGCATTGTTTTTGAATAAGACCATGTAAAATTTCAAAGAATAAATGTAAATTGATTAAAGTAATTAAAAAAACATATCTATAGAGAGTTTGTGCACAATTTTTCCTTTTTCTATCTTTTTCTTGCAGACAAAAGGGTTAAACATGAGTGAGATGTGTATATGTGGAAATTGAATGCACTATAGGTTCAAACAGGCAAAGAAGGTGTTGAGTAAAATCAGTCCTGTTCTTGAATGTGTGTCATAATTTGCATCTTCAAGTTTATATGTCTCAGCCTTAGGACAGTGCTACTATTATTGCTGGTGGATTTTGCAATCCCATCTTGACTCGTTCACTGAACACCACAAAATCACCTAAGGCCAAATTCCCAGTCCACAGGAATTCCCTTTGCAGTGGTGAGAGCTTTGGCCTCCATGGTCCTCTTGAAAATTCTCCATTCCTTGAGTATAGAATTATTTTAGTGAAGAAGCAAATGTTATTCTCTTACTTCACCATATCCAAGGAAGAAATCTAGTACCGTATCATTAAAAAGCAGTAACCGATATATTCTGCTTTCCCCTAAAATAAGCTTACCAAAGCATTTAACATGCAGAGTTTGGACAAATCAGGGGATGCGGGGGGTACAGAATGAGTTTAGAGATGTGTATATAGAGAATCTAATATCCTGATATTGGGACACTTTCATACAATCTCAGAATGGAATTGCTTACAGTAATCCAAGTCTTCTTTTTTTTTTTTTTAACAGTCTCTGACAACACACATTCGTCCTATTACATTCATCATTGAAAATAGTGACTCAGGTTTTCCCTTTGTTAAAATGATGAATATATGGCAAAGCAGCTACAGCGGCATTGAGGAAAGAAGACATTGGTTTGCTAGAATATACATTCTTTGCCACTGTAGACATGTATGATCTGATCATATCTTGTACTGCATTTTTGACTCATTAGAAATATTTTTCTTTACGTTAGTTTTAACATCAGTTGGCAGTCATTTAATGAGCAGTTACTTCAGAATGAGCACCAGAAGTATAAAGATGATTAAGAAATGGTCTCTACTTCTCGACAGCTTGCAGTTGAGAGAAAATTGTGTGATGATTGTAAATAGCATTTATTAAGCTGTCCTTGAGTTTATTCATTAAATTCATTTAATTCTGACATTATCATGTGACATGAATGTTCTCTCTCTCTCTACACACACACACACACACACACACACTTAGATAGTAAATGTGAGGCTGAGAGACAGCCAGTACATTACCCATGGTCACCAGACAACTGAGTTGGGACTTAAGCATAGATCTTCTGGATTCTAGAGGCTGTGCTGTTAATTACCAACCTTTTATTGCTTTCTTTTTTATTTGCCTACACATTTGCTCGTTGTGAACTGTGTAATAGCACATAAAGGCACTCAGCAGATACGACTAAACAGTGGTTATGATAAAAGGCTATGCATGCTATAATTAGCAAAGAGACATCAGGGCCCCACGGTGAACTCCTAACTCTCACTAGAATTCGGAGCTATTCCACCTGAAGTCCTCATCTGACGTTATTTTCAGGCTTCCCAAGAACAACCGCCTTCCCAACCCCACCCTGCTGCAACGCAGAGCATGCACCTACATTGTATTGTTGGCTTCTTTGTCTGCATTTACCAAATGCTTCATTAGTGCTCAAGAGATAAAACTTCCAGGAAGAGTTAAGGTTTCCAGAAGTCCTCATAAATGCCTATTTTCAAGGTCAGGACACACCTTGGTAAGGTATTTTCAGATACCTTAGCTCAGGGATGGCAAGCTTTTTAGAGCTTTCACTGATAACTAATAGCTAGCAGCAGCACGCATGCCATAGGTTTGCCACCACAGCCCTAGCCTATTCTCATTTTGTTTCTTTATAATACAAGACGTTTTAACAAAAAACTAAATTATATTTAATTTTTATTAGCCACCTCTCTACCAATCTCTCAGATTATTTTTTCTGAGACAAAAAGTTTATGTCATTCCTTTTGTGTAAAAATGCACAAAAAATTGGCAAAGGGAGTTTTAATCCATTTTGCTTTGATTGTCTCTATAAGCCTAAATATCTGAATATTGTCAGTGAGAATAACATTTGCCTTGTAAGATTCTTAATCAACTTAAGATGAGATAAGAAAAAAAAAGATGAGATTAAAAAATGCCATTATGGGCTAGGGAGACAGCTCAGTGGCACAGCACCTGCCTGGCAAGCACAAGGTTCTGAGTTCAATTCCTGTACCAAAAAAAAAAAAATGCCATGAAGGAAGCTGGGCACGATGGTGCACACCAATAATCTCAGCTCCTCAGGAGGCTGAGGCTGGAAAATTAGAAGTTTGAGGCCAGTCTGTGTAATGTACGAAAATTAAGAAATAAGAAATAAAAAGGCCTAGGAACGTAGTTGAGTGTTGAGTGCTTGCCTAGCATGAGGGAAGCCCGGGGTCAATTCCTGGTGCTACACACACAGCAAAGAAATGGCACACATAGTAGGCGTCACTTTAGACATGATAGACAGTTCTATTTATTGTCACAATAAAGTATCTCTCTAGGAACATTTGTGTTTTAGTAGAAGATAAGCACAAAACCCCATGTGAAACCAATAATTCTCTAATTGCAGAATTGTCCTTGTGGGTTATCAGGTGGGGAAAGGCGTGTGTCTTTTGTTAGGGTGTATACAAGGAGAGCGGGATCCTTAAAACACACGCTGTAACTTTCATCAGCAGAGAGCCCCAGGCCCATCCCTACGGCAGTGAGGGCAAACTTTTTAGTGACGAGTTCGCAAACTGCAACCCCAAACCCACTTATTTTATCACAAAGTGCCAACACTGAATTTAAACTTGAATACCGCATAATAATGTGAAACTAGAAGATTCAAGGAGAAGCATAAAATAGATGGCATACAGTGATAGCCAACTGTGCAGTAAACAGTGTCCTAAACTTAGTTTACATTTATTAATCCGCTTAATCCACTCAGTGGCCCATAAATTAGATATTACCAATTATCTCCATTTTTAAATAAGGAAACTGAAGCTGGGAATTTAAATAATTAGCCCAAGACCACATAGTTGAAAGGCAGATAAAGAATTTGGATCAGAGTTTTCCTGGCCACAAATGCATTTTTCTACTCTAGTATAATATATTTATTGTCACAAAGAAGTACTGTCTGTCCGCTCTTAAATGAAACTAGATATGCTTGGCAAATCTTATTTAGGGGGTTGGGAAGGGTTTTTTTTTCCTCCTTTGGTCTTTTTGAGACAGGATCTTACTATGCAGTTTAGGTAGCCTTGAGCTCACTTTGTAGCTCAGGTTGGTCTCAAACTCACAATGATCCTTCTGCCTCAGCCTCCCAAGTGCTGGGATTACAGGCGTATGCCACCACACCCAGCTGGGATGGGAAGTTTTTTAAGGGTCAGTCAGAGAATGATTAAATTAAATTTCCCACTATAAGTCATCAAAGGAAGTGGGAAGAGTGGGATGACTGTGTTGGGGGGAAATACCTGCTGTATTTCTAGTTAAATCATAGAACACACAGTAATCCTGAGTGGATACGGAGAGGTGAGGCCGGGGTTGGAGTCATAGCACATGGTTCACACTGTCTGCCCCCAGAGCAGTATTGACAGGGACAACCACAGTGCTGGTGGTGATAATTCTGAAGGGCTGGGTAGGACACACCAGGATCCTGTTTCCTATCATCTTGATTTGAAGACCAGGCAGCAACACACCAAATGGAAGAACAACTGATGACACATCAGGAACATGTCACAAGGAAAGAGAAATACAAGTGTCAAAGGAAGTTTCGGCCTCCCTCCAACCCCCTCCCCACCTCCCCACAATTAGCAAAGAGATAATAGGGCCTCCAAAGGGCAGGAGAGAGATTACATATTTAGGCAATTCTTACCAGGCCTGTAGCGGAAAAGTTAGGCATGTCCAGTAGCAGGGCTATGGAAACTATTAGAAACGGAGTTAATTGCAGACTGCTTAGTGAGCCTCAGGAAATGGAAAGGCATTTCTTCCTTTCAGGCTTGTATTTTTTCCAATTTTCCTTGTTCAGGAAAGAATTAATTCTTGAAGCAGTGTAACCTCCTGCTATGATTTCTCAACTCCACAAAGGAAAATAATTATAGATTAATAACGGACCAAAATAGAAAATGCTATGTGAGGAGCGGATAGATGGGAAATGTTCTGTCTTGTAACCTGCATTGTTTCAGCTCCCAGCAACCCAGAGGAACCCTTCTCTAAGTGATGGTTAGAACTCACCTTGGTCATTCTCAGTCTCAGTGGCACTAAGACCATGGTCAGGCATCAGAAGAATTCTTCATAGCACAGATATAGTTTCCTTCTTGGACTGGGAGATTTGTGTCCAGGGTAGCTGCACACCAATTTAGGGATGTTTCTCACAGTAAAACTTACATGTTAAATTTTAATTTGTTGAGAACATTTTTTGGGTCGGGAGCCGAGATAAATGTCTTACACATATGATTCAGAAGCTATGCCACTCTGTGTCAGGAACCATGGTAGGATCTCAGAGAAGTTTTGTCTCTATTCTCCCATTACCTCTAAAAAAGAAATGTAGCATCGTCCTTACTTTACAAATGAAAAAAGTGAGATTCAGAGAATTAGGTAACATGCACAAAGTCATATAATTATCACATGAGACACACTGTAATCAAAAGGCTTAGGGTCTCCTGACCCATTGAACTCTGGATGCTTCTGAAGCCCGGGTGAGCCCCCTCCTGGAGATCACAGCCCTCTGGGCGCAGCCTCCCTGGGAGCCCAGACTCATTCTGTCTCCTGTTTACCAATGATGCTATGTGTAGAACCTCAGTACTAGGCATCGAAAGCATTCCAGAATGACAGGTAGCTAATTTGACAAAATAATTTTAAAATAGTAGACTAGAGTAGATTGCTAGTGATTGCCATGTCTTCTCAGCTGCCTTGTGCCATTGGTCTTCTGCATACACCATGCCCATGTGTGTTTTTTTTGTTGTTGTTGTTGTTGTTTTGGTTTTTTTTTTTTTTTTTTTTTTTTTTTTTTTTTTTTTTTTTTTTTTTTTTTTTTTTTTTTGCTAAATGTTAAAAGTTAGGATAGATGAAGAAAGATGGCTGATAGGCAAGTCAAGAGGCAGGTCATTCAGTAGACTTCTTGAAACCAACTCTCTCTGAATTCACTTCCAAGAGTCTGGTTTGTCTACTGGTTGGGTGGGCAAAGGTATCCATGTATCACAGAAGTGTTCTGAGGGAACTTCTTCCCAATAACCAAAGCAACTTTAGCCAAACAGAAGGAAAATGAAATCCAGAAATACAATAATTACTCAAGTCAACGAGTCAGTGGTTTCATGTGGGGTCACTGTTAGCACATTCCCAACTGACTGACCAAAGCAATTGTTACCCAGCAGAGTTACAGAAAAGCATCTAGCATAATGTGTCTATTTCAAGAAGGTCCATTCTGCTGTTGCTGGAGTGATTATGAGCTATTATTCTTATGTTAGCTTGGTAGGTAGTCCTATAAATGTGTGTATGGTTAATACTCTACAAACCTCCGTGTTTCACATTTACCATGAAAATAGTCTTTTTCAATAGCAAAAACATATTCAGGCAGAAAAATTTTTATAGAAATACAAAGAATAAAGTCAAGTTACTTCACAATTGTAAAAAGTTGGAAGTTTAAACACCTCACAAATACTTCCTTTTTAGTGGTTCCACATGTATTCCAGAATGCTTCAGTACTTCTTAATACAGTAAAATCTAGCTATTATTTCTTTTCATGGTCACATACTAGTACTTCTACAAGATCTTTATTTTAATTAAAGCCAAATATGGTGCTGCATGTCTGTAATCCCAGGACTCTGGGAGACTGAGGCAGGGGAATCACAAGTTTAAACCCAGCTCAGGCATCATAGTACTTAGCAAGACCCCGTTTCAAAAGAAAAATACAAAAGGACAGGGGATGCAGTTCAGCAGGAAGGCCCTGGGTTCAGTCCCCAGTGCCATAAAAAGAGAGGGAGAAGGGGAGAGGCAGAGGAAGCGAGAGAAGAAGAGAGAGAGGGAGAAGGAGGGGAGAAGAGAGAGACTGAGATTTTATTGAGTGATCAAATGAATTTTTTGCTCAAAATGAGGGTTCATTTTCTCATGCTTATTTATCTATCATTTTCTATTCTTCAAAATCTGGAATACCTATACTATCACAACGTGGTTAGACTTTCATTTTGCTCTTTGATCTCTATTTCTGAAGTTTTCAATACAGAATTCGTTGGTAAAACACATTTGAAACTTGAATCAGCTTTATAATTGTCAAGCGACCTTTCAAATTCCCCAAATAGCAATTTATAAAGGAATCACTAGATTCAGATTTTATCATTTCTTACTCCATTTTGGATTGCTGAAGTGATGGTCCCATCGTTGAGCTGATGTTCTTTCTTAACCAGAGTTCACCAAAGACGCTTTGACACTGCATCTCTGTGAAGATCGTAGAACATCATACAAGAACCCTGTAGTCCTTTGTTTGGAAATGCTGGTGATTTCATAGAGGTTGTATTTTTTAATGATTCATAACAAAATCGTGAAAAAAATACTTAAAGTTTTAATAGCAAAATGTCAATATCTTAGTGTTCAAACTAGCGGTATCTAATACAGAAACACACATGTATGGCTTGCTTAAGACAAACATCCCTAGCATAACTCTGTCACATACACGTATGCAGAGTTAGGCTGGTCGCCGCCACATTTAGGACTGCGTTGATCCGTGTGCTACATCTCGGCATGTAGCGTAAGCAAAGGACCCGTCTGGGCCTTTCTTTTTAAGGCTGTATCAAGGGATTTTCTACATCCTAGTCTCATTCAGACTTGTCGTTTTGTTATTGTGTTGATGTCATTGAATCTGGCTGACACCTCCCCACTGCTCACAAACCCGCTGGTCTTGGAAAGCGGTGACCTCCCAGCCTTCCTCAGCTCCTTCCCTGAACTCACTGCTGCTGCTCTGTGTCTCCCTTAGTGTCCCCTTCTGTAGCTGTATTCATCACGACACACGGCGACAGGCTATGACTAGGGAAATGTTTCTCCTTTCTGTATGGGAAGACTTCTTTGACAGAAAGGAGCAAACCATACTCACCACTGTCTCCTCAAGGCCCACTGCAGCCCCTGGCTAGATAATAAGCTCTTCTGAAAAATGCTTGTTAATGGACACATAAACGTTTGAGATTCTCATATGGTCTTCTTCATTTGGAGCAGATATCTCCATTTCACCTGGTTGATTTTCATAAACACATGCATTAGGGAGAGAAGAAAGAACATTTTTGTACAAAATACCTTAATGTGCTGTATTGTAAACATGAAGTTATAATTTGGTGGTTCTTATCAATGAAGATTGTCTTTAAAGAGCAGAATTTTAATTACCATGAAACACCTTCATTTCTTACTGGTATCATTATTTTGTAATGTTCTTAATAGGAAACATCTGATTGATATATATTTCTTTAGATGTTTTCACTTTATATCATGACCTACATTTTCCTCAATACATAAATCCCACTCAGGAAATAGGATAGGTACTTTCGGTAGCAACTCTTTTAGATCTATGTTGTTTGTGGAAACTGTAACTTAAAAATTCAATTTAAAAGTAATACCCTCTTTAAAAATAATTTTTATCAAAATTTTTATCTTCAGAAAATTATAGATTTACATGCTTTTATAAGAAATAATACAGAGTATCTTCAACCCAGTTTCCTCTAGTGGTGATATCTTGTATGACTTTTGTACAACTAGGATATTGACATTGTTAGAGTCAAGATGCAAAACATTTTCATTACTACAAAAAACCTTCTTGGTTAGCCCTTTTAGAGTTACATCTACTTCCTTTACACACTTGCTCCAAGTTTGGTAACCATTAATATTTTGTCATTTCAAAAATGTTATATTATTGGAACCCAACAGTATTTAATTGTAGATATTGACTCCATTGTAATTCCTTGGCGATTCTTTCTATTAGCATAATTCTCTGGAGATTTTCTCAGATTGTTACGTGTCAGTGATTCATTCCTTTTCATCATTACAACATATTTCACTGTGTGGATATTTAATCATTTCCTCACTGATGGATGACTTTAGCAATTATAAATAAAGGTGTCATAAACATTCATGTTCAGGTTTTTATAAATATAAATTTTCATTTCACTGCAGTGAATGCTGAAGTGTAATTAGGAGATCTCTATGGAAGCTATATGTTCAGCATTTTTAAGAAACTGCCAAAATATTTTCCAAAATGACTATATTGTTTTACATTCCCATCAACAAGGTAACAGTGATCCAGTTTTTCCGTAACTTTACTGGCATTTGGTGTTATCACTATTTTTCATTATACCTTTTGTGATAAGTATATTGTGATATTTTATTGTCTCAATTTGTATTTCCTTGATAGCTAATGATGATATTGAACATCTTTTATGTGGCTATTCACCATTTGAATACCTCCCTACTAAAATGTTATTTTGTGATCTTTATCTATTTTCTTATTGGGTTGTTTTAGATTGATGAACTTTTAGAGTACTTTTTAAATCCTTGACAGCAGTCCTTTGTTGGATATGTGACTCACAAATAAGTTCGCCCAGTCTCTTTACTGGGTTATTTCCAGAGCAAAAGATTTCAGCTTTGATTAAAATATTGTTTTACATTTAGTTAGCAACCACATATCTAACATTTCTCCTGATTGGAAAACTTGCCCTAGATAATTTAAAATCATTTTTACATATTCATAGACTTACAGGACCATTTCTACCAATGTCATGGAAATATAACCTGCACAATAATAACATAAATGGAATCCAAAATTGCTAATTGCTTAATTGTCCTTTCTTGCTCAATTTTTAAACTGTGCAATGGCTTCAAATAACTCTGTGCCAAGGAAGGAGGATACAAAACTCATAATTTGTGGTTTCTTTGCTTCAGGGACTTACATTTTATTGGATTACATCTAAATTTTTACTTGGTAATTTCCTTCCAGGAAGTTCATGACAGTGTTGTTTTCTAAATCTTCACTACCATTTGATGAAAAAGATAAGTTTGTAATTTGTCATTTAACTATGAAACCTGAAGAAATAAAATAACTTATATGTCTTTCCATAAGACACAGGATCACATTTTCACAGTCTTGTACTTAGCTTCCCAGACCCTATTTTACAAACCAATTACTACTTCAAACATAAAAGATAGCTTTCAAAGCATATTATCACTTAACAAGAAGTTATGATAACTAAGTAGCACTGTTATAAACAGTTTATAATACTAATATTTAAAGATGAATTTTCTGTGCTAAGTTATACTAATGTAAAAATTATATTCACATTTGAGCCAAATTAGAATTGACTGGTTAAAAAAATCCATGAGGTGACTTTTATAATGACATAACTATTAGTAATTTCTGGTTTTTAATTCTACTAGTATCTGATTGTTACAAAGATAATTGTTTTTGGTCATTATGGTATTTACTAGAGAGATCATTTGTAACTTTTGATGATGTGTGTGAATTTGATTTGGCTGAGCACACAGAGAAAATTGACTGATAACCAAGGGTGCTTCAGGGTAGCATATTATCATAGCTGTTACTATGGTGACGGATTGTGATGTCACAAACTCGTGAGACTTACGCAATGAACCATTTAGACAGAGGATAAAAAGTAGTAGTGGTTCACCAACATGTATGTCACCTTTGCTTTACATAATATTATTAATTAAAATGAAGGGCTGGGCATTTCTCAATGAGATTATGTAAAGATATACATATTCAGACTTGCTTGAACATGGCTAAGCTGGTTTTAAATTGAGGTTTTTCAGAAAGCCAAAAAAATCATCATAAACAGAAATCAACTTACAATTGTATTCTTTTTTTTTTTTTTTCATTCTGAAAAGCACACTCATTAATCACAGTTAAATTCATGAAAATTTCATCAGGAAGCCTGCTCTTTTCTTCGTGAATGGTGATGTTTTTCAGTTCTAAAACTGGCACAGAATACCTAGAGAGAAAAGCTCTTAACGCTCTCATGCACAGAGATTAAGAAAATAGTTTTAGATTTAAAATTAGGCACTTTCCCCAATGCCTTTGGTTGGTACATGCTTTAGGCTAGGTTTCCATGACACAACCAGATGCAAATGACTTGGCAGCCTCGGTGCCTGCGTGGTGTTTGTATCATCTCCGTGGAAGCAAACACCCGCGTGCTGGGAGCGCATACTTGGCTCTGTGATTCAGTCGTTTTATATACCTGGGAACTTGCAAACCTTCATCTGACTCTTTGGTGTCAGAATCTAGGCAATTCCTCTCCTTTCAAGGGTGTTTAAGGATCTCAGAGAGAAGCTTTGTTTTGGAGTCCCAAGTGAGACCAGAAATCAGCCTGGATTTTCAACTAGAAATTAAAAATCTAACGTTAACAATGGGCTCCAAGGCCTTGTACGATGAAAAAATTCTAAACTATGCTTATCAATTCATTACTTTCCACTCTTTAGACTTGATTTTCTCGTGAAAGCGAAGAGAAACCTTAACTGGATCATTGTTGTTAGAATTCAAAATGAAACATATTTTATTGACGTATTTTCATTAGTACATATTTGCAGTACATAATGGTTATATTTATCATCAGGAGTTGGTGGTGCACATACACAACACATCTTAATTTCTTTTCCATCCCCTACCCCTCCCATTACCTACGTCCTCCTCCAACTCTTGGTCCCCTTCCTGTTTACAGAGCTCTGTTTCTGTTTTGTTCTTCAATTCTTTCCTTTTCCTATTGCCTTGCCTTCTCTTCTCTCTCCCCACCGTCGGTCTCTTGTTCCCTTTCCCATTTGAAAAAGATCTCCCTTCTTCCTGTTACCTGGCTTTTATTTTGCTCTTCACTTATACTTTGGATTTCTCTTGTAAGGGAAACCATTTAATGCTCAGTGTACGGTGGGTGCTTAATAAATGATAGAATTCCCTTCACGACAGATAACCAGATCTTACTGCGTTTGTGTGTTGCACACATTGCATTAGTTTTCTTTCCTATCCTAGAAGCATACAGAGGACATGTGCTCCATCACTTCCTCTCTGTTATCCTGGAGAACACATGGCTGTTACTTATCCAGGGTTGTTCAGGAGGGCAATAGCTACACAGATACAGGAAAATACCTGCTTCTTCCTGCTTAAACACATACCTTCCTTTGCACAGAGTCAACGACTCTACCTTCCTCAGGTTTACCTGAGCCTAGATCCAAAAACACTTGTATTCATTATGTGCTGAAGGAAGTCAGATCCATTTTTTTTTTCTGCATTGCCCCTCTGGCTTTTTGGCACTTTTCACGTCCTCCTCACTTGGAAAGGATTCATAATGTTCTGTCTCACAAAGCAACTCTATTGTTGCTTATTTCCACTACAGAGGGAAGGTGAAAGACCTCACTCAGGCCTGTAGAACAATGGAAGTCCCTGGAAGGAGAAGTTGGAAAGTTAAACCCAAGTTACTGCTCAGCTATTCTGAAATCTAATTGTTTTACCTTTTTAAAATGTTGTAAAAATATTAGATCTTCTTTGACGCTTTTTCATATAGCCTGTGATTAGGCCAAAATGTTGATTGTACTGTATACCAAAATCAGGGTGCTTCACTGAAAAAGAGGGACTAGAAATCAATTCATTGAGGACATGGCATCAAAAGCTAGTTCCATTCAATCAACTCTCTTTGAGAGCTATGAGGCTAAATTTGACCTAGGGGGTGGATTCCAAACTTGGGAGCAAATGGTGATCCTTCATAGTATCGAAGTTCAGTAACTACTCAGTGAGGTACCGCTGAACACACTAACTGTGGGTATCTCGAAAAGCACAGTGGCCAAGTCTTCCCCTTTGTCTTTTGCTTATTTGTAGACTTTTCACTCAGCAGTGATGAGCTCATTCTTATGTCTATCTTCTATCACAAGTAAGTAGTAAAGTTAGTAATGCAATTCGTCCTGAACACAAGATACAAATGCGAAAGTAAAGGAATAGTGGGAGAGGCAAGGGTATGTGGACTGTTTCATGTAGAAAAGATGCAAAAAGGTGGACCTTGTCAAGAAATAGCTTGAATAAGAAATGAGTTTTAGAAAAGTGGTAGTTCATACAAAAAATAGATGTTGTCCTGCATTTGCTCAAAAATCATAATTTTCTAGAATGCATTTTTGTGATAAAGTTGCTTGAATCTACAGTGTGGAATAATTTTTAAATAACTCTAGAAAATATTCTAGAAAGGTCTTAACAGTATAAGTCTTGTGTGTTCCTTCCTTAGATCAATATCAATGACACAATTAATGACACACTTTGATTTTATCTGGGGATTGCTATGCATAATACACTTCTTTTATACATTTCCACATAGGAATTACTGTACCTGCTTGGAATTCAGAATAGATACAACAGACTCTAATCTTTTTTTCTTCTTTGTAAAAGAGCCACAGCAGCCTCAATCAAGACATTAAACCAGCTGACTTGTCAATAGATTGAAATAACATGGGCGTTTTCTAAAGGTTGAGCCCATATTTTGCTAACCCTGTGCCCATTCATCATATTTTTCTGTTGGCACCCCAATACCATGATGAGAAGTATCATTCTTTCCTTGGGAAGCCCATAGAAAAGGTGCTCTTGACTAGTGCAAACTGAGCAATAAAAAGGCATCGCTAACAAACAAGGCCACCTTTTAATAAAGCTAACTTTCCCTTCGGGCCTTATCCAGTTTACTTCTCCTGTGAAAGATGGGAATATCTTACCTGGAAGTTCCAAGATAGTTTTAACTGTCTGTCATGGATTTCCCTCTGGAGAAAGACCAAACAAAAGAGGTGCTTCCCAGGTGAAGCCTTTGCAGTCGGGTAACTCCGATAGAATTTCAGGCGAGAAGTAGCTGTGATGTGATGCTGACTGCAAGGCGATATCAAATGTAATCATCACCTGCACACCACACAGTAATAGCCAAACAAGAGTCAAAAATGAATTTCCCAAAACAGTCCTGCTTTATTTTGCGAGATCACTGAGCCACATGATTAGCCTCCCTCTATTCATTTCACCTTCTACATGACATGTGTGCTCTGAACGTGTAGTTCAAGCTCTAAGGAGTAGCCATGATTCAAAATGAATGTTAATCAAAGCCACGTTCCCCAATGATACCGGCTTTTCTACTTAGATAGTTAGAATAGCCTAGGTTCATTTTTATTTTCTTCCTATGACACCTATAATTATCATTTACTAAGATTAAATTAGGACAGACTGACTATCACAAACAGTGGGGATGTTTCATATGGGTTCCTAATTGCCTTAAGCTTGACGCCAACCACCTGATCATCACTAGAACCAGAGAAAAGATGAGGCTCTGTTATCTGTGAGGGTCTTTTCTTCAAGAAGACTTTATTTTTTTGGTAGTGTCCCTTTCACAGGGATAATGAAGCCGGCATGTTAGTTTTATTTCCACAATAAATGCTTCGAAGGAAACCAGATCCCAGACAGACTAACTTGCTGAATTCTGAACTAAATCTCAATTTGTTTGTGTCTTCATATTCTCATTAACAGTTTTAACAGATATCCATAGAGATTGTATCACTTGTAGCACGCTACTTGTGTCAGACAAAATCTTTAAATCAAAATGACTCAGTCTGAAATGACTTTCATTGTGTATCAGGATTTACATACACTAAGAAGAGGCATCATCTGAGAGGTATAGAAGTTTCTAGAAAGACTGTTCTCCCTGCAGAAAAAAAGAGGTGCTAATGTTGGCAGTAGCCATACAAACCAAACTCATGGACCCAGCCTCTCGTCTATCTCATTTGTGTTTCCTCTTTGTTTTACTAAAATATTTGAGAAGAGAAGTGAAGAAAGTTTCTCATGTTCATGCTCCACTTTTCTATGGGGACCAGAAGTAGGCTAGGAGGACATGTCAGACGAGATCAACCTAAGTTCTATACCATGATACGGTATTTATATTGCATATAGCTACATAAGGAGGAAGTAAGTAATCGCAGGACAACAGTATACCAAAATATGAAGAATATATCTATGTTATGCTTAATTCTATGTGTTCTCTTAGTCATTTCTAAATTTCAATAAATAAAGTTGGAAAAAAAGTTTGAGAGAACAGATGTTACATACAGTCTAGCAATCCCACTAAGAGGTTCATGTCCAAAGGAAATGAAATCAACATGTCAAAAACACCTGCCTTACTGTGTCCATCCACAGACAATTCATTGGAAAATGGCTTTTATATGTGTAATGGAATACTACTCAGCCACAAAATGCATAAAATCCTGTATTTTGCAATAATATAGAAGGACCCAGGGGATATTATGTTAAGTGAAATAAGTCATGCACAGAAAGACAAACATAACATTATGTCACTCATAGGTGGAATCTAAACAAAACTTTGATCACATACAAGTGAAGAATAGAACAGAGGTTACCAAAGATGAGGAACATGGGAAGGAAGGAGAAAATTTGATCCATGATTACAGTGCAACTGATAGGCAGTCTGTCTGATGTTCCATGCCACAAGAGTGTGAATAAAATCAACAGCTCTGCATTATATATCTCAAAATATTTAGAAAAAAGAAATTAGTACTCACCATAAATGAAAGCTTAATGTGATAGATATGCTAGTTACCTTGAGTTGATCAATAGCCAATATAAAGGTAAATCAAAACATCACATTGTACCCCATAAAAATGTTCAACTATTATGTATCAATCAAAGAATTTTAAAAAGATGACAGTTGATTTACAATAGATTGCATGATAAAAATAACACATGCCTATCTTACTGTAAATTCCCATGAGGACTTTTTCCAAAATATAAATCTCAGGAGCCAAAAGTGTGTAAGTGATCACCAACTTCACTAGGACATATTTTAAAGTTTGGATATCCACCCAAATTATATTACTCAGGCATTCTTGAGCTTCGTTATATGTGTTTACTTCAGTTTGAATCTCCAACAATATTTTAACATAAAAAAAAAAAATTTCCTGTGACAGCATAGCAGCACTTGGTAAATGGTCTTTAGATTTAATCCCTAAGACCTGGGTCTAGAAATAAATTTATTTTAGTAACTGATGTCTGTGCACACACTTGGACAGAAGTCATTGAAAACAAATCACCAAGCAGATTTAAAATTCACCACTCAAGACCTTTGCTAGTGTTACTGGTTTGATACCATATGATTGAGACTGTGGTTTCAGGAAGGTTTCTAAGCAGGTTTTTAAAAAATTATTATTATTATTGATAGGAATACACTATCTTGAGTCTAAATTAGTGAAATCTCTCGAAATCTTGAGTTTGACACTTTCATCATATTTAGGCAAGAGTAGCTCCGGGGTATTGAAATTGCTCTTTAACCTGGCCTGATTCTAAACGGAAGATCCGAAGTCTCTGGGCCGCGTTACTTCTTTTCACCCCCTAAAGCGCTGGAAACGGTTGGCACTCACACGCTCCTAAGGCAACCGCAAGCTGAGGCAAAACAGGATTGAGATGAAAACCAAGCTCACCCACATCCTACGTCAATTAGCTATTTTTTTCTTTGTAAACAAAGGGAGGAGGGGTTGCAGCTTTTACGGTACAAGTTCCTCCGTACCTTCATCCTCCCTCGGGACTTATTTTCTGCCTCCGACTCCCCCTCGCTCCCCAATGTAAGCTGACAACAGAAAATGTTTTTCCAAAGTGCTCACTGTTTACTCTGACTTCACCTTAAAGGTCATCATCACATTGAATTATCTTGAAATAATCTTCAAGAGTGTGTGTGTGTGTGTGTGTGTGTGTGTGTGTGTGTAGGGAGAATGAGGCTTTAAATTAACAAGTTGAAAGATGAGTATTGAAAAAAGCGGTGCTTAAAACTGTGCAAGTGAAATCAGTTGTTGTCAGAACTGAGATGCAGAGAGCCCACCAGGGTCTGTGGTTCTCTCGCAGGCCTGAAGAAGAAAAAAACCAACAGAATTCAACTGTAAAGTTGCTGACACTCACTTTTTAGAAGTGTCAAGGTTTTTCAAGATTTGCAAACAGTATAAGCAAGTTTCATTTATTCATTTGGTTAGTATCTGTTGTATGCCCCACAATGTACTGGGTGCCATAAATGAATGGTGTTTGTGCTGAAATCCACAGGCTAACAGAAGAGACCTGGGAACAGAGTAGAACTGTATTGTGGTGATAAATATGTGGATATATTGGTTTCATGGAGTAAGGATATTTTAACACATGCAGAAGAATGCACTGGTTAAGAAAAGGAAGTGAGAAAGTATTTCAGGGAAGAAAGAGCCTCCTCCATAGAGCAGAATTACAGGAGAGCCCGGAATATTTGAGGAAAGGCAAGCAGTTCAAAATGACTGGCACAGAAAGCAGGGGATGGGAACAGGCTGGCCAGGGAAGAGGTCTCTGGAGTCGAAGTCAAAGTGATTGAATTTTAGATACGGCAATGTCTGTGAGAAATCGGGCCACATGATGAGCAGGTGAGTGACGGAGTGCAGGTGATGTGTTCAGGCTTTCTGAAGACTAAGCAGCAATAGAATTTTTCCAGCATTTAGCATGGAGGGGACACTAGGCAAGATTGTATTATACCTTTCTTCTCTTAATTTTTTACCATAACTTTGTGAGTTAAAAATAATTTTTAAAAACTAAATGAAGTCACAATTCAGTGAAACTCAGATGACGAGCACAGAGTAGGGGAGTCTCTGAGATCTCGGCCTTGGGCTCCGTAGGGAAAGAGTAAGGCGACATTACAGGGAGGAGGGGCGGGGAGGGTGCCTGCTCACCACGGCACCTTTTTTCACTTCTCCTGTGCAAGTTTTGAACTAGAGAGGTTAACTGGTGAGTAAAGAAAACCTCCCAGATCTATTTGGAGAATAAGATAAGAGGAGATACTCTCAAGTACTTTCTAACATTTTTATTAAAAAGATTTTTTTTTCCTTTTTGAGACAGGATCTCACTATGCAGTTCAGGCTGGCCTTGACCTCTCTTTGTAGCCCAGGCTGGCCTCGAACTCACACCAATGCTCCTGTCTCAGCCTCCTGGGTGCGGAGATTACAGGTGCGCACCACCATGCTGAGCCTAAAAGGATTTTCTTAAATGTAAGAGAATAAACAGATCTTTCTCATCTTTCACGTTATTATAGCTTAGTACCAATTTACACCTTGATGGCATAATAACTGTAAATTTTATCAAACTTTCCCCAGCATAGGGGTGCACACTGGAAATGCTATTTGATTTTGCTGCAGAAGATTCTTGCCTGACTCGCCCTTTAATTCTCCCCACTCGGCCTACGGCTTCCTTGCCGCAGGTTGCTTTCGCCTGGGCTCCCGTCCTACTTCTTCAATAACCATGGCATGGGCTCCGCGGAGGCCACGGTTTCCTGTTGTTCCCCTCCAGCAAAACAGAGCGATGAGGAGGAAATGGAAACCTAAGTGGAGGCTCATCATTCCCCACACAGGGCGAGGAGAGGCCTGTTCCTTCCTCGGGGAACACGCTCCTGCTCCTGTCTCCCGCAGTTGTTTCTATCACTTTCTTGCTCTATCCAAGGATCCTCATGCCTCTGGACAGTTTCATGTTTCTTCTGGCAACTGAATTAGGGGTTTAGGGGCACATCTCTGCTGACCTCATAAAGATGGAGATCAACTTCTTTGTAGCAAATGCTTGGATTCTTGACCTTCGCTGGCTCCTCAGTTGAGCTGGCTGAAGTTTTAGCTTTGGATCAGGATCACTGGAAATACGTCTCAATATCCTCAAATCCCCATTCTCATCTTGTAGTTTGCTTTCTTTTATTTGAGTTGTGTAAATGTTGAGTGTTCACCTGTAAATCTGACTTCTTCTCATCAAGTAGATTCCAGAAATAAACATTAACTTGAGCACCTATTAGAATAATTTAAAAAAAAAAAGTTTGTCTCTAGTGAGCTGTAAATCTACCTGGAGAATCGACACACATGGAATGGGCTCTGAGTAAGAACAGGGCCATGCCTGGTGCTGCCACGGGGGGACACACTGGGTGGGGCGTGTTTGGTACTCACTTTGAGATGGGGAGATTGCACAGGGGACGAGCCATTTAAATTGAATGGAAAGTACAGCAGTGCCTAGTTCAAGCATGTGCTTGCAGCTCAGTTACAACCAGAATTGTGGAACAAATCATGGAAATCATGGAAAGAATTAAGTTTATGAACTGCAGAACCACTGTATTAGTTTATGAAAGAGAAAAGGGCACAAATAAGCAGGATCCATAAAGGAGCAGGGGCACAGAAGGTATTTCACATTCAAAGGATAATAAATCTTACAGAGCTTCCCAGTTCTAAGGACATCAGTTGGAGCACCTAGAAAATGGGAAAGAAGTAACCCTGGCAAGATAAATTTGGATTTTACTGCAAAAACCTTTGCATACCTCACTGAGAAGCTCTGAGTTCTTCACTCACTTGACCACTTTGTGTTATCGTATGTTTTGAAAAATAGATCTGGTGGAAGAGCAGAGCTGGCTAAAGTTTTAGCTTTGGGTCAGACTCATTGGAAATACTCCTCAGTAGCCTCAAATTCCCATTCAGAGTGATGATGCCGTACCACGCACCCAAGAGCATAAACTACCTGTTTCTTTTCCACGTCCAATATTCTACTTTGTTATTTGAACTATATAAGAATAAGACATGATAAAATGTTTTCTCTGGTATATTATCTAAATGGCTTCTAGCTATGAATTCCTACAAATTTCTCTTTAGGAGGATATATCTCCAAACTGATTTCAACCCCATGGCATTTTATTGATTGAAACAATGAGGAAAGAGGACCAGGTTCTGTAAGTTGCTTTTTCAGTTTCTGAATACTACTCTCCACTGATGTCTAATCCTACTACATAGAAAATTCCAGCAAGTACAAAGAGAATTTGTCACCCACATTCTTTGTGTAGCTTATTTAAGTTTTATCATGACTCAAGTTTCCCAAAGTTCCAGGTCTTTCTTTGCAAATTTGGACTGCTTTGGGAAAGGTAATTTGTGTGATACTTTTTTTCCTCAGAAATAGTATTTTGGTCAACGTCAGAAGAAAAAAAAAAAAGGAGGCAACATATGTTTTGTTCCTTAATGTGTTCTGTTTGGAATTAAGGTCTTATTGATAAACTAAGCATCAGAGCTCAGTACACGGGAGCTATTGAAATGTTGTGTCAGTGCAGATGACCATGTTCACTATTTCTCATTCTCAACGTAAATGAGCAGTAAATCACCACCTAGGGGGTATGCATTAGGGCCTCCCACATAAACTTCGCCTCTGCGTGCGTAAACATTTTCTTATTATCGCAAATAATCAACAGCAGAACAGCAAATGCAAGTTTAGCTTTTCCCCAGAATGTTTATCATGGTTACTTTAAACTGTTTATAGAGCAGAGAGAACTATAAATGTCTTTCAGGAGTTGGGTAGAACCATATGGCTCAGAAGGCTTTTCTGTGATAAAATGTTTGGCTACACCCGGCAACACATGGTCCTTCCACTGCAATTATTTGTCATTTCGAACATTGTTGTTGATGTTCAACTCCTGAAACAAATAACACCATTCTAAAACATTTATAATAGCTTAAGATACGAGACTCATTTTAGGGCTGCTGGGATGCAGCTGCGCCCTCGGGCCCTCCTCCGGTCAGCCGGGGCTGAGGCAGAACCGCCTGCCCAGCTTTGCGAAGCATTCACAGCGCACTGTGGAGCAGAGCAGCTCGCTTTGGTCTTCCCAGTAAACACTGGATGCAGTGTCCCACAGTGCTTCCCGGGGCGAGGCTTTGCACATTGAAACTGTCTCTAAAAAGCAGTCTGCATAGTCAGTGACCCGGGTAGGGGATGGATTTCTGACGCATAAAGCGAGCCATGAGGAGCAAATCGTCCCCTGTACACCTGCGCGTTACCTGGATGTTGGTTGAAGAGGCCACGGTGCTTAAGCGCCCTGCCCAGTTTACCGTGCACGGAGAGCTCTTTTCAATTTCCCTTTCACCTGACCAAGCTGTTTTGGCCTTCTGCTTTTATTTCAGTCATAAAACAACAAACCTTACCTCTACCTCCAAATACACATGAACCTGTCTCTCTTCCTCCTCCCTCTGCCCCTTCTCTCTGTCCTTCTCTGTCTCTCTTTGTCTCTCTCTTTTTCTGTCTGTCTGTCTCTCTCCTATATTGCTTTGTTTGCTGGAGAGGTTTATATGGTGGTCTAGGAATTAATGGCAGTTTTTAATACAACATGTTTACAATGCAGAAGAAAAGACTGTAATGTCAAAGGGAACTATGACAGGTATTTAGTGTGGTATGGTTCATACTGTAAGCAGGAAAAATTACTATGAAAGAGCGAAGAAGGAGAAACATTGGTTCTGATGAATGCTAGAATAAGCATGAAGAGTTATCCACCCAGGACGGTGGTGTCCACCTGCAATCCCAGCTCTCCAGGAGAGGGAGGAGAATTGCACGTTGCAACCCAGTCTAGGCAGATTAGCAACGTGGTCAGATCCTGTCAGAACAGGGAAGGACCGAGATGTCGCTCAGTGAAAAGGACCTGGGTTCAATACCCAGTAGTGAGGGTGAGGGGAAGAGGAAAAGGAAGGGAAAGGCTCCTGAAAGAGATGGTATCTGAGCATTCTTACAGAATGAATTTTGTTTCAAGAGGTAAAGGGAAGACAAACAATGCCTACAGAACTTATATAGTACATCAAAACAAAGCAAAGCAAAACAAAACTCCACTTCATTTTTGTTTTGAGACTCATTTCTTTCCTTCCTGGAAAACTAGAATACCAGAGCTGGCATTTGTAAAATGGCTTTTATTGTATGCTATAGTTGTCACAGAATGGGATTTTCTGGCTAAGGAGGTTTGAGCAAATTCCAGGGTTCTTTTCTTAGCAGGCATTGAGGACTCCTAGCACTGCATGCCAGGGCCGTGGTTGGGCAAACAGGTGACAGCTCAGGGAAGGGTGGTCCTGCGGAACCCCCAGTACTTACGTCCAGCAGACCCTCACATAGATGGGATACTTCCTTATGGTCATTTATGCCAAGTGCCTTACTCTGTCTTCTATGTAATATCATTTTTTATGATTGAATATCGACTGAAGTTTTTAGGCAAGCAGTTACTATATAAATAAACTTTAAAATAGATTTTGTTTTGCTCAGAAATTTGTTGCCTTTTGCATGGATTTTTGAGTGACTTTCACAAATCTGTTATTTTTGCATGACTGCAGAAAATCAAATGGCTTCAATAGTTCATGTGACCTCAGTCACTAATACAATGCAAGACTGCAGCAGTGTGCCAAACAGAGGTGAAAGCATATGGCTACTTCTCCATGGCTCCTGGAGAAATCTGCCTGTGCTGCGCCTGCTGGAAAACTGCACCTGCTGGGTAACACTATATGGTGTGTACCATACACGCCTCACCTGCTGGGAACAGTGTGCGTGCGTGGAGGCCCCCGTTCCCTCCCCATCCTCTCACCGTACCCTACTTCACCTCCCTGGGTCTCATTTCCCTCTCCTGTAAGTAGGCATAGTACTTACCTCATTGATATCAAAATAGAGTAAGTATCACAAAAGCAAGAGCTCTGAGGGCCGCATCCCTTCCTTACAACTCTGGGGACTAGATGTGTTTTAGAATGCAGTATTTTTAGAAGGTCAATCTGAGGCGTGTATGGTACACACCATATAGTGTTATTAGTGAAAACCTAGGAAGAATCGCCTATGATCAAAAGCATCTAATTTTTTTCTTCAGGAAAACCTCTGGCTTTTCATACTAACTGAGAAAAATAGGGACCAAATAGTTTTATTTGTACTTATATCAGATGATGTTGCCAAGGCAGTTAGAGTGTCTGTAAATGTCTGAGCCATCTAGGTGGCAGAATTGTAGAAGAATTGTGGACCTGTATTTTATTATTTATTGCAAGTTATTTTCCTTTGCTTTTCTTTCCTACAGCAAATGTCATTTTGTTTATTTAAATTTTTCTTTAACAGTAAATTGTAGCATCTATGAGTAGTACTTCAAAACAATTAAGGCCTTTTAAATTTGTACAAGAAGGGTCTAATAAGGATGAGAACCATTTTTGATTTGGTGGAGAGGGGTTTGCTGATATATATGATTTCATTTGATGTTCATCAAAGCTCTGTGAGATAAATCCTTATTTATAGAGAAAAAATGAAAAAAGTGATTAAGAACATCAAACCTGGTTGTGGTGGCACATGCCTGGTGTATCAGCACTCTAGGAGGCTGAGACAGGAGGATAGAGAGCATGAGCCCACCCTGGGCAATTTAGTGACTTAGTGAGATGCTGTCTCAGAATTAAAATATTAGAACACAAAGCAAACAAGCAAAAAATAAAACAAAACTGGCCAAATGTCACCATCACAGCAAGAGAATGAGTTGGCTTCAACCCAGATTCTCCCAAACTTATTCCCTTTTCCCATTTTCTTCTGATGTCGAGGGCGATACACACAGCATTCAGCCTGGGCATCTCAGGAGGGGCAGCAGAGAGGGTAACATGAGCCACGTCCCATTGATGGTTTTATGCATTTGTTATTATATCACTTAATATAATATGTTAATAGAATTGAATAATAATACAATAATATTTATAGCCCACCTGCTTATTAACTGAAACATATTTAATATCTATTATCCCTCCCTTTCCCTGAGAACATTTTCATATAGAAGAAGTTATATTTTTTCAACATTTTCTTTACCTAATCTGCTTTTAAACAAATATCCATGACCTTGGTTAGGATTCTGTTTAGGAAAGAATACAATTGGTAATGATCGGCTGTGGAAGTGCCACAGTATTAGAAGGCAGAAAAACAAATTCGGTGCTGTCTTAATAAACTAGATAACATGATTGGTCACAGGCAGACTGCTTTGCTTTAGGAATCGACTTCCTTACTTGCTTTGTGCCGACACTGGAATCAGGTGCAGTACAGGATCCCAGCAGCATCACACCTGCAGAATGGTACACATTCAATATCTTAGCACTGCTTTTATGTTTATAAAATAAAAATTACATCAAGAGCCTTTCTTTTTCTGAAATTCAATGAAAACAAATGAATTCCAAATCCCCCTCCCATGGAATCAAATTCCTATTGATGATGATCTACTGATTTTTCTGAGTTTTGTGAATTTTATTGCAGCTCAATTTGACCCATAAATAATAACATGATGCTAATTTCAATGTTTTTATTAATAAATTATGTTTCCAAGTTGAATCAAAACAACAGCATAGCAGGGACTCTTAAGACACAAGGAAAATAGAGGATACTGCATTAAGCAGTCAAAATACTTTTTAAAAATCAAGAAGCAATCACTGAGTAGCTTTCCTTGATTTCCACAGCAATTAGGTTAATAATGAAATGAGAGTGATAATCAGAGCTGAGGGACCCAATCAGCAGGGTTCCAAATTGTTTCTTTAAACCTCTTGAAAGATCCCATCACTGCGGAATACAGAAATTTACCTATGACTAATGTCCTTTGCTCTTTACTAATTGTTTTATTGGATGTTAGTACTTAGAGGAAAAATTGTGAGCTTCAGAGAGCTTTTTTTTTTTTTTAATTTTAGAATTGCCTCCTACATATGCACAACAAAATTTTCTTTTCCACAAGAAAACAAATTCTGTAAGTGAAAAACAATAAATTTTGCAACCTTCAGTTTCACAAAAAAATCCAGCAGTGTGTCCTGGCATGTTGTTTATTTATAGTATTGATAGTTTCCACTTTTGTTTGTTCTTGTTCCCTTCTTTTCACAAAAGAGATTCGGTTTTATTTTTCTGAAAAACAGCTGAGCTGGGCAAGGTGGCACAGATCTGTAATCCCAGTTACTCAGGAGGCTGAGGTAGGAGGATTGCAAGTTCAAGGCCAGCCTGGGCAGTTTAGCAAAAACCTGTCTCAAAATAAAAAATAAAAAAGACTGACAATATAATTTAATGCAAAGGCCCTGGGTTCCATCTCCAGAACCTAAAATAAAATAAAGTAAAATAAAATGCAGCTGGGGAAAATGTAAATGCTAATTCTTATGAGAATAGACCACTTCCTCTCTCAGAAGTTTGTCTCTGCTCAACTGAAGTTTCTCACAGTGCAGCCTCCACAGTGGTTGTGTTATGCTTGCTTCGGCAGCAAGCGTACATAGTGCTTGGGTTCTTTCATTCATTCCTGAGCTGTTTATAGAGCGACACTGTTCTGCTCATGTACAGAAACAAGCATGGCACACGGGCCCTGCTCCTGTGGACCATGCCGACTGGGCGGGTGTGGCTCTGCTTCCTTTCCATAAAGTGCTTTTACATTTGTCCCTGGTTCCATTTCTGGAACGCTCCCATGTTTACATCTCTGTAGAAAGTAAATCATTTTGACCCCACCACAAATTTTTTCCCAAAACAAAAAAGTGACATTAGAATATAGGATTTCCTAGTAAGGAAAGGAGATAAACATCTTCGGAATTTTTTTTTATCCACTACCTTCATTTTTTAAACATGTTTAAATGGTTCCTCTTAACAATGACTAGTAAACAAGAAAATGTTCTGTCTTTAAACATTTAAATTTCCTCTATGTGATTTGTATGAAGGTTGTTCCAAACCATTCTGTTACCAGGGGCTGAGATACAAATTAAGGGGCTCCATTCAATTCAGGAAGGCTTTTTTTCTTGTTATTGTTTTATTTTTGTTTGTTTTGTGGTGTTTCTTTTTTTTTTTTAACAAGATAGGTATAGTGACCAAGAAGAAGGCATTTCTACTTCATATTCGTGTGGAGAGAGGGAATATGCGTGTCTATGCTCATGATTACCCACTGTGATATGTGAAAAGCATTTATATGCATGTTCTCCTTAGTATATTTTGTCTTCAACATTAGAACTTTAATTTTTATTTTATTAGTATGCGTCTGCAATTTATGCAGTTTGTGTGTATTGTGGGGCATCGTTCCATGTACATATTACAGCTTGTTTTCTTTTTTAATCCCCTCTCCTCCCCTCCCCTCCAGTTCCCCAATCGCCTTTTCCATGTTTGTTGATTATTTGTCTTAGCTCATGTTACAGCATTTAGTATTTACATTAATGAGGTCATTAGGTTCCTGTATATGCGATGTCTTCTTTACTCCCATTTCCCCCTACTCCATCCTCACCGTCACTCTTGTGCCCTTGAATCACTTCCCTGTTGCGAGAGATCCATCCGCTTGTCCCTTTCAATCCATCCTTTATCAATTTCCTTGTCTGTACTTTGCCTCACTCAGATGAGAGATATTATGTAACATTTAGGCTTGTGTGTTTGATTTATTTCACTCAACATTGTATTTTCTAGGTGCATCCATTTTCCTATAATTGTCTCAAATGTGTCACTCTTTATAGATACAAATAATGATTACTTGAGTTCTTCTTTTTATATATGTACTCCTTTTATTTTTTTCTCTTGCCTAATTGCTCTGGCTGATGTTTCAAGTACTCTTTAGCATTAGAACTTTAAAAGTACATTGAATCTGTAATAATTATTTGTATACATGCATATCAAAGCATCATGTCATGTACTTAAATATATACAATACAAATAAGGTAAGATAAATACATTGAATTCATCTTCAAACCTTTTCTCTTTGTTGCAACATAGCTGTAGCTTTCCATTTTCAGAGCAGGAATCTAAAGCTAACAGGGATAAACAGACAAAAATATGCTCTCCCAGTCATTTCAGATTTCAAAAGCCAATACTTAATCATGGGCTGACAGAGGAGAATTAAGGTTTACTGCAACTAGCATACTCCTATTTTTCTTTTATTTTTGAAAGATCTTGCTTTTTGACTCTTGATATTTTCACCATGTATAGATATTCATACATTTTAAGTCCTCATTGCTGATGAAGTTGTTTCCTAGTGTCACTGCTCCTCTCCCTTCTCCTAGAAATCATCTAGGAAAGATGAATAAACAATGTTGTGAATTGAACTAATTTGGATAATTTGCATTACTGAGAAATTTACATTTATTCTGTTATTCCCCAAGTACACCTTAAAGAGGAGGGAAGGACCAACCAGATCTTCTACTATGTAAAATTCTGAAGTTTTGGTAAATCTGTCTCCTAGTTTTCTTTCTATTTCACTGGCTACTCATTCTCACTGTCCTTTGCTTTCTTTTTTGTTTAGCTTCCAAATGTGCTAACATCCCAAGGTCTTATTCTCGTCACTTACTATATCTAGTCGGATGGCTTTGGTATCATATATAATGATGGCACCCAACACCCTAGTCTTAGACCCCTTCTCTTAGAGCTCAAACTCATACATCCAACTGACCTCTTGGTCCAGGGGTCCAATGGGCATCTCCAACTTAATGCCATTAAAACACTGCTCTGGTCTTTATGCTCAGTCAGTTTTCGGCTGATCTTGCGCATACCAGGAGAAACCATTTCTTGTCTACCTGGTTACTCAAGTTAGTTATCTGTGAAGTCTTCCTTTCTTTTTCTTACTATCTTCTCAGCACTATATCTTATATCTGTCTTTTGACTATCCCTGGAATCCTTCCAGTTTTCTCTGTCTGTATTTCTTCTTATTTCAATTACACTCTCTTGCTTAGCTTAGCTGTAGTTATCACTCATCCTTGATTTTACATCTGCCCTTTCCAGTGAATTCTCCTTGGAACAGCCAAAATGATCTCTTTCAAATGTGCATTGCGTTACGTTATCCTCTTGTTTAAACTGTCTTTTGGCTTTTCACCAATTTAAAATAAAATCAAAACTCCTTATCCTGCTTGTTTGATCTCCTGTCCTAACCCTCTCCCACTTGTCTCCCATTTCAAAGCCACTGACCTGTGCTGAGTACTGTCCCTCTAGCCTGCCAAACTCATGCAGGCAGTGGAGCCATTCTGCCACATTCCACAGATTCAGCTACCTGTGATCCAAAAATAATCAATGGAAAATAACAGAAATAAATAATTTATAAATGGTAAAGTTGCCAGTCTTAGAGCTGTGATGACCTCTTGTGCCTCCCTGCTCCATCCTGCCCAAGATATGAATTATTCCTTCGCCCAATGTGTCCATATTGCTGCACTAGCTGCCTGGTAGTCACTAGCTGCCATCTTGGTTATCGGACAGACCATACAGGTAATGCCATGCTTTTGTTCCTGCAACCAGTGTGCCCTTTTATATTAATTTAACACTGTATCAGTAGCCCCACTCCATCTCACATGGAGGCATTTTATCATCACACGTCATCAGGAGAACAATAAGGGTGAATGGAATACAATAAAATATTGAGAAAGAGATATCTTATTCATATAGCTTTTATTATAGTATATCATTGTAATTACCTTATTTTATTATTATATTTTATTAATGTCTTATTATTATGTCTTCACTATTCATTTTCTTAACTTGATGTAAAGTGCTTTTCACCGATGTCTTCCTGATTTGTCTTTTGCATGTCCCTTCCTCCTCCTGCCCCTGAAATAGAAAGTCAACTGCATGGGAGAAAGACTTGATTGTCCATAGTGTCAACCCCAGACATTGGAAGAGTGTTGGGCACAGCTAGATGGACTTGATAGACATGTTAGCGTGAACAGATAAAAATCACTGGAAAACATGATCTAAAATAAGATAGATGAGTATTGTACCTGGCTTCTTGCGTGTGCTGATTCATAATACTTTGTGGACTTTACAGCTGTGTGAACTAATGAACAAGCATGTTCTGCTTTCAAAGATGAAATAAACAGCCTGTGGTAAGCCAGGGATCCTCATCAGGTCTAGGCTACAAAAGCTGAGACTAACTGCAGAGGACCTGTTAAACCACTTTCTGGGGTGAGCCCTTATGTACCTGTCAGAATTTACAGTTTCAGGGCAAACATAAATAAACCTGAGTGCCTTTCAACTTGGATTGTTTGATGCTTTAAAATCACCTCTCTTTCATTTTTTTGCTACTGGATCCACTCATCTTTTAGTTTCAGGGCCTGATTCATCAGTTTCTATAGATCCATTTATAAGCTCAGTCAGCATTTAGCTTTGTCAGCCTCGGAGTGAAAGGGGATGACTGAAAGCTCATGGCAACTTGTTTTCACTGCTCCTTTCAAATGATTTCCAAGAGAACCATCTAATCAGAAGACTCTAGTTCTCAGTTCTTCATCCGAATAGAAAATATCATCTATTTTACTTCCTTTTTTTTCTTTTTGATTTGTTGCCTCCGTATTAAGAGTTATCTGCAAAATAAGGAAAAGCCAGTCAGTTACCCTTATATTTTACAGGCAAAACACTCCCAGCATGGAGTCATGTGTAAATGTTAGCACGCTATGTAACCCATCAAGTCCATAATTGCTCATAGCTCTAAAAAAATGATATACAGGCAAAATCAATTGTAGATAAATGATATAATAATTGCTAAACTTTTGAGTATAAGTCTTTGTTATTGAAACTTCATAAAGTAAGTGATCCTTTTTCATTTTCTCCTTTCTCAGTAAAATAGAACATTCTCAAAGTTCCGGCTCCAGTGGGATGGTGAAGGAAGGATGTTAAGGATGATACCGCTGAGGTTCCAGCTCTTCAAACTGACTCACTGTTCTCTCATGATTTACTGTTGCTAAAATTCTTTTTGAAAACAGTTTAGAAGAAAATGTAGGGATGAACCAGCAGCATCCATTTTATGAAAGACTAGTTTGCCAGAAAAAAAATCTTGTCTCCAGGATCTAATACATTTAATAATCTAAACAACTATTTTAAAAGCATTGAATCTCCTTAACTACCAAATAGATCAAGCACAGTGGTCCTAGACCTCTAATAATTAAGTAAAGCCATCTTTCACTGCTCCAGACTTCATGTTTTTCTTCCTTTTTTTTTTTTTTGTTCCAGGAATCGAACTCAGAACTTCCCATTTGCCAGGCAGGTGCTGTGCCACTGAGCTATATCCCCACACTGAGCTATGTCCCTGGCCCTGATTTTTAAAATTTCTTTAAGAGACTTAAACTTGAAATATTTTTCTTGCAAAATCCCAAAAAAACCATGTAGAGAAAGTTAAACAGCATGTGTCCTTCATCTGAATTGCTAGCATTGCCTTCCACTAGCTTCTGTGATTCAGAGAGACCACTTTTCAGTTGTTTCATCATTGAATTCTGAAATCTTGATACATATTCATGAAGATGAAATTCCACTACAATCTCTAAGGATGAACCTCAACTACTAATTACTTTATTTATTTATGTACTTATTTTCTTTGTATAAATGTAAAGTGAACTACATGATTCATTGGTACACATATCCTTAGTGAGACTATTATCAAAGGTAAGCAATTTAACATATTCGTCATCTTCCATTTATTGGTGATAAGATTGCCTATAATCTCCTCTCTTGGCAAATTTTTGACATACTATACAATATTAGCTATAGTCCTCCTGAAATAGGTTTATTTATTCTATTTAACTACACATTTATTCCCTTCAATCTACCTTTTTCATTTCTTCTCTTTCCTCATCTTTGGTTACCCACCGTTTCAAAGTTTTATATATTTGACTTTTATTTTTAGATTCTACAAATAATAAGATCATATCTTTTTCTTTCTGTGACTGGTTTGTATTTCATTTGGCATAAGGACCTTCAGTTTCACCCATGTTGGCCCATGAGCAGAATCTCTGTTTTGTTTGTAAGATTGAACAATATTCCATTGTGAGTGTGTGTGTGTGTGTGTGTGTGTGTATCATAACTTTTTATCCATTCATCTATCTGTGGATACCTGGCTTATTTCTATACTTTGGCAATTGCAAATAATGCTGCAGCTGATACAGGAGCCCATGTGTCTTTACGTGTTGTTGATTTAATTTCTGAGAAAAATGGCTCAGTTACAAGGTTTTTCTATTTTCAATTATTTTCATACTATTTCCATAATGGCTGTACCCATTTACACTTCCACTTCTGTGGAGGGACGAGGCTTCCCAGTTTCCCATATCCTCATCAACACTTGTAATCCCTTGAGTTTTTTACAGTAGCTGAACTGTATCTTTTCAAGTTGACCTGACCTGATCCTAAATTATGAATAGGGAAAATTATATTAAATGTAGAATCCCTTACATTCAAATAATGTTTAGCATTTTCGCACATATTCCTAACTTAGAATTGTTTTGTCTTGATGAGGCAGCCAACATAGATTAGAAACCTGAGCATAAGGATATTAAGTGAGTATCTCTTAGGTTTAGGCTTCACCCCGGTTTCAGAATACCAGTCCAGTGTTTTTTTTTCACATAGTCACAGAATGACCCCAGCTCAAAACAAGCAGTGATACAGGGCAAAAGTAATGTTCTTGTCCAAAAACTCAAGAGTTCATGACTGTAGATATGTTAATGCTTCTGTGACCCATTTTTCAAAAAGATTGTTACATTTTAAAAAGGTATGAAATTTCTGTCTGAAGAGGTCATGTCACCGATTGGTTTCATTCCTTACATAGCCATTAAGTCTTTCTGGTCCTCAGTTTTTATTAGATACCGTCATTGAACCAAAACTTCTTGATATCTTTGTCATCTCCAGCTATACAATTCTAGCATCCTGTAGCTCTTACATGTGTATTGGCTGTCTTATCTTTTTTCTTTTTGTGAAACCAGCTCATTCTAAGTAAATGGTAATTTTAAACTGAAAAGTTTGCTGTAATTGACTAAGTAAGGAAATGTACTCACAGGCACTCTCTGATCAAAAGCATTATCTTCTAAGACAGTCCTTGTCATTGTGCCATAAGCATGTTGCTTCTTTTTAGGGGGAGGAGGGGTTCTGAGTCATAACCACAAGATCAGTGCTATGCCCAGGAGTTTGATGCGCCTTTGAACAAGTCTTTTTCTTTAAGAGACAAACTCCTTAGGCACCTTTATAACCCCTTGCTGTCAGTTAATCTTCGCAGACTGGTAGGCAAATGGTAATCAAAACCATGAGTGAGCTATTTACATATGGATTATAATTTTAAAGAATGTTTATTCCCTCTAATGCAGCAATTACTAATCTGGGAAACTAAGTAAATTAACTTTTTATACAAAGAATCTTAAGAACAGAAGTGCTTAAGACAAATAGTATCATTCATGAACAGGAAAAGAGGAAAATGACTACTTTTTCACCATTTGGGAAATAGCTATATAAAAATGTAGCGTGTATGCTCTTTTGACAGTATATGCAGTGACACAGTCATGGGGGGAATTGCTTCTGATAAATTATTGAGCTTAAAAAGCACAGTGCAAAGAAATATACTTAAAAGGAAAAGTGTTAAGTATGTCAGTAAAACAAATAAACAGAAGAATGATGATGCTGTGCTGATGAGCCTTCAGATAACGTTTATTCATGTTTATTTGTTCGTTTGTTTCTTTCTTTTCTGAGTCTGAGCGTCACTATGCAGTCTAGGCTGACCTTGAAATTATGATCCTCCTGTCTCAGCCTCCTGGGTGATGGTATTACAGGTGTGTGCCACTACATCCAGCATTCCTACTCTTTTATATATTTATTTTTGCTGATGACAATCAATATAACTTTGAAAAATATTTAAGTACAGTGCCTTGATGATCACCCAGTAACACTGGAAATTGCCTGTGAATACATACCTGCCCACCACTGACCTTTGTCACACGAGAAAAAGAAATCCCCTAACTGCTTAGGGATTCCATTTCTTCAAACAAAAAGAAACAGTGAAACATGATTGTTTCCCAGAGCTCTTTCTGCTCTAAACTGTGATGCTTAATGGTTTGCAAGGAGCACTGGTGATTAGGCCTGAGGCTGTGTGATTGTTGGTCTTCAGACCACTCCCTCTTCCCCCCATTGCACTGTAGAGTCTGGTGTGCTGGGGGTAGCTGACCATGGGACAGGTCATTGGATTGCTGTGTTTGCGTCTGGGCTTGCTACGCTTTGTCCTGGGTGGGCTCTCTTCCCATCATGTTTTTTCCCTTTGTTCAGAAGTGTTTGACCTGAACCAATAATTTCAACCTTTGCATAATAGTAATATTAAGACACATTACATGTGAATAGTATTTTATGATAATAACAGCATTCACATATGATAAGTAACACAGGGCAAGCGCACACACAGCAGCTCCTCGGGACGCCATCGGACTCCCATCACCTTTGCTGACATGAATTAGCTTCACGGTCCTTCCCTTTGTGAAATGCACACCTTTCCCCTGCTTCATGGAGACTGAAAATTTTCAACTTTTACAAAAGTATGGCTCATCTTTTTAGAGCAGACCCAATGTCAACACAAAGCAGTGTAGGAGAAAATCTGCGCACTGACACCACCATGGGAAAAGAACATGCCCCAGATGATTCGTTTTTGACCTGTAGCCTCACCAGTCATTTGCCAGTGATGATCTGGGTGAGAAGTAAGAAAGCTGACCTCCGAAAACACCTTTTAAAGCTTTGGTTACCATCAGTGAGCCCAGATAAAAGTGTGATTAGCCGGGGACTCTTGTCCTGAATCGGCAATGTGCATCCATTGTATTCAAAGATACTCGGTTAGAAGCGGGGCGTGGTGGCGTGCGCCTTTAATCCCAGCACTCAGGAGGCTGAGGCAGGAGGATCCTTGTGAGTTTGAGACCAGCCTGGGCCACAAAGTGAATTCAAGGCCAGCCTGAACTGCATAGTGAGACCCTATCTCAAAAAATAGGGTTGGGGTTTTATCTCAGTGGCCTAAGCGCCTGCCTGGCAGGTGCAAGTTTGTGAGTTCGACCCCCGGTTTAAAAAAAAAAAAAATGCTCAGTTCAACACCTACTTGCTGCTAAAGATAATTTCTTTCCCTGCATGAGCAATATATCCTTAGAGTTTATAAAAATCACTTATTTCTGGACATCACTTATTCATTCAAAAAGCACACACTAAATTACTGTTAGTGTCCACACACTGTGCCAGTGTAGGGGAGATCTACACATTCGCATATGTAATGATTTTAGTAACAAGTGAGTGAAAAACAAAGTGGTATAGCCGGAGGGCTCTGACAGCCAAAAGCAATGCTGTGTGGTCAGTGGCCTTAGAAAGGGCCTCAGAGATATTTCCCCTTTTTATATATTGTAGTTCATCTTACCAAATCTGCTGATTGGTGGTGTCCACTGAAAATGTCTCTACACGGAGCTTCAAGGTGCCTCCTAGGTACTTTGAAAATCCTAGTGATAAACATCTGAATCCAAACAGAAGCCCCCGGAAGCTGTCTTGTCAGTGACCACCTTCCAGCAGGCAATCATCCAGCGCGTCCAGTAGTATGGATGCTCTGGGGTCTGCAGTCCGCTAATCTTTCTGTGCTCTTCCCGCTTGGTGAGGTCTCAGAAGCATGACACTGGTCCAGTTGTGAGAGCTGGAAAATGACCTCCTGCAGTGGGTTTTGGGAGCTGGGGTTACTGTGAGGCGTAGAAAGTCATTGGGACACAGGAGAACTATGCAGCCCGGCTTAATCACTCTTTAAGGGACAAATCTTTTTTGCTATTCAGCTTCTCATTTCTGGTGGCTCTTAACAAAACACTTGCGGTCTGTTCCAGGTGCAAGTCTTCATTCTAACAACAGTAACAAAAAATACAGTTACTTTCAATCCCTTAATTTATACCTGCATTCTCAACCTTCTGCTCCTCCCTACATCTCCAGTCCCTTCAGTTTTGCTCATGTATCAGCTAGTTCAGCTTTTCGTAGCTTTCGATTAACATTTCTCTGAATACCTTGAAATTTTCTTCTTTCCCAAAATTCTCCCAGGGAATTTTCTTGTTTTATATTCTTGCCAACCACATCAAGTCACATCAGAAAACAGCTTTTGTGTTGTTTACTTATCACTCTTTCCACCCTGTTCTCACTCTAAGATGTCACAGATTTGCTTCTACATACATACACATTAGAGCAATCAGCGTTAAAACCTTCTCTATGGCAAGAAGTGCAATCATAATACATTAAGGGCCCAAGAAAGAGGCTACTAGTCTCACAGCTACTAGTGTTCCATGGAGGGCTCAGTGGAGGGAACGAATATAAAAACCAAAGTATTGAAGCCACTGAGAAAGTCTTTTGTTATGTTTTAAATATAAAGCATTCCCGGAGATTTACCTATTGAGCGCTTGATCCCTGGTGCAATAATATATTAGGTTCAGCTGTTTACCTCTCGGATTTTCGGAGTACCTAAAAAGGCACCATGGAAGCTCTTTTTCAGCCAGAGACGGCACCGATCCGCAGACTTGAAAACCTGAGTTCACGGCTGACGGGGTATGGGGATGTGGGGGTCAGTGGAGGAAGCGGGGCCCTGAGCGCCTGCCTTCGAAGTGTGTCCTATCCTAGCCCTTTCCCCTCTCCCTGACCCTCTCATCCTGTTTGCTGCCACTGTGTGAGTGAGCAGCTTTCCAGCCCTGCGAGGGCTCTGCCTCGCCACTGGCCTCAGCGCAGTGCAGCCAGCCACCAGTGGGGAAAAACATCATGCGACAAAACAAAACTTAGTTCTTTAGGTTGTTTCTCTTAGGTATTTGGTCACAATGACAAAAAGCTAACTAATCACTCATTCGTTCATTCACTTAGCATTGACCGTGTACTGAGTACTGTCCTAGGAACTAAAGACAGAGTAGTAGAAGCGCAATAGACTCTTCCCCTAAAGCAGCAGTCAAATTCAGGAAGAAGTTGTACAGATGATGTGAACATGTACAGATGATGAACATGCTAGTTTCCCGGAATTGTTCCACACCCTCTGTATACATGACTCCAGGCTGACATCTGAGCAGCAAAGCCTGTGCTGCCCTTGGTGACCGGAAGGCTGTGAAGCCCATCATTATTAAAATCCTGGGCCCCAGTGTCCAAAGGAGGGGGCTCCAATCGCTACTCTATCATCCCCAGGCAAGGCATTTCACCTCAGTAAGCCTCAGTTTCCCCAGAACTGAAAAGACAGAAAATAATTGTAGCAAACGTATTTAACTTTAATGAGGAAAATAAATTGTGCCAGTTAAGTGTTTAGCAGAATGTTTGACTCTTAGTAAATGTCAATAAAAGTACAGGGATTCTGTGAGCTTGCAGGGAATGGAAGTCTTCAAGACTAATCTTCAAGGGGTAGAGGGTACTAAGAACAGACAGAGGCAGCCCCAGGGACTTCAAAGAGGGGTGCAAAAGGGTAAATGAATTAAGGAATAAGACCAAAGTATTTTTGCAAAGTGTTTAAAATGCTCAGTGTGGGAATCAAACCTGTTTTAAACAGCTTATTCATGTCTAGTCTGAGTTTCAACCTTTTTATTCTTATTCTGCCATAAATGTTTTCCCCCTCCCCTCTCCCAACTCTGTAAAAACCAGGATCACTTTGGGATGGGAGACTGAGTTAGAAGAGGGAGGTTTGAGAGCTAAGTGGTGATGTGTTTACTGCTGCTAAACTTAGCACTTCCAAAGTTACATCTCACTGGATAGCTCAGTTCTTCCCTGGAAATAAAATATTGCTTAACCAAGGAAAATCATAGCCACACTCAACCTCTCAGATTGGTCCATGCACCTCACATCCCAGGGATTCCTGGTTAAATAATTTTTTTCCTGAATCTTACTCTTAGCTCTATTACAGGGACCACAGATTAGAGAATTACCTTTGTTTGCATTGGCATTTTGCTGTCTCCTTTATGTCTGTTTCAGAATCTTATTACTTTTAAAAACTATTTTTTGGACTTAGAAATACTTTTCATTACCTTTTGAAAAAATTTACCTACTATATAATTAAGAATAAGTCTCATTTTTTTAAATAGACCCAATCTTAAGGAGAAGAAGAAATGTAGAGATTTAATTGTTTTCATTGTTTTCTTTGTTCAGTGATAGAGTTGAGCTTTTCACAACATTGCTGATCATTGTTTCAGATTCTTTCTCAACCCATCTGACTCCCTGCCCTCGCGTGTCCTCTCTAAAGAGGTTTCCAGCGTTTGGAGGTTTTACGCCATTGATGTACAAACAACTGACTTCCTTCACTTGTTCGTTTTCAAGGCAGGCACTAGTTCTGTTTGCATTTAACCTAAATCAATGGACTTATCTTTGCTTCTGTTCAGTTATCTGCCTCAGCAACAATTGGATTCTTTATCTCTATAGCTCAGTGGGTAGAAGGACACCCTGCCCTGGTCTGCTGCTTGTTTAATTGCAAAAACATCCATTTTCTAATCACTTTACCTTGGACCCAAATGGTTCTTTCTTTCCTCTTACATTTTGTAATTTGTCACATTTACATTTTTGGTGGATTGACTATTCTGATAAAAAGGGTTGTGGATATAGGTCAATCACCATCAATCATACTACCAAGTGATCAAGAGCGACTCATATTTTTATATTTCATTTAAGAGACTAGCTTATTTTAGATACAATAAATCATTCAAGTAGAATCTAATTGGACTTAGTAAGAAGCAATAAACATTTGGAAACAAAGACTTAAGTTGAAAAAAATACTGGCTTATGAAATGACTTAGAAATAACTTTAACTATGTATGTAAATTTTGTAACCCCAAAATACCAAAGGGAAAAAATACATTTATTGCTCAGTCTCTTGAGTCAATCTACTTTCTTAGCATCAACTCCCTCCCCCCACAACAAGCAAGATAAACAAGCTTATTTAAGTTGCAGTTAACTTATCTATTTGACTCTGGCCAACTTGAAGGCAGATGCTGAAAACAGATAGGGAATAGACATGAAAGGAAAGCTAGAAAGTGCAGATGGGGAATTTGCAGTGATTCCTCCCCAGTACCTCTGCACCATCTGCATGCAGCACCTTTAATTAAACAGGAAGGGGGAACTGGATTCCCCTTCTCCCTGCTTAGAGCCACCCACCAAGGGAACAAATGAAAGGCCCCAACAGCACCCCATCAGGCATCTCCATTGCTTTCAACAGCCTCTGGTATTTTTCAGATGACCTATCAAGAGATAAATTGTGGTATAGGAAAAGAAATGGGAGGTCACTTCCAAAGACCCTGACAGCAAATTCTTCGCTTTTATCTTTTATTTCCCCTGATGCCAGCACTTAATGAAATTCATCTTTAAAAATGTACAGTACTCTGGTACTGAAATAGTTCAAAGGACACCAGAATAGTTAAAAGACCATGTTTTTTGAGGGCCTATTTTTGTGACCTTGAGCAAGTTTTCACTTTTCCTGGGTGCCTTCACTTTTAGAAGGAGCCTAAGTGCAGTATCTGAGGGAAGACTTTGGGCTGCAAAATATGCATCTCGTAGTGTTTTCCTTAGTTGTTTGTTTTGTGTTGGAGGGGAGAGGAACCTTGTGATAAGGATGGAAAGCTAAACCTTTGTTATTTAATGAATCTCCGTTTGCAATCTGTGAAATGTCTTAAATTTAATTTTTTGAGATTCTAGCAAAGGTTTCCTTGAAATTCTGATCATGTTCTCTTTCCGTGTTTTGGCCTTCTGGTATTTGGAAGCTACACATTTATTTATGACACTGGATAGGGAAGTTTAAGGTACCGTGCAGAGTGAAGTAGGACAAATGAATTTGAATCTACTTTGACCTTCATCAAGTTACTTAATGACTAAGCCTTACTAATCATTAGTGAAATCATGCTGTTAAAGGGATTAGAGATAACATGCACCACTGTGTGTATATACATATATATATATATATGCACTACACAGTACATACTGCACACAAGTGACTGGATGAATAAGTGCTATTACTAATCTGGTGATGATGATGATGACGGTGATGATAGTGATTTATTTTATAGATGAAGAGTTCTTAAACCATTGAGAACTTAATGTCATCATTTTTCTGTAAAACAAATTATCTACAGACCTTGAGTTAGAACTCCAAAGTCAAAATCAGGGCTCTTTCTAATATAACATTATTATTTTAGGGGGACTTTTTTTATAACTACCTGTTTGTAGTACATATGGGTTGCAGTTATTGTGGGGAGTTGGTATATGCACATAATATGTCTTAGTTCTGTTCTCTCTTTTGTTTTGTTTTTCATCCCCTACTCCCTCCATCCCTGCTCCTCCAACTGTTGGTCCCCTTCCCATTTCCAAAAGCTCTATTTTCATCATTTTTTTCCACCCCTTTTCTCTTCCCTCTCCCCCCATTCCTTCCATCTCTTGTTCCTTCAACTGTAAATATTACATAGTTTCTCTTATATGAGAAACTTATATTAGAGAGACACAGAGAAAAAGAGAAAGAAGAGAGGGAGAGAGAGAGAGAGTGAGTGAGCAAAGCAGTAGATAAAGAAGTAAGGAGATTCATCTCAGTATAACTTACTATTGCTCAGTCTTTTACCAGAGGTCCTAGACTTATGAATATTCAAATGTCAAAGACTTTCACAGATAGGAATGGACCTTGCGTTATGAACATTCATAGATGCAAACAAATCACGGAGGTAGTTTATGTGTCTGCCAGACATTGTCACAGTTGCTCTGCTGTGCTTATTGTATGGTGCAAGAGTGTATAGTAGTACAGTCGAGTCGGGGACTTACTGTATTTGTGTGTGTGCTGGTTTTTTTATGTTTTGCATTGCATATTTATGTCAAAGGTGTATAAGACTCACTTTGTAGGACCTAATGAATAATCTAATTTACAAACATCCTCCTGGAACAGGGCAGCTCATTGGTAAGCCAGGGACTTATTGTATTCCCTATTTCCTTCTTCATTTCTAGACCCAGTTACAGAATTACAGTACCACTGGCCTCTCACAAGTCCCATATTCTTTCTTGACATCTCAACCCCTGTGTACAAACCCATAAATGTCTTTCTACTTAATATTTTTCTTAGTCATTTGCCAAGCGTACTAATAGTACTATATTCCTATATAGTCAAGGTAGAATGCAGCGTTTGTGTAAGTGTTAATGAACACGGAAGTGCTTTCCCATTCTTGAAGATAAAATAACATGAAACTAAAATTAAAATTTTGTTTGGAAGAATAGTTTTGTATATTGATTATTCTAACTTGTTCTAACATCACTGTCATCTCTCAAAACCTTCTTGGAATTCCTTGAAATCATTGGATATAGGAGTGACTGTGAGACCAGTGTTTCTGGGACTTGGGGGGAGTGATTCCCCAAGAGATTCCTGTGTCTCAGCAGCACGGTCTCTCCGAGGCTTCTTCCACAGTCACCCTGAAGTCCCCCAGATCTGCCCGTCCTGCAGGGTCCTGAGGATCCCACTCCTGGTTCTGCCTTGGACTGCCCTCCACACTGTTCCTTATTGGTGGCTGTGTTTATACACCGAGGTACTGGTCCTACATGACGGACATGCGCCAGGGGCTCTGGTGTGAGCTCTGGTTTGATCATTTGTGACGATTGCTGTTGAATTAGGCAAAGCACATAAAATTTCTCCATAGCAAGAAAGAGTATTAGCACCAAGAACATTCATAGACAACGCTGACTTCTCCTGTAGAAATCCATCACCTTTAAGATTTTGGCTCTGTTTTTTCCCCTGCCTGCTTTCTGGTCCTTACTCACCATCACGTCGGAAAGCCCCGGGAGTCAGCAGCAGTTTTCCCAGCCTCTGGCCATCATTTCACATGCCCCTGGACAGCGCCTCTTGACTCTTCCCTTAGACAGTACCTGGTGATTCCTTCCCCCTGTCTTTTTGCTTTGAAATTATTCCTCGTTTCAGAATACATGCACTTCTTGATACTTTTCTTAGGTCAGGAGTTTTCTCAAAGTGTGTAGAGGGAAAAGGAAATGAAGACTTTGACGCTGAATAAACCTAGATTCAAATCTTGGCTCTATCACTTACATACTACAGATAAATTATTCTTAGGCAACTTATTTGCAAAACTATTTATTACTGTCATAGAATACTTACCAATTCTTATTGATCAAGTATTGAGTTGGATGGCTGAAATAGCTTGTTTAATTTATTCATCCTGGGCTGAGGATATAGCTCAGTGGTATAAGTGCCTGCCTGGCAAGTGCAAGGTCCTGAGTTTAATTCCCGGTACAAAAAAAAAAAAAAAAAAAAACCATAGTGTTCATCCCCCTGATTTTGGCTGCTGTGCTGAGGACCAAAGCCAGGGCTTGTCACATGCTGGGCAGGCACCCCACCTCTGAGGTACAACCCAAGACCCTCTTCATTCTGACTCTTAACTTTCTGTTCTAAAAATTGAGGTCAAAAATTCCTATCTCAATTTGGAGAAGTAATAATTAGCCTGCAGGGTGGAGAAAGTATTAGTATCTGAATGTGTCAATGTGAAAGAGATACAGATATACAGTTGAGAGGGAAATCTATTATAAAAATGTATTTAACAGAAATCATGACTAAAAAGAAAGTCCATTAGAAATGGTATCTATCTCTATCTGTGAGATCAAGGACAAATGAAGAGAAAGAAAGACCCATGAAATAAATATAACAAGGTGTGGAGAGAATTCTAGGCATTGGCCCTGATAGCTAGAGCCACAGGTAATAGATGAAAGAGATAGTTCTATCTTAAGGGGCCCTTTCTGGTAAGACTGTCACCTGTCATAAGCTATCAGTTAATTAATTTATTTTTCTCCTTTATGTATTCACAAGCATTAAGCATACAAATGATCACATACAATTATAGAAAAATTTCATTCCAGGAGGTCAAAGTGAAAGTTTTCTTTCTGACTTACGTTGAGACAATCATGAGGACTTGTGGAGAAAGGTGGGCATAATCTTTTCCTGGTGGGCATCACACGCTTTCTTTTCTTTCAGGATCTGGAGGATTTATAGGATGTTTTCCACATTCAATTTAATCCAGAAAACTATATGTCGTAGGACTGACTCTTTTTAGCAACCCAAGAGAGTTCCGATGATTTCAGCATTTGCTGCTTGTGATATCACCTCCTCTTGATTCCTTAAGCCTTTTTATATGACCTGCTGTAAATATTGACAATTACATTGCTGGAAAGAATAACACAGAGATGGCTTTTCTGCAGCTCCACACTGAATTTTGTTGCTTAATTGATTGGCCAGCTGGCCCTGCCGTCTCTTGACCTCTACAAGAGCCAGCAAGATTGATGGTTTCAACTGCCTTTCACAGTGCACTGAAGCATTCAGATCTATCTTTTGTTACTGGGGAAACACTAAGTTCTTATGTAGCACATTATTTAGATGGGCTTGGGTGCTGATGAGTTGGGAGGCAGGCAAATGCCCAACTGGAAGACAATGTCTGCAGATCAAAGGGGCCACTGAGACAGAGAGTTCATAAAATGTGAATACAAGTCCAGGGGAGGATTGATGATTATAGAAGCAGAAAGCCAATCAAGTTAAAGATTCATTCCAGTAACAAGTTTGATCCTCTCTCCGGGACCCAAGCCTCTGCGAAGTTTCCTCAGCTTTTCAAGGTCTACACAAGAGAAGAACAAAGCCATCCAGGGCGCTCTCACTCCGGAAAAGCCGGCTGCAAGATGCCATGAATCAGAGGTCAGCAGCTACCACTGAGAGTTCATCGCATTCGACCCCATGAAGAATAGGGCTCACACAGCAGTTCTGCAGGAGCAGTTCGGCCGCCCCGACACCAATGAGCCCTAATGAATGTGACAACTTAGAATTATTGGGTCATTTCCTCACACGCTTGTTTCCCCTCACATATTAAGCAAGCTTGAAACTCATGGCTTAAATTCTTGGTTTAAAATTTTACTTATTAATGACATGAATCAGCAGATAGGAGGACATAGTAACCAGCTAAACCTTGGAATTTGGTATCTTATTTCAAGAGCTTCAAAATATCCAAGATACTTTTTTGAAACCAGTTTGGCCTAGTTTTGCCACCTGTGTCTCTAGTGACATCAAAATTCTTTTAATAACTTTGGGAGTGGGTAGCAGGGGCATGGTGTTGGAGGAAGGAAGGATACACCAATTAACCAAATCAAAAAAGTAGGATCGAATGGTGAAAATTCAGTGTTTCTGTCTCACTCTCTCTTGCTCTCTCTCTCTTGCACATAATTAGTGTTTCAGTCCCTCACAATATATAGTTTGCCTCTCTATATAACTTAGAAAACCAAATGTCTTCATTTGGTTCCTGATTCCTGTATTGGAAAAGACTCTTAACAGAGACAGTTAGTTCCATTCGGTTCCAGTTTGTTTGTTTGTTTGTTTTTTGGATTACCTTCATCATAGTCCCTAGACATAGACCATAACAAACCAGAATGGAGATTTGGAAAATCACAACATGCAATAAATCTGTCTGTAGTTCTCATCCTCTGTAACAATCGGGAGGTTGAAATTGCCTGATCTTTTCAAGTGAGCATTGCCGCTTTGACCCAGGCAAATGAGAAATAAGACAACAATGCCAACCAGCAGTTTCAAGTATCCTTCTGCTGCACAATAACCCAGCAGTAGGCTTTGCTAATGGTGTTTATGAGCTGCTGGGCTGGGATTGGTCCTTCAGCAAGGAGGCATTTGCCCAGTGGGCTTCTTCTGTGTGGGGGGCCTTTCTGGAACCCAGGGGCCCTTTGCGGTGATTCTCAACGGGAGCCATCTCTGCAGGCCAAGGCCTTTTGCAATGAGCTAACTGTGTTCAATTATTGTTTTAAGGTTCATGCTGCGTTTGAAATGGCTGAGGACCCCGATATGATACCATAAACGTTACTATGTAGGACATGATAAGAGGTCATGACTGCAGCTTTTTTTTTAGATTTTTACTTACTGATTGATTTGATAGCATTCATGAAAAACAAACAAGACAAAAGCAAATACTTCGCGCAGTTTTATAAAGATGGTCATACCCTAAATTCAAATGGCACAATCAAGTGTTGTCATAACCATTGACGATCAGTCATGGTAAGAGTGTGGAAGTAGATGGTATGTAAAGGAGACAAGTAGAAGCCACGGGGTGATGGCTGAATAAAGGGAAAAGAGAAAGTAATTTGGAGCCACAGGTTAGACCATCCAAGTTGTCCTTTGACATTAAAATGATCCAAAAATGTTCAGGGGGTCAAGATAAAGAGAGATCTGTAATCCCAATATACTTTAGGTTTCATTTGTCACCCACAAGCTGAAGCTGCCTCTTTGGGGTGTGTATGTGTATTTATCTCATCGAGGAATGTAATTGAATTTGGAAATTATCTTCAGGGAGTCCCATCTGGACCTGTAGCTTCGCTCCCTGCAAACTTGTTGCATCAAATTTCACCAAGGGAGAGTTCTGAGACTGCTGTTGTATTCACTAAGAGGGGGCTGTGCCCACCTGCTCTGGAGCATTGAGCTAAACAGCAAATCTATGTCAAATCTATGTCTAGTTCACATGAAAGGTAATTTCAAGGAAAAGGAATATAAGAAACAGGCCCTGGAAAGGTGTTGAGAAATTTCAGTCAGTTTCCCAGTTCCTGTTCCTCATGGAAGAATTGAATTCATTAAAGTAAACACATTGTACCCAATTTATTTGTTGTAGTTGAGAAGAGGAAAGTGGATCAAGGGCACCTGGTGGAAATGAGTGGTCCTGTGTGCAGAGATGTGGACGATCGTCACCCTTAAGTTCCTTTGTGTTAGGTACTATTATTCTTACTAGTTTTTTGGCAAAAGAAAATTCACTTTTATGTGTCTTCCTTAGAGTCAATCAAAGACGCATTAGGATCTGGCCAATAAAGGACCGACATTTTGGCAGACTTAGTGACAGAAGTACAGAGAATGGAAACAAGATCAAGAACGCAATCTGAGCCATTGAGCAGATGTTTATTAAGCACCCGCCCATTGTAGACAGTACCGAGACGCAGAACACCACACAGACTCAGCATCTTTGTGACAAAGGGAGAGGGAAGAAACAACTGACCATGATCTCATTTATATGTGGAATCTCATAAAAACTGACACTAGAATGGTAGCTAACAAAGGCTGGGGAATGAGAGAGGGATGAGACACTGAAGATGCTGATCGAAGGGTCCAGGAGTAAGTTTCAGTGATCTGCTGTACCGCATGGTGACCCTGACTAATTTCAAAGCACTATGCACTTCAAAATTGGTACTAGAATAGATTTTTAAATGTTCTCATCACAAAAAGATAATAAAAGCAGGTGAGATGATACACATGTGTTAGTTCACTTTAATCTTTCTACAATGCATATATGCCATAAATATATGTTACTATTATTTGTCAGTTAAAGTGAGAAAGAAGATAAGCATAGTGGCACACACTCATAATACCAGTGCTCTGGGAGGCTGAGGCAGGAGGCTTGCAAGTGTAAACCCAGCCTTGGCAACTTCATAACTTAGTGAGACCCTGTCTCAAAATGAAAAATAAAATAAAAGGACTGGGGAATGTAAGTCAGTGTAGTAAGTTCAACCCCTGATACTGAGAAAGACAAAAAAGAAAAAAAGAGAAGAACACAAGGTCAGAACTCCGGGCTATCAGTCCCAGTGGTCAGTAGATCGTGTGCTCTGAACCTTGTCTCTGAGTGAGGCCATGTTGTACAGCAGAAAGTTTATGACTTCTAGAGTCAGAATTCCTGGGTTCAAATTTCATCAATACCACTAAAGGCTGCAGGGTCTCCGTGAGTTACTTATTTATCTGCTTTACTTTTTCATCTCTAGTAGGGAGCACATGGTAGTCTAAATCAGTTGCTTATCAAAGTGTTCAGAACAGTGTCTGGTGGGCTTTCTGGAGGTGTTGGGCCTTCAAGTTGTCTTGAGCAATGGGCTAGACTTGGGCAGGGAAGGCGTGGACGACATCACACTGTATCAGTGAGAGGTGTCAGTAGGAAGGCGCAGGTGGGAGAACCCGCAGCTCCTCGGGGGACTGGCCGGAGGTCCCCCAGCTGGGACTGAGGGTTCCAGTATGGGTGAGATACACGGGGCTCAGGCTCTGAGAGTTCTGAATGCTGTACTAAGATCGGTACTTTAGTTTTCCATCTTTCGCATCAAAGCAAACAAGTAACACTGCAACCGAGGATGACTGTGTAACTGAATGGAATTCGGCTCCTGTAACCAAATAAAATTTACAACAAAATTCATTTACCCTATTAATGATAAGTGTGAGTAATCAGTAGTATGCTGATAAAAAGCAAAATCCTGATTGGCTTCAAAACTCATTGCGGCCAATGGCAGCTTTCAATATGGTATCACTGAATGAAGTTGGGAAGAGATGAGCACAACTGGGATTGTGGCACAGGAAGGTGTGAGGGGCCCCTGCCCTGTGGCTGTTTGGTCAACAGGAGCTTAGAATGAGACCCCGGGAAGAAGCGACTACACCTTATTCTCTTTCATATTCATCCCTCAACAGTGGGCAACCAAGTGTCACAACATGTGACCATGTGTATATATGATGACCACATGGTCCGTGTATATATAAACATAATGAATCCAAAACATAATTCTGATTGGCATTCACATTGCCTTTATGGAGCCAACAAGATTTGTGATCCTTCATCCTCCTCCTCTTCCTCTTCTTCCTCCTCCTCCTCTTCCTCCTCCTCTGTCTGTGAGTGCTATCACTGTTGATGACAACCCATTTGTTCTTTGTGCATCATTGAAACATGACAAAAATCAAAAGCTCACATGTCCCCCGGGTAAACCTCTGTATCCCTCTGCCCCTCCTTCCTTGGAGCTGCCTCTCCCAGATCCCCACTTTGAGCTGCAGTGGTTAGGAAGGGCTGGCTATGAGTGGAGTCACCCCACAGGATAAGCCCAGTCCCCACTTCACAAGTAAGGAGCAGGAGCTGCACCCTGGCCAGAGGAAGTGCACAGAGAAGGAACCAGCAAAGTGAAGTTCAGGTTGCAAGGCTCTCTGGGGTGTCCTGTGTGGGGAGGAGTGTGAGGCGGAGTAGCCTGCCTGTGGATGGGCTGAAACACAGCTCTGGAGCTCCAGGGACATTACCTCCTCCAAAAAGGAGTTCTTTGACAATAACCAACCTTTAAATCTCATTGTAGGCATGCACTTAATGTCCCAGCTACCAGTAAAGCTGAAGCATAAGGTCAGCAAATTGGAGACCAACCTGAGCAACTGAGTGAAAGCCTGTCTTGAAATAAAATACAAATAATGGACCTGGGGGATATGTAGTTCAACAGTCCCTGGGTTCAATCCCCATGCATGGCAAACTATCTGACAAAAACTCACTGGCATAAAGTTACAAAATGACTAAGGTGAGGCAAGCATTTGATGCCTGGGGGTAGCGTGTTGGGCAGTATGAGGCTCAGGTTGTCCAAGTGTCTTCGCAGAGACCCCTGCACTGTGCTGCACCCTGGAGTCACCTCTACATGTCATTGAATCTGCATGATCATAACTGTGTGAATTAGCATGTGCACGTGTGTATGTGTATGTGTGTGTGTGTGTGTGTGTGTGTGTGTGTGTGTGTGTTGGTTGGTCAGGGAGATATTGTAAAGAGGATTTTCTCCCTGATCTCCAGCTCTTGTGTTTCATCATCTTGACCCTCATTCTCACATCTCTGGTTAAATCCTGACACCGACTGCCTTCTTTTCATTGGGAGAATTGGTCTGTTCTCTGAGATATGGAAGACATGTTGGTTGCCCACAATTATCCAATCCTGTGGTCTCTTAAGAAAGTCATAGACTAAAGCAAAGCAACTACAGTGTTAGAAAGGATTTCAAATAATCTGACCTCTACCTCCAGCCTCTTCTCCCACTACAAATGTCATAGTTTCAGTCCTGTCGCTACCCTAGGTATAGAGCAAAGGGGCTATTTCAACTTCCTGCTCTCAGTACATGTCATATTGCTGATCGCTGAGGGTTTTGTGTTCAACCTTACAGTGCTTCCCTAGAATCCCCTTTCTCCCATCTTCAAACTTATAGTAATATGCTAAGCTCTTAAAGGTGAGGCCATTACAAGATTGGTCCCTTTTGTATTCATCATATAAGCGTTAATGTGGAACTGACAGTTTAAGACATTCTGTCTTATGTGGGTGATACTGCTGTTGTGTCAGTTGCTTCCCACTAAGGAAAGGTGAGGCTCTCCAGGGACAATGATGCCCCTTTTACAGTTCATCATCATAGTCTCAAGTGTGCACTAACCATTGGAAAGTTTGGATAGAACTACAGAGCTTCCAGAGAAGCCATCAGAGGGTTTGATTCAGGCAGTAAATAAAACTCAGGAAAGTGAGGAGAAGGTCTGGTTGCTGTGCCGTGTACAATGGAAATGAAAAACAGAAAGAATAAAGGAATCGTGTTAGGTTACGAAAGTGTCCAGGTACGAAGTGGGGAACATCCCATAGTTGTGTCATCAGTGGAGAGGAGAAGAGCTGGACAGTGGTAAAACATATTGTGAATTAGCACAATTTTGGGGCAGGTCAACATGGAGAAAACCTGAAAAGATAGTCAACTTTGACAGAGGTTTTAGGAATAGATAACTGATGAAATGTGATAAAAAGAATGAAAATAGAGAAGTTGAGGATTTCAGTAAGAGTTGAGTTCGGTTTAAAGTAATTTGAGGTCAGGGTGACTCTTTGAAGCCCAAATGATGTTTTGGCAGGCATAGAATCTATTCGGAGTTGTGCAGCAACCTATCTGTGACCTGTGTTGTCTTGTCTTCGTCCTGCTCAAGACTTACCAAAGAATTCACTTTTGTCTTCTTCTTGTAGGGCAATAAATGCATTCCTTCTCAACTTATAAGAAACTATTTTGGCTTGCTTGTTTTGTTCCCACTTTTTTTTTTTATGAAAACTAAAACATTAGTTAAAATTATAAAGTATCATTACATTTTGTGTTTTAATTAAAACTTTCCATGTTTAGATTGAAATGATAAAAAAAATTTGCATTGATTGAAAAATGTAGCCTGGATTTAATTCATAGAGCTTGGAAATACCATCATTTTCCCCCTTGTGCTTAAACCGTAATCACAGGGAAAATCAGGAGCAGTTCACATGGGTCATTTTACCCCACATCCTGCTAGTTCTTGTGCTCGGAAGGGTCTCTGAGGGTCTGCTTCTGTCTATCTCTTCAGCTCTGTCTCCCGGCAGTAAAGTTATTGTCCAGTGATGGCAAAGTTCTTGAAGCTCCTCATAGATGACGTGCGGTGGTGTCCCGGGCTTCTTTGCCTTGCACCACTGCGGTGCTGGCATCTGCTCTCACTTGCTGGCATCGCTTTCTGCATCTTCTGTCGCATTGATAACAAGCATTTATTCATTTGTCATGACCCAGCCCAAGCATGACTTCTCTTTGGAATTGACTTTGCCAGTTCTCCAATGCTATTGTCAACCCTTCTTCCTTTGGGCTCTCGCTGAGACCTTCCCCAGCCCTACCTATGTTCTATTGTTAGAGCAAATCTGTCCTGTCTTCATTGTTCATGTGTCTGCCTGCCTTCCCTGCACTAGGAGCTCCTCATAGGCTGAGTTTGTCTTCAGGTTATTTTATATCCCCAATACTGGACACGTAACAGACACTTGATAAATTTTTTTAAAGTGAATAAGATAAAAGAAGAAGGCAGGAAAGCAGAAAGGAAGGAAAAAGGGAAAAGAAAAGGAAGAAAAGGGAGGAAGGAAGGGAGGAAGGAAGGAAGAAGGTGTGTTAAATTGGCTTGATATGTTCCTGCCTCCTTGAAGAATATACCTCAATAAAACAAGTAAACAGTTTTTAGAATATAATATTGCAGGTTAAATTCCTGAGGCAAATTGCTTCAGCTTTGAAAATCTCAATTATATGTCTCTTAAAGCTTTAATTTTTTCTTTTAAATCCCATAGTGCCCCTTGTTTAGGCAATCATACCAATTATATCTTTTCAGTCCTCTAAATTTATTCTTGACTATGAGTCTTGTTTAAGAAAGAAAACCACTTAGTGACGCTTGTTGAAACACATTATTGAGAACGTGAATTCAATGCCGTTATGATGGGTATAGGGCCCACCACAATGTGATATTGCAGTGGAGGAGAGTGATTAGGCTCAACTGAATATAGCAAAGGCAAGTGGGAATTGATGGCCAAAGAGCAGTGTAGGGGTCAGTGGATGCAAAATTTCTAAGAAGAAGTGGGTTTCTGGCTAAGTCAACCTAACAGAATTCCCACCAGGGTGACCAGACATCCCCTGGGGGCTGCCGGATGATCAGGAACTTGATCAGATATGGAAGATGACCAGGTATTGGGGGGAGGTTATTACTAAACTGATGTAGCAGGATTCTTTTGATAAAATTCATTATAATAACCAGGCCTGGTAGCACATACCTATAATCCCAGCACTCTGGGAGGCTGAGGCAGGAGGATCACAAGTTTGAACCCCATCTGGGCTACGTAGTGACTTTGTGAGACCCATCTCAAAATTAGAAAAAAAAATGAATAAATAAATAAAAAGCTGGGGTGTATCTCAGTATGAAGGCCCTGGAGTTCAAGTACTGTACCACCAAACAGAACTGAAGCCTCTCTATAATAAGGTATACACATGGGTCTAGATGGCTCAGAAACCTGAGTGCTGGTCAAGCAAAGAATCTTCCTCAACCTTGTAAACTGCACTGTATTTCCCACTATGTGCACATCTCATAATTTCTCAGTGTACACTCCCTGTGTGTGTTGTTATATTCACCCTAGGGAACAGAGGCAGTAGTAGACCTTATTCACAGCTCCCAGGCGGCAGCCACCTTAAGGCTGTGTAAGTGTCCCTTGGGGCCGAAGGAGCAGCTGCCCTCCAGGAGCCCACAACTGGGAGAAAACCCAGATAATCAGTAATGGTCAGAATTATGACTTTGTGTTTTTTGTATACACACGGCAGCTTAACAACAATGGGAAATATTTTAATTTAGTACTTTTCAGAAACTACATTTTTATTCTCTGCCAGATCTACTGCTGGTTCTCAAATGACCAGACAAGCAGGGTTTAGGGACCTGAGGTGTTGCTCAATGGTAGAGCACTTGCCTAGCATACGTTCGGCCCTGGGAGTGACCCTCAGCACCCCACCCAAGCGAAAGGCAGCAGGATTTTCTCACTTCTTTGTTGGGGGATTATTATTATTATTATTATTATTTTGTAGACCTGAAGCTTTCACATCAGTTTTTGTGCATCATCTGCTTGACATGAATGTGAGGAGAATTATTTTCTGTCTCGTGCATTAAACCTTTGTAAAAAAAAAATCAGCTCAGCATATTTGTGAGGATCTATTTCTGGTTTCTCTTTTTTTTTCCCCCCAGGTGGTAACAATGGTACATACATTGTGCAGTGTCATCCCCAAATCATTCACCCAGAGCACAAGACATCTGCATTCAATTGTCTGAACAATACCAGTACAAATCTTTCCCTTCAGTGAACTCAGAGAAATCAGTAGTATAGCTATCCTAACTTTTTTTATATACATATACATATAAATACATATATATGCTGTTTCTCTCAGTTTCTCATACTAAAGAGACAATACTATGTTTACATGGGTGCCTTATTTATTTCACTAATGAGTATGGTCTCAAGTTGCATCCATTTACCTATGAAAGTCTCCAGTTTATCCTTCTTTATGACTGAGTGGCACTCCATTGTATAAAAATACCACATCTTTTTTTATCCATTCCTCAGTCACTGGGCATGTAGGTTGTTTCCAAGATCTGGCAATTACAAATTGTGCTGCTATAAACATGGGTGCACATGTCTCACTGTGGTACAATGTTTTTAATTCTTTTGGGAAGATTCCCAGAAGGGGAATAGCTGGGTTGAATGGGACCTCTGTCAGGGGATTATTTTTCATTGTATTTTGTTTTATTTTATGCTGGGGGTTGATTGTAGGGCTTCACACGTGCTAGGCAAGCGCTCAACCACTGAGCTACATTTTCAGTTCACAGAGATGATTTTTTTAAATATATTGTTATTTCTTCAAAATACTAGAGAGTTGCTGAAGTTTAATGTTACCTCTCAATGGTGTTTGCTGTCTCGAAGTCTGGTTCTTAGCAGGCGTGTGGTACATATTAGTGAAGTAGATATGAAAAATCCACAATTCTGTTTTTGATCAAAAACCTAGAGTCCATTTTTGTCAAATAAACAAAAATGGCAAAGAAAAAAAAATCTTACCTTTTAAATTCCCATGTTTTCCTCATTGCAATAACACCTTGAACGATATTCAAATGCCCCCTACCAAGTGTTGGATCATAAATATTTTTCAAACTTGAAAGAAAGAATAAAAAGTAGTTTTGATTCAAAGCTATGATACTGCTTTGGATCTGCCAGCTGAGTGCATGTACAAGGCCAAAGGGGCAGCTTTACCCCTATGTAAAGGCCAGTCACTGCTCCACTGGAGCAGGCGCGGGCCCTAGTCTGTAACATAGGTCTTTATTCATTTGATGTCTTACATCTTCCTGAGAAAAATGTTGATTGGAAATAATAAATGTTTGGAGACTTAGTTTTCTACTTGCTTGTAAGGTAGGCCTTGGAAACTTCTCACGGTCCCTCCCAATTAATTGCCTAATTATCTTTCCACAAGTAAGCATTTAACTCTAGGAGGAACAGCGGGTGTCTTTATGCTCTGCCATTCAGAGATAAGAACCAACTGATCTTAGAAATCCAAGAAGAAATGAAACGTGCAGGATTTCATCCCTGAAGTCTCCAGGGATGTTCCTGATCCTGACTCTATCCATGTTCCCTGGATCACAGTGGGTCTGGTGGAGTAATTGCTATCTGAACTCTGAAAAGCCAGACCTGGCTGAGGAGCCCAATCTGGTTTCTGTGGTTCAGAAGCATTTCTCTAAACATGAGTGCCTAAAGGATTTTTTTTAAATAGAGGGAATCTGCTCTGGAAACTTGTGACCAGACTCTTTCACCCAGAGTCAAACGAAGAAGACGCAGCAGATGGTTGTGGAGTGAGGTGAATGGCGTGCAGCCTTCAGTCATTAGTGACAGATCTGTTTTGAAGGCATGAGATTGTGCAACAGGGTACAAAGGCAGCTCGTGATTCTAATTGTTGGGCTCCATTAGAAGGGGTCTTTCTGGAGACTGTGGTTTCTTACAGCACCACAGTCGACCCTCAAATGAAAAGCATCCTGCTGGCTAATTAACTTGCAGCACTTTCTTCTCTATTGTGCTCTGATTTTTTGTTGTTTTAATCTCAGACCCTGTTTCTAATGCCATGCCACCAATGGAGTCTTCTATTATTTCACCCAAATACGTAGTGACGGACACTTTCAATCAACCACTCACGCTGAGTTCATTACCTTTGTTTTACTTTTCGTAATGATCAGCAAGGAAGAGAGAAGATTTTTATAATTCCAACTTTCTTGTCTCATTTTGCAGTATCTGGGAAACTCTGTTATCCCTGAAAGATCTATTTTGCCTGATTTTCTAAAGCCCTCAGTAAGAACATACAATGTGATTAATTTGGTTTTCGTTTCCTTCAACACCCCATATGAATATTATTACTAAATGATAAGGAATTCAGTTTGGGGACTAAATATGCAGCAGTGTCGGTGGCCTCAAAGTTCTTCTGGAACAAGTGTGTTGCCAAAGCAAAATTGGAGGAATTCATAGAAGACTGGGAATGTTAAAGTAATCTTCCTCTTGGACGTGTGAGCAGAACATATGTACTAAGATGTGGGAGTGAATGAACCATTGAAACACGAGATGATTATACCTCTGAGCATTTGGGTAGCATCTCTGAGAAGATGGCTCAGTGGTCTCCTGAATTGTTTAGTAATTGTCTCTTCTTGGTAAGACCTATGAAACAGGAAGACAGAAAAGGAAAGGCATTGGGTGGAGAGGAAGAACCTCAGATAGCAGAGAAATCTGTAAATCTGCTGAGAGTGACACTTCAAAGTGTAAAGTAATGTTAGTACCTGGCCCGGGACTGTGCAAAAGTCACAAAATACACTTTTTCTAGGGAGACTTGTGGGGGTTCTTCCTGGGGAAGGACAAAGAAAATGCGAGCCTAAGACTCCAGATAGTCAGCTACATATTAAGTCACACAAGGTAAACATTTAAATTAATAACATAATAGTTCTCCAAATGTCTGTGAAAGACTTCCACTTAACAATAGTTGGCAAATATCATGTCAGTGGAAGATATAGCCAAGTGTTTGTCTCATCCAAAATGTTGTCATCACCACTACTTTAATATTTAAGAGATTAATGCTTCAAGACTTCCACACTGTCCTGTTTGCAGTCTGATTGAAAGACTGCTCTGTCTTCCTTCATGACGCTCCGTGCACTTGTGGCCGCAGCGGTTCTAAAGTACATTCGCACTGTGCGCACCTGTGGAGGAGTGGTTCTCCAAGTGTCCCCCCTGCATATTCAGTATCTGCCTCAGCTGGGATAAAGGTAAATTCTTGGGCCGCCTCTTACCATTGGCCTACTGAGTTAGAAGCTTGAGGGCGTGGCCCAGCATATACTTTAACAAGACCTTCATGTGATTCTAACGTCTGCTCAAATCTTAGAATTGCTGCTGGGCCTAGTGGGCAGGTACCAGGGCAAGATTCCAAGGACAGTTCCTCAGCCAGCCTTTGTGATTTGCCAAGTAGGTAACACTGGACCAATGTTATTTCAGTACCCAAGATGTACAAAGCTTTCTATTGGTATCCTTTGTATTAAACATGGAAGGGATATATAACTCCACTCATACATGATCCCTTGAAGACATACTGGTATGTCAAAGCCCTGGGCCCCATAACACCCAAAGTCCTAAAGAAACTACGTTCAGTAATTTTGAGAAATTTTAGCACGTTTTGCTTTTCATGTTTGTTTAATTTTATCATTCCTTTACTAAGATTGTCTGCAGATCTCCTTATTTTATTTTCTACATCTAAAAAGAGAAGCCAAGGCTGGAAAGAAAAGAGCCTCTGTCATCATTCTGTGGCTCAGATTTGTTTTTTTTTCTATCTCTCTCTGGCCTCTCTCTGTCCTTTCCCCTTTGGCAACCCTGTTTCAACTTTGCCTCTCATCTGCGGTCTTCCATTTCATGTCCTTGGTACTCTTTTCATGCCTGACTTAACAGTACCAGAAGAACACAGCATATCAAGGGTCCATGTTTACAAATGTTTTGAGGAACTAATTTTTACTCCTAACCTTAATCTCAGTGAGTCACTATTTAATGTTATTCACTATGCTTCCTAAATCATCTTTATAATGGTGCTAACTGCACTGACCTTGCAGAAAGCTTGGGTAGATGAGGTGGGGAAAAAAGCCCTGAAATATTTAGTATATGGGTGCTGTGGGGCATACTGAGGAAGAAGGGCTCTGAGTTCTCGGTCAGACTGAGAACTTTGTGAGACCCTATCTCAAAACAAACAAACAAATGAACAAACAAATCTAGCACATTGTCTGACCTGTAGGGATGACTTGTCATTTAATATTAACAAAATTCTTTTACACTGAGAATTCTCTTACTTTCTCTTAAATTAGAATCTTTGAAACCAATCGTAAGGAACCAATTCACAAGAAAATCAGTCTTTCTTATTTTAGTGAAAAGAGGATATATTCAAGGAAATATGTATTTGGATCTTTATTCTGATGTGCTTATAAAATATTACTATTTAAATACATTTTCTAATCACTCCTACCATGTGGAGGAGGATGCTTCACTCCTTAAGTGTTATAAGGCTACTGGGAATGAACAGATTAATTTGCTCTGGAAACCAGCAGGACACAGACAGTGATGTTGTCTTATGTGGAGAAAATGAAAGCTTTATTTTTCTTCATTTTAGTTAGCCCTATATTACTGGATATCTATTAAATAAAAGATAGCTTCTCCAAAGGTAGTCTGGTTAAGAATGGCCCTCCAGGCCAAGCCCATCTGTGTAACTTCCATAGGGAAATCCCATCTCTGTTAGATACAAGAATACCTCTGGCATTGTATTCACAGAAGTGGGCGTGGAGTGTCCACTTGCCCAGTGGCCAGTCTCATGAACGTCCTACTAAAGTACCCTTGGTTCTACAGTGGCCACCTCCTGGATTTTACTCACTGTCTTTCTGAGGTTTATGAAGCTATTGGGGTACACTCAGGGACTACATTTGTTTTTGATCATCTGGGAATGAGATGAGATGGCATTCCTCCTGATATGCTTTTACCACAGCTTGTTCCCTAAATAGGTGGAAAACTAGATTAAATTGTATATTATAAATATTAAGTCAAATACACTTTGTAAAAAATACCAACATATAAGATCATGGATCATTTTATATATATATATATATGTATATATAGTGTGTGTGTGTGCGTGTGTGATCCCCATAATTGTTTCGTTCATCGGAGAAATTTATAGGGATAAGACATAAAAACCTTAGGTAAAACATTAAAAATATTTCTCCCCATCCAGTCACAGGGAGCAAATTCTGTTTATTTCTTACCAGGATCTAGCACAATGTTGAGCAGAAAATACAAGTATCCAATAAATGCCTGTGGAATTGCATTATGTGGAAGTTACCCACTCTGTCATAGCACTGGAATAGGAAGTTGAGTGCCTGATAGATTTATTTGCAATTGGCCTGCCTGGCATTTAGTTTTGCGACTTTGTTTTCGGTTTTCCATGTTTCAGTACTCTTAGAGTTTTGCTTTTGTCTTCCCCAACCTTTTTTCTTTCTTTTATTGTGACAAAAACCAAGAACCAGACCAGACCTCTGGAGGTCTGAGTTGCAGCAGGAAGCTCCAGGGGACACTTTAGAGGGCTGACTGATGCCATAATATAGACAGCATCCCAAAGGAACTCAGGACAGATCGTTGCTTTTGCAAGAAAATTATCATATGAGGAGTTAAAAGTGCAAAGAAAGTGCATGAACACAAGAAATATTTTAAATGAATCTTGTTTTGTTCGTCTGTGTGCTAACACCCATATTCACCCCAGTATTTCCATTGATCTGAAATCTTTAGGATGTTTTTTTACTCTCACAATCCTGGCTTCTCAGAACTGCCTATCCCAGTGTAGGTAATTGTTTTTAAGCCAATTTTTCACTAAACAAGTTTTTGAGTGTGTGTTTTTAAGGAGATATCAGGGAATTACATGCAATGTATTCTTAGTCAACAGTATTAGCAAGAGTTGGAGTATAATGAAAGGAAAAATAAGGTATAGACAGAGATCTAATTAAAACAGAGGTCTTCCACCCAAAATGGAACTTAAATGGCTCTGCTTGCTGTGTCATTTTAAAAAACAAATCCTACTGCAAATGATTTCGAGGAGTAACTTTACCATTCTTACCCAGTTGGGGGTAATTAAAAGTCTTTCTGTACGTTAACTTAGGTATCTACAGAGACCAGGAAGCTTCAGATTTTTTTATTGTAACTCAGAGCCTCTTTTCTTGTTAATCATGCTCTAACATTCTCATAAACTGGCAGACTAGTCACTGTGAACCCATTAGAACAACCGAACTAAGAAGCTCAGTGAAAGGTCCTGAGGCCCGCAGAGGAGAAAAGACAGTGTGGATTAGAGCTACTTAGCAGACCACTCACTAGGGGATGTTCACTCCCATTTGCCATCTCAGAGAACAACAAACTCCAAAAGATCCTCCCAAAAAATCACTGTCTTTTATGCTTGTAACTGAAACATTCCTTCTTTACTTAAGATTAAATAATGGAAACGATTCTGTTAATTGAGCATGGTGGATTCCATCTTCTTGGACATCCATTTGAAAAGCCAAGTGCTACGGAAGGGTGATGCATTCTAAATGTCCTCTCTCCCGGATGCTTCATGTGAAATTGCGATCTCAGAAAGTTATACGTGGTAACTGACATCCCTCCACCACTGTGGCATGTTGGACAAGATTGTTTTTAAAAATAAAATGAAATCCATTTCAGGCATCTTTATTCCATTAGGAATTTTTTAGAAATAAATGTAAACAGACCAGTTTTGTGGTTAGCTTTGTCAAAAGTCGAGAGGATGAACTAACTTGAAAGGTAATGAGCTTCTCATTGTCAGAGGATTTTGTGTTTCAGCTGGATAATTTCAGATGATACTGGAGTAGATAATTCAAGAAAGTACCTTCTAATTGTGAAAAACTATGGTTATAATATCAGTCGTTTTAGTGGAAGAAGAAAGTTTAAAGGTGTTGCTAGGAAATAATAGAATAACGAAAGGGGGAAACACAGAAAGGAATTTTTTTAAAAAGTGATTAATAAGGAATAACCACTTTTTATAATAGCTTTTCCTTTTAATTGCTTATTTGTTTGTGGCAAAGCCTGTGCTGTTTTCAAGTGGCTTTTACAGTACTAGAACATTTCTCTCAATGAAACTGTACTGTGACGAATTCAAACTTGAGCAGGAGTGGTTCCTGCCAGGTAGGTGCTTCTTTATAAGCTTCCCTTATAAAACTGACTTTTTTCTAATGATAAAAGTCATACATGTTTATTATAAAACATTTAGAAACCACCAGGGATTATAAATGATCCATAATTGGTTCACCAGAGAAGCTCTTTCTTAGTATTTTTAATATTTTGGTATATTTCTTCCGTAAGTATTCATTATATGCGTTCATACCAGTTTTTTTAAACTTTTCCTCCTATTTTTACCTGCTTTTTATAATACATAATATAGTTATTACTTTTTCTTATACATGACTTGGCAATCAGAGCTGAGGTGATCCATTTGTTAAGAACTGTTGAATTCTACCAAGATAAAATGGACAAAAAAGGGCTCATCTTTATGTGGGGAGAGGGTCACTGAGCAATCCTGTCCTCTCCAATTATGTAACAATCTTCTGTGATAACAAATTAGCAAAACTAATATAATTGAGTGGCCATTAATAAAAGATACATGAACATTTGGAGAATGAAAAACTAATATGAAAATAAAAATTAAGTCTTGTGTGGTGGAGTACACCTGTAAACTCAGTACTCTGGGAGACTGCAGTAGAAGGACTGCAAGTTTGAGCCCAGCCTGGGCAATTTAACTAAGTAGCAAGACTGCTGCAAAAAACAAACAAACAAAACAAACAAACAAACACCAGTAGGGCACCGCTCATAAATTAAAATAAAATAAGAAAATTAATGCTAGGGATCTAATTCAGTGGTACTGTGCATGTGTAAGGTTCTGGGTTTGAACCCCAGCACCAAGACAATAATAATAAAAATAAGGAAAACTGAAAATACAGATTTTAGTGAAAATAAGCACTTAGAGAAATTACTATCCAGATTTATTCTGACTGACTTTTTACTTTGGACAATTATGAAATAATTATTTAATTCTTTGTGCCTGTAGCCTCCATTTCTTTAGTGGTATAAATTATGTTTTCCCGTTTCCAAAATTTAAATACAGAATGTGTGACACAATGTATAATTCTGACTCCATATGTCATCCCTAGCCCCTGAATATCTAGTACTCCTGCTAAATAGTCCACAGGACTTACATAAATAATAAACCATAAGACACAGTACAGAAAACAAATCCAAAATTTCCTATTCCTTCTGTGCTTCTGATTTGTTTTTGTTTGCTTCCTTGCTTCAGCATTGAAAGAGTCAGTGGGTAATATTAATTGTAGACCGTGGTAGCCAGGGTTTTTTTTTTTTTTTTTTTCATACCAAGACAAAGAAAGAAATCTTCTCAAGTCATCTCTATCCTGTTCTCGAATTGCTTTCTTGGATTTGTCAGATGGCTCTTGGTGAACTGCATCAGACCAGTTACTTCTGAACAGAATCATCACTCTGGCTCTAGGCAGTAGGGTCATAATTTTATTTGGAGTATTGGGAATCAATCCCAGGGGTGCTTTACCATGGAGCTGCATCCCCAGTCTCTTTTATTTTATTTTATGGAAAGATCTAGTTAAGTTACATTTATAATACTTTAAAAAGATACTGCTAAGAGTTTTATAAGGTGATATAATTAAACCGGACAATACTACTGGCTAGTAGGGAAATGAAATCTTTCACTAAAATTGCTCTTTTTTTTTTTTTTAAATAGAAGTCCTGAAGATTTTAGCAAAAATCCCCAGACATTATGTCAACTTTATTAGCAGGTGTCTATTGTTTTATCTCTTTCCTTAAACAGAAGTTAATGAGGTACTAGATGTTAGAAAAATAATGGCTTTGTTATTCTACCTGGCCTGCCTTTTATCTGAGTGGCCCACCATGGAAAGTTGCTAAACATTTAGATGTTGCTCAGATTTTATCTAAAATTGGAAAGGACATGGTAGGAGTGGCTAACAAAGGTATCTGAGCACATGTAGGATTAGTCTCTGATTTCTTCTCAGTCTGTTTTAAATTATTGATTATATCTATTAGACCCATTTGCTTCATTTATTATTATTACTAATTTTATTCCTAGGTTAAATTTAATTAGCTTGGGAAAGAATAGACAAGCCTAGAATCCTTTTCCTGTCTATATTAAAAACCAAATTCTGTTTAGCTCTTGATCAGTAAAAGTGCACCTGCACTCATCTCATTTGATCCTTACTGTAATTTTGCAACACAGGAAAAGGAGGTCCAAACTCTCCCACTTCTTTTACACCTGAGGAAATAAATTAAGATATTTAGTAAGTTACCTAGCACCCCGTGGCTAATAAGATACAAAACTCAGAGTAGAATCCACGTCATAGCTATATGTGGTACTAATACATTAATTCAGTTAAAATTAATTAAATTGAATCTTAATGTATGGATATTAATAGAAATATCTAAATCTCTAGAATAAGGCTTAAATGATGGAGAATTCCATTCCAGTATAATTATTTATTAGGTTACAAGCTGCCATGTTTCTTTGGTGTATTCAAGGGGTTAGATCACAGAGGCCCAAGGCCAGCCAATGCCTAACACCAAACAGCTGGCCTTGCTTTCCTTCACAGCACACCTGCAGTTGTCCAGAGAACCAACAGGTGGACAAGAGCCGTCTAGGGATGGAGAATCTCCCAAAGGGGACTGCTGGCGAGGAACATTTTTCCCTCTTCTTCCAAGGTGCAGTAAATGGAAGACTATCGACTGAAGTAACAAAACAAAGATTAATAGAAGTATACAATATTCGTGTGTGTGAGAATTGGCCAAAAGTAAATGGAAGTAGAAAAAGAGGTTAAAGTAGGTTTATAAAACCTTCTTAACAAAGCAGAGAGGTGGCAGGTGTCAAGGGACGATGAGCTGTGGGAACCGACTAGGTCAGATATTTGGAAACCAGTGCAAGTTGAAGGCTACTTTAATGAAGTCTGTTTATGCAAATTAACCTATGTGTTGAAACTCTGATGAGAAGAGTTGCTTTTCTCTTCTTAGTGGAGTAAAGGGGAGGGCGCCTTCATCAAAGGGAAGTGCATGGCCTGCTTTTGACACCCAGGAGCACGACAGAGAAGCTGTCCTTCAGCTGTTCATTCTTCATTGCCTTCCACTCAAAATAATCCTTATGCCAAAGTGGCATATTCTGGAGTGGCATCTTGTGATTTCTGTCATTTCTCCCTAATTGAAAATTTTCAGGCATTGCACATGTCAAAAGCTGCATTGGTGGCTCTAGAAAGATTTGGGTTAGTTTTTGAAAAGTAAGAGATGTGTAAGGGAAAGAATGTGGATCAGAAGCAGAATAAATATGTATAAAAGAGCATATATGAGTACATTTCTGCATCTCCTATTAAACCAGCCTCCCAGTACTGACAATATGTGGGTCCAGTTAAACAACTGTCCTTTATTTTAAAAAGCACTGTGCAGATGTGGAAAGGGTGACCCCTGAAGTCTGGCCTCTATGTGATGCAACAGTAGCTATTTAATAAGTGGCATTTCTATAGAAAAAAAAAAAAGAAAAAGAAAAAGAAAAACAAGCATTCGTGGTTAGAACAACATACAAACACAGTTTCTGAATCCACTGAACAGTCAGTCCAGATTTCTGAATGTTGCCAGACATGGTGGTGTACTCCTGTAATTCTAGTACTGGGGAGGCTGAGGCAGGAGGATTGCTGTGAGCTTAAGGCCAGCCTGGGCTACATAGTAAGTTCAGGTCCAGCCCAAACTACATAGTGAGATGCTGTCTCAAAAATGAAAAAAGTGTTTTTAAATGTTGATTTCTGAAATGTCTTTAGATAGTGGGTTGAGTCTTATGGTCATGGGTATTCCTGAGGCTCGTAGGAACAGTTCTGGGGAGCCTCCCTATAAAGCTGGCTGTTGTGATGAATCCTCTGACACGATAGTGAGTTATCCAGCTTCAGCTTTCAGGGCTTCAGAAGAAGACCGATTTTGGTTTTTGATGATGCCAAGCCAGAAAGGTGGGAGAAAATTGGAATCATTAATCGCAAGATGCCGGAGACTGGTTTACAAAGTGATGAAAGTAGTTCAATGACATGAATATTTGCAAGAGTGGCTTTTAGTTTTTTATTAAAAGATAAAAATTCTCTTAAGATCACACTCATTTTGACCAAAGAAAATCACTCCGCACCACCCCAGGACAAAGAGTGAATTCCTTTCACAGGACTGAGCCCTTAAAGCAGCATTTAAAAACTTCAAAAGTAGGATGCTAATGTGTAAGAGTGGGATGAAGATAAATCCAAGTGTATGTGGATTTTAACTTTTTTCATAAATCTAATATCTCCTCTTTAAATTTGTTAAGGTAGCAGTTTAGTCTCCATAACATATTTTTCCTTCTTTTAAATCGCTCCTCACATAGGGAGACAATTTGACGTTTATTTAGGGTAAGGACTCTTTAAACATTTTTTAAAACATGGAACCTTTTCCAAATCATTGGCTTGAAACCAATAAATGCTTTTTTTTTCAATGATGGACACAAGAGATGCACCCAAAGAAGTGTAGAAGATATACCCGACATGATCCAACATCATTCCCAGAGACAGTCAGAGAGAAATGTCACCAGCTGTAGAAATGCTGTTTGTATTTTCAAAAATGTTTGTCTTCATGCTCCTACAAAAGTGAGACACCTGCAATTGTGGACTTGCCCATCTGTGACACTGGCAAGTGACGCTAAGACAGGACTTTCTCAGCACTAATATGGCAATGAAAAAGAGGTAACATGAGCCCCTGGTGAGCTAAGACTCTTTAGTTAGACAAGTTCCCAGATGGCTGGTGTGGTCAGACTAAGAGTTTTGCCTCTGTTTACTTCCTAGGCTGATGACTAGCTGCCCCCAGACTCAAGAACAGCAGGCAAAAACTGCAGACAGAATATTCTCAGTGTGCTTAGGCTGTGCTCCTGGTACAGAATGGAGGACCTCGCATGGCCTCTGTAGCATTGACCTACATCAACTTTTATGTAATGGGATGCCAGTCCAGGGAGAACCCTAAATTCACCAGTCTGGGAGGCTGGCATGAACAACAGGCTTCCAGACCAATGCCTATATTCTGCCCTAAGATTTTCCCCCTTATGATAAACACAAGACATAGAGACAAGGAAAAGCAATGACTATCTCTAGAATGAAAAAGGATTCATAACAAAAGGTCTCAAGCCAAAAATCACGAGAGCCATGATACCTGAAGAACTCTGACAAATGTTTCTCTTGCCAATGTAAATTTGCAAAGGAAATGACAGAGAAAGGCTCTTGTTGCCTTCATTCGACTGGACTTTGTGCAGAAACCTGGAGGGAGAAGGATGCTGGCTTGGTTAAGATTCTTACCTTTGCTGTCTTGGTCTGAGGTCCTCTGATCTAAACTACAGTACCCAGAACATGCAGGGAGTTCAAACTCATCCTATCTTTGTTAAAAGGCAGAAAAGCTTCCCTACTACCCTCCTAGGTCTGGTACTTGGGCACCTGTGAATTTGAATAGCAAAAGACAGATTAACAGAGGAGGCAAGCAATTTTTGTTAATCTTTATAACCATGGGATTGCACAGAAATGAAAGCAAATTTAAAGAAGCAGCCCGACTACTGGATTATAGAACCTTAGAGGAGAGAGGATTTGGTTGCAATGGACAGTTTAGTGAAGAAATAGCAAGAAAATGCACGGGAAAAACTAATGGAAGATGAAGGCTGTTTTAGAAAGGTGTGTTTACAAAAACGCTTCTCGGGGTTGAGTCTCTATCTTTGATGATAAGAGTTGTTTTTCTTTTCTGTGGAGCAGGAGATCACCTGTCTCAAATTTATGCCCTGTTCTCAGACATGTGAAGGGGGGACACAGACTCTCCCTGTTTCCATCCATTCTCAGTTGCACTGGACTCCAAAGAACCCTTTGCCATAGTAGTGTACTTTAGAGTGGTGTTTTTGGTGAACTGCACTCCTGTGTAACCTGTCACAGTTATACTAGATCAGTAATTTCTCTTTTTTAATGAAGATGGACATTTTTGTGCCTCCGACTCATTATTTCCTGTGTGATGTCACCTGAGGAGTATTTGAAGAGTGGGGTGGGCTTTCAGAAGCAGATCACACCTTTGAGAGAATAGGTGGACAGAGGGGTCCTAAAGAACTTACTCTGGGCAATTAAAGGAGATTTTCAAAGCTGTAAAATTTATGTCATTCTATTTGTTCCTTGATTCACACTCAATAATTGAACAAACATATTAATCAACCACTTGTTCCAAAGGCTCTCCTTGGAGTGTGTTGTGGAGTGAGGACCTCATCAAAGATCAACCTGGTTCAGGTTTCCTGAGCAAACTCCTACTGTAGGGTAGGAGAGAAAAAATACGTGCCACGTTCATGGCAAGTTCTGAGTCAGCATGGCGAGAAAAAAGACCACAGGAGCATAAGGAACCGAGCTCACAGCTGAACAGTCAAGCCAGGTGCTGAAGCCTGAAGCAGAGCAGGTGTGGGGGATGTGGGCAGCTGAGGGCGATCGATGGTGACCCAGGTGAGAGACAGGGCAGCTGTAAAGTCTCTGAAGCATGAATGAGTTTCTCATGTCTCTGGGTTTTGGTGGAAGTTCCAAGTTTGCAGAAGAAAATATCCTAGGAGATTGGAAAGGTAGGTAAAGGCCACTCTAAGAATGCGCTTGGATGAAACATTTTAGAGGTTAGTAGGTTACTTGCATTTTGTTGATTGCAGAAATCCAACAGTGACAGAGCTGGGGATTTAGCCTAGTGGTGTAAGCACCTGCCTGGCAGGCATGAGGCTGTGAGTTCGATCCCTGGCACCAAACAACAACAACAACAAAATCCAACAGTGGCATTCAAATTGGGAAGTGTATGATCCGTTTTGTTTATTGTAGGAAAACAATCTTGGTGGTTGATAAAAATGATAAAGCAGTGTGTGGGAGAATTTGTTACAGGGAGGGAAAGTTGAGATTATGTTGCAACAGTTCAGTTAAAGAGTAACACAGAGTGATCTTTTTATACTTTCAGAGGGAATTTATGATATTTTTGCAAGTAATTTGGTAGTGTTTATTAATCCTTTGGAAATTTTTGCCCAAGGGTACAAAGATGCTCGTCTAGAGCTGTCCGATGGAGTAGCAATCCGTATGTCCATCCACAGAGGATGGATTAGATTGTGATGAAGCTAAACAAGTACCTAAATAATGCAGGCCATTTCAATCATTAAAAAGAAGGCTAGTGCCTGGGATTTAGCTCAGTGGCCTAAGCACCTGCCTGGCAGGCGCGAGGTTGTGAGTTTGATCCCCGGTACCAAAAGAAAAAAAAAATGCTGGTGATTTATTTCTTGACACGAAGATACGTTCACAACGTAAGTTTTTATTGAACTTGCAAAATAAAAACAAACTTTTCTATTTGGCTATATAATTATGGGGAAGTATAGATAGAAAAATTAAAGTATTTATCATTCTGATATGTGGACTTACTGAAAGATTCATATTATTTTTAGTAGTTTACATAGATTTAATTATTGATATTTTTCTTATGAAAACTAAAAAAAAAATTATATTTAAGACCTTTAAAAGAGAGGCATTAGAGCTGAGATGAAGACTGTAGCAGCCAGCAGAGAAAGACCTTGGAAGCTGGCATGAAAGTAGATGGAAGAGAAGTGTCTGACCGCAACGTTTGTGATTTGGTGAATGGATGTCTGGTGACCTTATTAACAAAAATAGAGAAAAGAAATAGGTTTTATTAAAGAGAGTGAATTTGCGAGTTTCATAGTAATTAAGTTTAAGGGTTCTTCAAAGAAATCCACACACTTGCCTTGAATCTCTCTGCTTCCACTTCTCAGAAATTTGTTCATATTTATGAATTCCTAAAAGGGTGGTGTGTGTATTGGGGGATAGCATTTTCAGATATTAACATTTCATTCAGTTTGATCCTTTCACTCTCCTGTTATTCAGACCCTAGTTACTGCTTTAGGAAAGGAAACAGCATGACCCATGAGAGTCTGGTTTTTGTCTTATTTGGTGTTTTTTCCCTCCTTCAAGTTTAGATCCAGAAGAAAATAAAGTTTTTTTGTTTTTTTTTTTTTTTTTTTTTTTTTTTTTTTTTTTTTTGGTACTGGGGATTGAACTCACAACCTTTGTACTTGCCAGGCAGGTGCTTATGCCACTGCGCTAAATCCCTAGCCCCAAGAAGATAGTAAAAACATCTTGGTCAGAAAGCAGGGGAAAATATGGTCATCCTGAATGAAAGAAAGAAAGAGAGAGAGAGAGAGAAACAAAGAAAGAAAGAAAGAAAACAAAAAGGAAAGAAAGGAAGGAAGAAACCAAAGAAAGGAGGGAGGGGGGCTAGAAATGAGATTGCAGTGGGTTGAAGAAAAGGAAGAAGAAAAAAATATTCATAAGTACCTAGAGAAATTGAAACCTGCTCTTCCCTTCCTGGGTAACACTGCCAAGGAGATGGTGTGATCCCCACAAGGTGTAGAACCCTCATGATGATGGACCTTTCTGGTCTACTCCTTGGCAGGAGGGGTGGAAGATTAGAGGACAAAGGAACTGAAAGACGCACGATAAAATAATGACTCTGGAGAAGAACTGATTGTCTATGTTGGGCCTATGAGCTTTGTAACAGCTACAGAAAAGGACTCAAGGCCTTGTGTTGCCTGTGTGTCTTGGGGCTCCTACCCTCTCCGAGCCCTGCAGACTGAGGAGAGGATTCTTCTTCACGCTTGAGAGCATGCGACACTCCAGGACCCACTGTTGGCTCAGTTCCTCTTTGTCCTGTATCCACACCATTTAAAGCATAAGGTTAATTTTTGTACTGGTTCCATAAATTAAGGTCTTAAATATTTGACAAAAATAAGGGCTTGTTTTTTAAATACTTGAATTTAGACTGAGAGTTTTGCCTGCTCCACAGACAAGATGGAAACTGTCAGTTCACAGAGCAACAAAACACACAGGTTCAAACATTTATGAAAAGCATACAGCGGATTTTTTTCAACAAATGCATCCATCATTAAACAAACTTTCGTGACCCTGAGGCATCATTCTAGTTTCTCCTCAATGCACCTGCCTAACTGGTAGACCATAGACTTCTTAAAAACATATTTGAGTAAGAGCTGCTTATGGCTTCGATGCTCCCTGTGGCTTTTTCATTCTTTGTTTTATGAAAGTTCTACACTTTTTCTCATTATTTGCCTAGACCATCACAGACACTTTCAGTTTTTCACTGATGCTTGGTGCTGTTTATGCAGAGGTGGTCTTATGCTGAAAGTGCAAGAAGCAATAGTGGGATGACCTTAAGCCGCTTGGGTTGGCTCGCTTGGAGCAACTTGTAAAAATGTGTCCAATCCAGGGTTTGTCAGTTGAGATGGAGTGGTTGGGGTTTAAGTGAGCCAACTGGTAAAAGACAATAAGGATATAACTCTAAATAACATCTATGAGGATAGAGTTGTGATTTAAAGGAAATCTCCGAGCAGATGAGAAGTAAATGAGTAGCTAAAGAGAGCATGCAGCTGGACTTTCAATACGGCCCCATGACACTGGGCAGTAATGGCTGCTAGAAACTGAGAAGAAATAGGTAGAGCCACACCCAGTGGGATAGGACTGCAGTAGAAGCTCATGTATCCTGTAGGATGTGGTATTGGTCGCTATTGCTCATCACATGCCAGCCAGATTACAATAGGATCAGAGACCGCTGCATGCCAGAGGGATACTCAGCCTGAGCTGGGCTTCTTCATAATCCAGGAATAAGAAAAAGAAATAAGGAAGAGAAAAGAATGAGGGGCACGAGAAGAATTAGACTTTCAATGGAAAGATGTTTATGTTTGAATATGAAACAAGATACATATTTAGTCAATATTCATGTAGAATATGAAAAGTTTAATTACTTTACAAATTATACCTACTTTTCAACAAGTTTTGATGTCTTACAATTTAACAAGTTGTCAATACTTATTATTAAACTAAATTTGATGTGAAGAGGTGTTATGGCTTGTGTCTGGCCTCATGAGGTCATGGGAGTGGGCTTTTCCGAGGCAGCTGAATCTAGAGTTTTTGATTGGTTTATTGTCTAGTCTGAAATTGGAGGTGTGAGTCCTACACCCGCCCTAGGGTGGGTAGCCTGCACACAATACAAGTGAGAAAAAGAGGTGGGCTCCTCCATTTTTGTCCCCTTTCACTCTTGTTGCATTTTTGGTCTTCCACCACCATGAATTGTTGTCCTCCTCTGTCATGTGACCCTGCCCTGGAGTCAGCCAATTATGGACTGAAACCTCCACAAACTGTGAGCTAAATAAACCTTTCCTGCCTTAAATTTGGGCATAAGGTATTTTGTCTCAGCAGTGAGAGAAAAGTAACTAAGACAGGAGGTAACAGCGTGGTAAAATGCAAACTTGTTCCACAGCTTTAGGATCACAAGGATTTCTTTCAGTAGCTGTTTGTTTAAATCACGTTTCGTTTCTACCCATTCTTTTGCTTGTATTTCAAAAGATTCTGATAATAATAGCTAACACTTACTGAGCATATAGTGGAAGCCAAGCAGTCTTCTCAGGGTCATAATCTCACTTTCTCCACATAATGACCATCTATGGTTAGTACCTTTTGCTGGTGCCTTTTATCCATGATGTGACTAAACCACAAAACAACTTGGTAAGTTACTCAAGACTGCACAGTGAGGAAGGGGTTGATCACAAATTAAAGAACTCAGGTTGATTTCAGAATAAAATTTTCAACAGGATACCATGTTACCTTCCTGGCATGGTGGATGCTGCTGGCAGGAAAGCTTAGTAGGATGCTTTAGAGAGAGGAGTCTCTGTTTTTCCTTTTGTATAATTACATGGTGTTTGAATTTGTTCATAATAAACACACACCAGTTTTGTCACTTGAAAACGCCAATAAAGAAATAGAAAAATCATATCATTCTTTTAATAATAGTATAAGCGTAGCTATTTTAGGTAGTGTGATGCCAAACTAGTCTAGTATTTTTGTTTGTTTTCATTTTCAGAAAGTACAGTGGGGGTAGATATCGGAGAAAACTTGAGATACAAATTTTGACCTTTTTGTTTAGGATAGAGATATGTATAAGGCCATTTTAATGAGATTAGGGTAATGTCAGGTCCTGGGTGACTCTATGTAAAATCGTTTATTTTTTGGTGTTGGGGATTGGACCCATGGCCTCATGCATGCTAAACATGCACTTTATCAGTCAGTTTTACCCCCAGCCTAGTAGATAATTTTTATATTGATTGCCGTGCTGAAGCTGTGGGGTGTGTATGCATGTACAGTATGTATATGGTATACATAAAAATCTTTTAAGTGTTTTTCTTATTCGTGCTTCTTAATACGCGTAAGCAAGTGATATCTTTCCTTATATGGGGCAAAGGAATTTTAGCTGTGAGGCAAGCTGACGAAGAGGAAATATATCCTGTCTGAGCAAGCAAGGAAAGAGAAAGGAGTGAAAACTGTTGCAACATTTATCTCTTTGGAAGAAAATGGAGATCATTTCTTCAACAGCCATTAATTTGTCACTTTTTAAAAATAGCCCAGAAACTTGCCTATTACAGAATTGCCTCCCTGGGGGTCAGCATTTGTCCCATGTTCATAATGGGCCAATGGAATTTATTACATGATCTATAGACTCCCAGCTCTTCATAGTTCATATTTTGAATTTCTAGACCTGGTCTATGGATACACATATCCAACCAGAAGTATTATTGGGTACAGAAGTGTTTGTATCATTTTTGAGGTTAAAATAACAAACTATCTCTATATGTATCAGTGAAAATCAATACCAGAAAACAAAAGTTTGTTACAGGGGAAATAATTCGGTGGATCATTGGCAATATAAGGTAGGGCAGTCCAAATAAACTGATGCATTCAGATAGACTATGAAAGTGTTAGTTATGCCTTTTTGCCATTTTAACCTAAATAATATTTCTACATGAAAAAGAGACCACCTAAACAAGAAGGATAAGGGAGAACCTGTGAATGATATGGTCTAGAAGTTTTTTAATACCCCTCAAGGCCAAATTATGACTTGAAGATGTTATACTGATTAGCAATACTGATTAAATTTTTTTATCAAGTTCATAACCTGCGTACCTTTACCAGCTGTATACAGGAGCTCTTAGTGATTGGCAAAGCTGACTCATAAAACCTCCTTGCCAAGACTTGTTTCTAAATTCTTAACCTTTTTTTGTTTGCCAAGAACAAAGAAAAATTGTTGCAAACTTAGCTGCTGCTGTAACATATGACCAGTCTTTTCTGAAAATGCAAATTATAAAGCAATAAGCATTACACCATTTGAAGAGGCAGTTACATTTGGTTTCTGTTATTGTGTGAATATATTACTTTTCAAATCTTACTGGATATATTTTATAGTGCCTCATCACTTGCATATATGTAATATCATTTGATCTTTTCTGAGACTCAGTTTTTAATATTTTATGTTTGAAGATTTTGATAAATTTATATAGTGTATGCAACATACAATAAATGACTTGATTGTTGTTGTAGAGAAAATTTTTATTACTTTTCAATGTATAGGAAACACACTTGGAAAACTGAATCATTGTTGATTTTTATTGCCACATAAACTGGATTTTCAGATACTACCAAATACATCTGTGTATTTTTAAAATACAAAAATATTATTGAATAGATGGTTAATTATGCCAGTATGTTAGAAATGACCAAGTATTTAAGATCAGTTGGATTATACTGAAGCTTTCATTAAACTTAAAAATTTGATAAACTAAAAATCTGTAACACATAGTAATAAACATTTTACATTACATAAATCTTATGTTTTATAAAAGCCATAAAAAGTGTTCTGTTGGCTCAAAGTCATGCTTTTCTATTAATAGAACTCAGCACATAGAACATAAGAGTTTCAATTGCTACTATTAATGAGTCAAGAATGGATCACAAATAGCAACCCATGGTTTTGTTTGGTTAACAAGAACTGTACCCCAGTGACAGTGTATCCTCTAGAGGATTGAAAAAAATTGGGGATAGAGGAAGAGGAGAGGACTACATTGAAGATCTGTGGCAGCAAGAAAATACTTGAGTAGTTCTGTAAATAAAAATAAGTTATATTAGGTCTAGATAATAAATAAATTTTGAACAAAACATTTTCTGTTCCCTCCCTGCCTGCCCCCTACTGATTTAATGTTACCTCGGGTGTTACTCTGAGCGGTATGCTATGCTTGGAGCCCAAAGTCATTTTCGGCCCCCCGCCCTCTTCCTCCTCTTCCTCCTCCTCTTTCTTCTTCTCCTTCCCCTTCTCCTTCTTATTCTTCCTCCTCTTCCTCTTTCTCCTCCTCCTGTTCCTCCTCCTTCTTCTTCTTTTTTCCTCCTCCTCCTTCTCCTGCTCTCTCCTCCTCCTCTCCTCTTTCTCCTCTTTTGCTTCTTCTTCTCAAATTCAACAAATTCCTTGCATTTTTCTCTGTCTGAAAGACTTTCCTGCATACTCTTTCCTTAGTATTTTTTAGGTCTTCCTTTAGGTCCACATCCTTGAAGAATTCTTCTTTTTAATAAAGAGTAAGTTTAATCTCATGTCAGACACCCATATAGCAGCCAGAATGTAACTTCTCCATTGTGTATGAATAGGTGGCTGGAAGAAATTCCATGGTCAGTATCACATTTGAGAGGATGGTACTCAGTGAAAAGCTTCAACAGGAGAAAACAAGGATGTGTTTATATGCATTTCTTAAGGCAAGTGTTTATGTATTTCCATACTGATGAAATTTCCATTAATAAACATTGAGTTGCTAATTTGTGTACAGAATGTGTGTATAGTAGTCTGTTTGTGTTGGGTTGTGAAATACGCAAAGTTAAGGATATAGCAATTCATTTTTTCATTTTTTATTATAAGTATTGGTCAATAATGTAGAATATTGGGGTTCATTGTGCCTTATCAAATATACTATGATCATAGCCATCCTTTCTATTGCCCTCCTTTATCTCCCCTCCCCCATCTGAAACCATTTCCTCTTATCTAATAGTTCCCTTTTACTTTCATATCACCTTTTTTCCTCCTCAATTCCACATATGACAGAAAACATGTCTTTCTGATTTTGGTTTATTTAACCTAACATGATGATCTCTAGTTCTTTCTGAAAATAGCATGATTTTTGTTTTTCTTATGGCCTAGTAATACTCTGTTGTGTATATGCAGGAGAGCACCTGGGCTGATTCCATAACTTGGCTATTGTGAATTGATGACATCTCCTTTTTGAAATCTGAGACATCCTTGGGAGGATAACTGTAAAGTAGTGTTCCCTCTAGACTCAGACACAACATAATGACTTGCTAGGACTGACCTATAATGGATGATTTGAGAGCTAAGGCAAGATCTCTTGAATTTGGAATACTTTCCCATAATATTAATTTATCCATACGAATGCTTCGCTCTTGCTTAGTTGTCCTTAACATAGCTAAGTTAGAAATATATTAATGTGTATTAACCTGTAGAACAAATTGGCTTAAATGCTCTGTAACAAAGATCAAACCCAGAACAAAGAAACAGAAGAAAACAGGAAATGTCTGGAAACAGGGCTCAGGATAGAGGAAAACTGTGTAGTAAGAAAGGCCTGGATATCAAGGTGGAATGAATAGCTGGAAAGAGAATAGAACGAGGCTACCAGCGCCAGCCATAAATACATATTTCTGCATTTCACAGTTCCGTGTTAGGTCATTAAGTCTTTTGCAGGATCTAGTGTCCTCGTCCTTTTCATCCTCATTATTTTGATCCTGATCACCCTTACTATTCATAAGCCTATAGAAGCCCAGTGAAATCCACAGTGTCACTTCCTGCTGGGAGGCCTGTTAACTCCTCCTCCATACCCTGCCACAGAGGCTCCTAGCATCCTCAAGAACATAGAACTGCAGATCTCTGAAATCCCATTGCCCAGAATGGGAAGAGGAGGACATTTCATCTTGAAATCCGTTAGGACTCATAATTTCTCACAGTACAGCTCCAGCTGAGTGTGTGACAAACTGACCTCTGGCAGAATTAGAAATGCGAGTAAGCAGGGAACTCGGGGTTCCCATTCTCATGGTTTTTCCTCCCACTGGGAGGCAGTTTGTGCAAAGAGTACAAAAATAGGAAAACGTTAAGGAAAGGGATCAGAGCAGACCTGACCAGCACAAGGAAAACACACCTTATAATCAGCCCTGCTAAGGACATAGTTTCCAATGTTTACTACCAAAAGAATACAGAGAGAAAAATCCCACAGGCACCAGGATTCATGTGAAAAAAGTTCCTGAATTTCTTCAAAGGATAGCATCTGATTTGGTGACATGGCAACGAGAAGAAATGAGGAAAAAAAGCATACAATGTGAATGAACTTAGATGACTATAATGATATTTTTCATCATCAAAAATTGTTTGACTTCACTGACAGTTTTTCTTTACTTCTGGAGTATTAATTAGTAAACAACTGAACCCAGTGTATATTTTTTTCTTTTTCTTTTCTTCTTTTTTTTTTTCCAGGCAGTCCTAGGATTGAATCCAGGACATGGTGCATACTAGGGAAGCATTGTACCTCTGGCAAACAATGTTCATTTTTAAGTAAATAACAGGTAAATTTCTCATAGAGCCAGTTTATTATTGTGGTATTGTAATGGTATCATAAAATTAAGTTGTTGTAAACCGGGCATGGTGGTGCACGCCTTTAATCCCAGCACTCGGGAGGCTGAGGTAGGCGGAGCGTTGTGGGTTCGAGGCCGGCTTGGGCTACAACGTGAGCACAAGGCCGACCTGAGCTACATAGTGCGACCCTGCCTCAAAAAACTAGGGCCGGGAGTCTGCCTCAGTGGCTTAAGTGCCTGTCTGGCAGGCACGAGGTTGTGAATTCGATCCCCGGTGCAAAAAATTAAGTTGTTGTTGTAATAGTCATGAATTATTTTCCCTTTTGATGGAATTGTTTCGGTACCGGGAACCGAATTCAGGACCTTGCTGATGGGATTGTTTAGACTTTGAAATTTTTTTGTCAATGTGAGACAGACCAATACTTAAATACCCTTAAAAGTTGCCATATCTTGTGGCTATTATCTTATTTTTGTTTTTGTAGTATTGGGGATTGAACCAAGTCCTAGTGTTAAGCAAACAGCTCTATCACTTAGCTATGTCCCCAGCCATTATTTTAGAGTTAAAGTTAATTTTAGTTTTATCTATTACTAAGCTCCTTAAGGTAACTGGAACACGTCAAAATCTTGAAAAAGAAACAAGAACTTATTTTTTTATGCATTTATTTACTGTGGTGCTGGAAATTGTACCCAGAGCCCTGTCATGCTAAGTAAACGCTACACTACTGAGCAATACCTCCAGCCCAGTCTACTTAGTAAACCTTTCTGATCAGGAAGAGTTGGCCCAATGGACGATTTGCTTTAAACATTAAATACTCTCCAGTCTAACTCTTAAAATAAATATATTTAATGGATCACACCTGCCACACTTTAAAGCTTTTCATTTCATGAAGCTAAATGTATCGCTGATTAATAAAATGTTTTGAGAGGAGAGACATTACCTTGTACAAGCAAATGGCTTCAGATAATATCTATGAAAATAGTCATAGAAATGACCGTGCATGTAGGATTTGAGAGAGTTTCACACTTGGATAGAAATTTACACAAACCAGATTTCCCCTGGGGTTTCACAAAATAAACTTACAATAATGTCACACACATCTCGTTTTATTTTATTTACCAAATTAAATTTCTGCTCTGGTGATAAAAAGGTCACCCAGAGCTCTCTGTGAGATAGTATAGGAGAGCTCCCAGGTGAAATCAAAACCAAGCCAAGCAGAATATTTTCACTCAAAGAGATTAGAAATCTGTGATAGAAAAGTTCAAGTTTTTTGTGACCTTATTTGATTAAAGTTACTTTTTCAGCAGTGCCCCTGAATCTATTATTTATTTTGTTCTTTCTATTACCAGGTTTCCTTATGTGTTAAAGACATAAAAGTGTTGAAAATAGTGTAGATTTCTCACATTTTCTTAAGTGTCCTGAAACTCGTGTCCAGTGTTTTGCAGGGCACATGTGAATACGTCTCACACACACACACACACACACACACTCACAAAGAATTCTCCTCTTTTTAGCAGTGATTCTCCAAAGAATAAAAAAGGAAGAGATGTAATAGCTGTAATAGAATGCTTAGTACGGGGGGCTGGAGCTCCGCTTCACCCTTCCGTGTGGACGGGAACTGCCCTGTCTACTGGACTCACATTTTCACCTGTGGAGATAAGAGAACTCATAGCATTGTTGTGAAATTAAAATCAGATAATGAATGTAAAACTCTTACTGTATCACCAGCAACATAGTAAGGAATGACAAATGATATTTATTCTTTTTACTATTTTTCTATAGGGTTAAGTCACATGGGTATTACATAATACATTACAGGTAGGTAGACTTTGGTAGACTATGAGAGTGAAAGCAAATAGATACTTTGGGTTTGTTTCATTTTTATGAATCAAAAACTGAAGAAAATATATATAAAAATCTAAATGGTTCGTCCATTTTGACAACATATGTGTCTATTATATTCTGCTGTTTTGGTGCTCAGTTTCCCAATACCTCATGTTTTAAATGAAGAAGTTAGGGCATCAAAATTTGAAATACTTAGTCAAGTTCATTGGAACAAACTCATGAAGGAACAATAACAGACTGAGATCTGAACAAATTGAATATTCCCTCACTGCCCCCATGAAATTTATACAAATGTACTTTAAAGTTTACCTAAGAAAATAAAAAGTAAATAAAAATCAAAGACAGAGACAGTATATTGCTATTCACTTAATGAGAGAAATAAAGATTAAGTTAATTTTTTAATATTATGAACTAATGTTCACAAGCAAATCAAGAATTGAGGGTAAATTTGACAACTTTGAAAACTGAAATTGAGTGAAAACATTTCAAGAAAAAGAAAATTTTGATTATTATTAATTAAAAAGAAAAGGTAAATGAAGTATAGCTTGAAGACCTGATTCAGAGACTATACACCTGGTTTAATGCTAGCTTTCTGTACATCTAAAACAATATATTACAACAGATTGTATACAGAAGCAAATGTGAGAATTCTGTTGTCTCTTTTTAAAGAAATTCACAAAACAATGAACCAATACTCTCTTCTTGCTAAAATTATTTTTTGTTTTACAAAATCGACCCATTTTTCATCAAAACACTTAAGCTAATATAGTGGAGTTAGGGTGGTTATTTTTAAAAATGAGGTTTTTTTTTTAAAAATCTTGCTTCCTAAGTTTTAAATTCTAGTATACTAAGTGCTAATAGAAATAAACACCCAACTCAAAAGCTCTCCAGGGGTCTTTAATAATTTTCAGAGCAAAGAGGAGTTTTTGAATAAAAAGTGTTCAGAAAATAGATCTACGTTCTCCAGGTTGCTTTTCCTAGCTATTCTCCCCTAATTCTCTTATCTCTGACCAGAGAACTAGCCCTTCTGGTGTCTTGCAGCAGATTTCTCAAAGTCATTACCATATGAAAGAAGTTTCCAGGGTCTTATCCTTCCTGCCTGATGGCTAATGTTTAAAGTGCTACCTCTGTTTTCTTCTTGGAATTTGTTCCTTTTATGGCAAAAAACTACTCTGATTTCCAAACAGCCTTCCCAATTACTCCCCTTTGCTCCCTTGGTTTCTTATTCCAAGGGATTTTCCCTTCTCTCAACTTTGTGTGTTTGTCTTAAAAGAGCAGTTCCTAACTTTTTTTCTAGATCAGAAGCCTATTCCATGGTGTCAAGCAAAAAAGCATTTCAGCCGCCACCTGATTATTTGCATCTCAGTGTCAATGGGTCTGAAACCATTCTCAACACCTTGCTGGCCAATACTTTCCCTGAGTCATCTGATGTTTGTGACTGACCTAGAAGCTCAGTTGTCCTAGGCAGGTTCACATTTCCAGAGTGAGTTTTCACTCTCGCCATCCATCCTGTGCTCTCTTCGTTCCTCTGTGGGTCTCCAGTCCATTGCCGGGAATGCAAGATGGAAACCTCACATCACAAGCCTGGGCCACTTTGATAGCTGCTTATTGGCTTCTCCCCTTCCCCAAAGAGAATTTCATTTGCTCAAGTCGCCTGTATAGTCTCAGACTTATCAATGAGATTTTTCATTTTCAATTTTTAGAAAAGTAATTCCAACATTTAACAACTAAATTGTGCTCATGGGTTTGCTGCTGAAACCTTTAGTGAAGAAATACCGTGTGTGTATCTAGTAGAGAAAGGGAATCCCAGATGTGTGTACCCAGGGGACTCTTTTCCTAGCTGTTCTTCAGTTTCCCTAGTAAAATTACGAGGACTTGTGAATGCCAGCAAGCCCAGTGCCTATAAAGGAGACAGAGGCAATACCGCCCCCTTCCCAGGGCAGCCGCTCTGAGTCAGTCTTCTATCACAAGGCAGTTTCTAGATGGGACTGCTATCACCCCAAGCAAGGATGGAGGCAGAGGAGAAAAAGAGATCGCGTGGAGGACTGGGAAGTGAGGAGGACAGAAGTCACCTTCATCCCAAATGTAGGCTTTACTTGGGGAAAGAAATGTTGGAGAGTTTAGTCCTTTACTGTCCTGAAATGACACACGACACCTTAGAAATCTAGTCTCATGGTTTGACATTTTCTCTCTCTGTTTTTAGTCTTTTATATTTATTTACATATTTGCCTTTGCCAGTATGCTTCATTTCTTTCTGCACAAAAATATCCATCTTATTTGATTCTTTTTTCCCTCCTAGCCAATGTATTTTATTTTATTTTATATAATTAAATTTACTGGCACATTTTAGATACAGGTAATTATCATATTTATCATAGGGAATTTGTACCTGTGCATGATATGTTTTGATTTTTCTATTTTTCCCAATTCACTCTCTGTATTTTTGTAACTCTCAAATTTATATTCCAGCTCTGACTTCCCCCCTTGAGTTTCAGATACAAACTGTACTCTCCACTTGGACTTGAAGACATCTCAAATTGGACAATTGAATGTAGAATTCTTGATTTCTTCTTCTCTCCCTGATTTTCCTTCAAAAACCTACGCTGTCCAAATCGTTCCCCATGCTGGTGAATGTCTCTTCCTTTCACCTGGCTGCTCAGATGGAAATCTCGGCGGCCTCCTCGTTGTTCTTTATCGTCATCACACCCACGCACAGTTCCTACTGCGCACATCCTAATAGCTTCACCCTCAGACTGTCCTAACCCAGCGCTCACCCCACTTCTGCTCACACTCAGGCTCAGCCACTGCTGTCGCCTGCTTGCCGCTGGATTTTCCCTCCCTTACACCGTCAGTCCTGCCTTGGGACATCTAGGTGTGCAGTTCTGCCCACCTGGGATTGTTACACTTCTGATGTTAACAGGATTCATTCCTTTTGCTGGTACCTCTTCAGGGAAGCCTCCTGACAACTCTGTGTGTTGTAGCTACCTCTCTATTATTCCCTGCCTCCTTCCACTTTTTTTTGTTTCCTGCAGTACTACTTGAACGTACTGTCTGCTCTTACACATTTAGTTGCTTACTATCTGAGTAGAGGCTTCAGGAGGGCAATATGTTGTAGCATTCATCTCCGCTCCCCTGTGATCTAAAGCCAAGCCCCCCACATGGTGGTAGACATGCTGCAATGGTTGAATGGGGGAACAGCTTGTTAGGTAGCACTGAACTCGTGAGATCAGCTTTCTCAAGGGAACTCAAATGCAGGAGCTCAATGTACTGTGTAGTGTTTGTGTTGATTCATTCAGACGTTGATTTTCAAAGGAGATATTAATGCTGGCAGCTCTACTTGTAGATTAACATGTAGTTGTTTGTATTTTTATTCTTTCTCAGAACAATTCTTCTCTTTCTGTCATCCTCCACTCCTTTGGTTTTGTTTTGTTGGTTTATTTCTGAAAAAAAGGGTTTTTTTTTTAATTAGTACATATTTGCTATACATAATAATTATATTCATCTTGGGAAATTGGTTCATATGTAGATCACATATTGATCTGTTTTACTTCCCTTTCCCCTCCCCAGTCGTCTCCCCTATCTACTCCTTTTAGAATAAAGGCTCTGTGAAATGAGTATATTTTAAGGGGTTTTGCTTTTGGCACATGAAGAATATACACTGGGTTTACTAAAGACAATATTTCATGGCTTTAATTCAAAACATGACTAGTCCCTGTACAAACTTTCGCTGAAATCTTTATTGGGGATAATGATGTGGTTATTCTAATACTGGCTTCGATTTACAATTTGAAGGAAAATTCACTCAGTTTAGGCAAGGTAACAGTCTACTAAATAATTGATGCTTAAATGTGACAACTACAGCTTTACAGAACAGTCTATAGCATGTATTGCTATATATTGTTTTCAACAATAAATTAAGAATTTTAATTTCTAGACTGAAAATAGTTTCAACAAGTATGTTGCTGGCATTGTATCTTCCATGTTTCCCAATAAGAATCGACTTACGTTCCCCTTCCTTTCTTCTTCCCTTCTGTCTCATCCCTATTTCACATACACAAATTTTTGTGGTGGCCAAATCCACAAATAATACTTTGTATCATAAAGTGCTTCCAATAAAAGTCAGGCATTTTATTCTTGTGAGTCATTAACCTCATATTTCAAGGACTAATTAATAAGTAACAATTGGATATTTGGGCTTCAAGTTGTGTTTGGAAGATGTTGTCTTTGAGTTAGTAGAAATGAGAAAACTAGGAAACTATGGACCATGCAGTTCTAGTAAAAATTTTGGGAAAAAAATCACCTTGAAAAAATTGAGAAGATTCTGTAATCTACTGAAATGCTTAGTTTTTCTAATAAAGAGTAAAACTGAAGTCTTTCTATTTTCTTTTTTCATTTTCCCTTTTTTCCCTAAAAAGTAAATAAATATTTATTACTTACAGAGGAACAGTTGCTCTGATAATATGGTCGAGAAATGCAAAATTTCTAATTGTTTCTCACCCAAAGATTTTCAGCTAAAGTAATAAAATAAGAATCTTAAAGGGGGAAACTATGTAAGCTGAATGAAATAGCCATTTTCAATGTTATTGTGGCAGTGTAAAATGATACTCTGTACTCAAATATCTAAAAATATTTGAAACTTTTAAAATGGTATTTTTAGAAGTACTTAGGGTATTGCATAGGGAGTCTTATGTAATCTTTTCAAGGTATAAAATTTTGAAATTCTCAACTTCAGTTTATGTCTATAAAATGATAAGTGCAAAATAACACCTCTGCCTCTTAGCATTATTGCTGAAGTTAAATGACACAGTGACTTGAAGCAGCACATTGCTTGGTGTACAAGTCAAAGCTAAATAAGTGATAGCCAAAAGCACCAAAAAACTTATAAAAATATAGTTAATATATAGAACCAAAAGAAGCACTTTGAGAATGAATACAGCTGCCATAAATAATTATACATGGACCAAAATTATGGATCAGGATGGTCCCTGAGTCTAATACAATAAGTGGATTCCCTATCATTAATCTATTAACATAGCAAGCAACAATCTTTCATATAAGCACAAGGGAAGCAAAGTCCTTATCCAACAGTGTGTCAGTATTCACTCAGATTTTCAAGTAGTAATATTTATCAGGATTGTAAATTAATTGAGCTTTGTTTACAAAAATAAAAATCTCTGGTAATTTGTCAAATACATTGCATGCTAATTTGACATTTCTTATAAATCAAACAATTTCCCAAGATTTTACTATCTGCCTGATTAAAGCTAATATTTGCTGCAAGTGTTTTCAAAATGTTAGCTTTTTTCAAAAATATCTTTGCAGTTAAGGTGTTGTTATTTCAAAGTGCCTATGACTGGTTTCCTACCAGAAATTAAAATAACACATAACGAGAACAAAATATGTTTTCACTTGGAAATGCAATTAAACCTAGCAGGAGAAACAGTGCCTTTCTAAGTAAGATGAAAACAGCTGTGTTTATGAAGCTGTTCTAATGGTATTAGAATTTGTCTTAGAGAAACATTTGCTTTATTTAAGACATACAATTTTTTTAAATCATAATTGACATGGTTGCTAGTTTCATTATAATTTTTCATCAAGTTAGTCCTGTAAGAATCCTCATTCTTCAAAATGATGCTTAATTCACTTGCTTGTGTGTTAATAGTCTATGGAAAGTTTTTCTATTTTTTAAATAATTTTTGTAGTGCTGGGAATTGAACTCAGAGCCTTGCACATGCTAGGCAAGTACCCTGTCTCTGAACTACCTCCCCATAATGTAAAAAATGTTGTTTTGAAAGGAGCGTAGATGGAAGCTCTCAACGCAAATTTCATTTCATGATTTTATATGACTTATTTGTCATTATGCTAAAATTTTAATTTTTAAAATGCCCTAAGAAAAAAATAATTTTTGCATACATTTGTTTAAATTTTCCTAAAAGACAAGATTGTTAGATAATTTCCACAGAGTGAAAAAAAAAAGATTTCTGTAAGTTCCTGGGTTTTCTTTTCCCGTTTTCATTTACATATTTAGGCATTTTATGGACATACCCTGTATTTTAGCTTACTATATGTTGACATAATTTGCTGATGTTTTTCCAAAACCTTAAAAAAAAAAGAATGATTCAATTTCCACATTTATCATTCTTCCTGGATCTTTTATAATGTAGGTCCATACTATTTAGAGAAATGATAAATGTTTTCTTATGCATATGTAATGCATATATACAAATAACAGAAGACAGGTATGGTTTCCTAAAGTGATATGGTTTGAAGGTAGTATTACCAACATCACTGTTGTTAAGAGCTTGATCTTGAGAATATAATCTCAGACTCCTCTGCTCGTAAAGAGCATGATACTACAAATTTAAGTACAATAAAACTGATTTGAGTTAGCTATTTATCTATAGAAGACCTATCATGTGTCATTTTTTTCTTTAAAATAATCACAGAATAGAATGTTTTAGCATCAAGCAGTGTTATGGTTTGTGTCTGGATGTCCCCCCAAAGCCACATGTGGTCATAGGGGCAGGATTTTTGGAGGTAGCTGAATCTGGAGTTTGTGATTGATTCATTGTCTAGTACTGGGATTGGAGGTGTGAGTGCTACACCTGCCCTAGAGCAGGTAGCCTGCATACAAAATGAGGGAGAAAAAGAGGCTTGCTCCTCATTTTTGCTCTTGTTGTTTTTGCTGACTTCTACTGCCATGAACTGTTACCCTCTGCCATGTCAACCTGCCTTGGAGCCAGCTGGTTATAAACCTCCACAAACTAGAAGCTAAATAAACCTTTCCCCTTTTATCTTTGGGTGTTGGGTATTTTGTCTCAACAATGAGAGAAAAGTAACTAAGGTAAAATTTGAAATACTCTCTTTTAAATTGATACTGTTTCACTGTCTTTAAAATTCTTTGCTCTATTCCAAAAATAGTTTTCTTTTTTAAAACAAGACCTTGCTTTGTTACCCATCCTGGTCTGTACTCTTGGACTCCGATGATCCTCTGCCTTAGCCTCCTGAGTAGCTGGGACTACAGGCATTTGCCACTATAGTGGTGCCAAGTGAACTGTCCTTAAAATAATACACTTTGCAATTATGAAGAGAAAACTATTCATATCTATCAAAATTGAATACTGTTATGAATAAAACCCAGAAAATTGAGTCATTCATTGTCCACCAAACATACCTACCAGGTAAAAGCACTATTTCAAGTACCATAAAAGACATAAATATTCCAGTAACATAGAGCTTACTCTAAAAGAACTTATCACATATTTATGCCTAAATTAATAGGCATTGGCTATTAAGAAGGCACATAGTCTTTGATCAGAGACATATTAGCTATTATAATTAGGCATAGTCCTTATTTTATAGGATTTGCAATGTAAGTCAGAAGAGTTAGACCAAAAACCTAACTATTTCTATACTCAGAACCAGTTTTCTAAGAAACATATGAAAATAAAATTGCAAGTTTGACAGTTTCTATCACAGTGTCATGAGAAAATAAATAACTTACTTCTGCCTATCAGGAGTGAATATTCTCCTTAACAGTCATGCGACCCTTAGTAGGATTTTCTGAAGAAGCTCTGCAAATCCTCATACTAAGTCTGGTAATGAAGGGAATGCTCCCTGTGGGGCAATGGAAGGATGATTCAAACCAAATTTCAAAAGCATGCTTTGAAAAGTAAAGCCAACAAAAATGCAACAAAAATGACTAGTCAGATGTCAATTTAGCTAACTGCAATTTGTAAATTTGTCTGATTTTTACTACATGCCTCAAACTATAAAACATGTCTACAAACACCTTAATCAAGAGTAAATTTTGACACATTTCTTTTAAAAAATGAACAAGAAGGAAATTACTAATTCAAAATTAGTTATGGGCTTTAGAAGGACTCTTGTAGGTGTGGAGCCCTGAAACTTAAGTTTTATTTGTTTCATGGTAATTCCACCTTACTTCACAATGTCTGTTTAAAGACATGTAAGTCAGCTCAGATATTACTCCTAACATCACAGAATGTGATTGAAATGCTTAGGAATAGATCATTATTGGCTTTTGTTGACAATCTGAGGTTCTGTCTATATAAATATCAATTTCTAACCATAAAGAATGCACAGAACAATCAGGATAGTCCAGGCCTTAATTTCAACATATCCTTCAGCACCGGGCCTCAGTTTATCAGAACCTGGCTCCCAGTATCATTTATTATCCATTTTACTCTGCCCACATAGATAGAATATGTGGGGTGAGTGAAAGTGTATTACATCACTGAGCGTTCTGAGATTGTGGGATTTGAAAATTTTAGTTTACTTGGACTTCTTGAAATTATCTAATACATATCTCAACTTTTCTTTAAAATACCTGTTAATCAACCGGACTGTAGGAAAATGTTTTAATGAGGTTGAAAAACCCCTACATAAATTACCTGTTCATAGTAACATAGCTATTCTTGTTGAGAGGAACCTTTGGCTAACCTGCATGGCAATCATTTCATTCCAGCTGATTTTGTGGGCTTGAAATGTTTTACTCTGCTTTTCTGTCTCCTCATAAGTTTCTGTTTGGATTATTTGTGCAGGTCCACAGATAAAAAAATGTACACACACAGAGCAAAAATAGCACAGCTCAACCAGGCTCCTCTCCATGCCAATAATTTTGCTGCTTCAGGACCATGGACCTTCTCTAGGATCTTCTGCACATTTACCTAATGAACCTTTAAGCTACGATCTATTTTTGAGCTAAATTGTTTTTTCTTCTAGAAAAGTTCTTTATGCCTGCCATGGAGGTATATTAAAGTTTATATAGCATTCATCTTTGTGGCAGGTACTTTATCTTATTGATTATTTTGGCAGAAAACAAATATCCAAAATATCTCTGTGAGAAGTAAAAACAAGCTCTAATCCTCCAAAAATACAACAAAGCCAGAGCTCTTCAGGTCCTCCTCGGATCCGTACTGGTGAACACGACTCATTAATTTCCTTGCAGTCCACTGATGTCTGTGCGTCTGACCAGTGCGCAGAGGAAGAGCAAGAGTTGAGATCATCTGCATACGGAGGAGCTGGGATTTTCAAACTGGGTCTGATCTACTAGCTGTGAAATGTTACAAACTGTTTCCCCATGTGCCTGAGTTTATTATGTCAGAAAATAAGTTTCATAACCTGAGCGTTTAAATTACAACATAAGAAGACTGTCAGAGCTTGAACCATACCTTGGGGGTCATCTTGCCTGCTGTTCAGATGGAGACAGTCAATGCTGGAGAAGCTAAAAGACTGCTCAGATCTGTAGGGATAGGAAGTGGGAGAGTAGAGATAGGCACTGATGCTTCCGAACTTTGTTGCTATCTGTCATTTCCCCCCTGAAAACCTCGCTGTCAGAGGTACTATGTACAGTTAAATGCTCACCTAACTGTGTTAGCATTTTATGGATGTGTGGCAAATCACAATCCAATCTTAACATCTGGAAACAAAAGTTCTTGAATAACATAGAGGTCCGGACACAGAATAATTGGGTCTTCTGCTTACGGCCTCCCAAGGCTAACCTCTAAGTGATCACAGGGTTGTGTTATAACCTTGGAGCCCAGGGGCCTCCCTCCGAGCCCATTCAGGTTGGTGGCAGAGTTCGGTTCCTTCTTAGCTGTAGAACTGAAGCCCATTTCCTTGCTGCCTGTGGGTAGCTGTATGCTCCTGGAGATCATCTTCACATAAAGGTCCATCTTGGTTTCATTACTGGGCAGGAAGACTCACTGCCCTGACTGAGGACTTACCTGAAAGGGTCAGATTCACCAAGGATAATCACTCTCTGGGTTAGATCACAGCCAATTGATTAATAACACTGTTGGGGAGGTGGTATCCCTTCTTCTTTATACTTCTCCCCATATTCACAGGGAGGGGCTTATACAGGTGTGCATGCTAGGAAACAGGAATCTTGTGAGCAATTTTAGAGTTCTGTTTGCCAAAATAAGAGTATAGTCATCCCTTGATATCTGTGGGTGATTCCAGGGTCTCCTACTGACACCAAAACCATGGATACTCCAGTCCTTTATATGAAATGGTGTGATACTAGGGTACAGCGTATGCATTCCTCTCATATACTTCAATAATCTCTAAATTACTTATCCTACCTAATACAATGTAAATGCTATGAAATAATGTTATATTGCATTATTTAGGTAACACTCAAGGAAAACATCTGTACACAATCAGTGCAGATGGAATTACTTTGTGCAAATATTTTTGACCTATGATTGGTTGAGTCTGTGGGTATAGATGACCAACTGTGCACTACCCATTCAAGTACTCTGGGGGAAACTTTAAACCCATAAAATACGATCTTTTATTTTTATTACTCTTATGGCCATAAGTGCCAATGGCCTGGGATCACTTATATTTAGTAATTATGTCTTTAGTGATTATTGACTGGCTTAAAAATTACCAATATTTTTAGCATCAAACTTTCAGTAAAGCTGGCTTGGATTCAGAAATGTTGAGGACATGTGCTGGTGGAAGGAGCATGGTGGCCACTTTTCTCAGTGCTGAGTGTAAGCTGGACACTTTACTCACACAAACTTATTGACCCTCTTGATAGTGACCTGACAGAATAGATGTCATAATTCTCCTTTTACAGATGAGGAAACATGTGAAGTGGCAGAGTCAGAATTTAAAACTCTGTCCAATTTGCTGCCACTTTCTCTTTGTACAGTCTTCTCTTTGTTAGGCTTCATATTTGCCCATTACAGAGACAGTGACCCTCTGAGACTCAAAACATTTAAACAGATCCTGGGGATGGGAGAGGGGGTCACAGAGTGGCAAACACCCTTGGAGAGGGAGGCTACTTAAAGGAAAACCCACTGTATGAGAGAACACTTCACTTCTACCTTCCAGACTTATAATTCAGTTGTTCAGATATCAAGACCAAATTTACACACAGTAAATTTTCTTCATAATTTATAAATAGAAATTTGAACTTTGAAATTACCTAATTATGATGGTTCATGAATAATAAATGTTAATTATTATGGCATTTTCAATACAAGGAATAAGGCACAGAATAGATAAAGAGGCTAATGTAGATTTACGTATATGAAATGTGTTGACAGAAATCTCTAGCCTTGTTTTAGAACCCTGCAAACCATGACTTATAGTCAAATTAATTAATTAAGACAGAGTTCCTACAGCTGTAGAGCTTGGAAGACTTGCATTTGCTTCATGAACACATACTTTGAGTTAGAGTAAAAATTACTTTGGCAACTCGTGCACTCTGAAACTGAATTAAATGTAAATTGTGAATTCTTTATGTACGTGTATAGACCGTTTATTACCATGTACACATGTTGGGTGTGCATCGAGATGATGTTTTTGTGATGTGATTACTGTGTAACAGGGAGACAGCCTTGAAAACACTAATTATAATAATGCAGGTGCTAAACTGAACATACATATGAGGCAAACACATTAAGCAGCAATTGGTTCTGTTTGGAAACATCAGGAAAAAATAGAAGAGGTTGGTTTTGAGTTAGGGCTAGGAAGAAGAAGAAGAAGAAAAAAAAAAGAACAGAAGTCTACCAGGCCAAAAAGTGGGGAGGAAATTTTAGATAGGATGAAAAACAGAGTTAAAATTCTCCAGGCGAGAACACGTGTAGTGCAGGTTGGGCAGGATGCACGCAATGCTCAGGAGAAGGCAGACGGAAGGAAGTAGAGTACTGAGGCTCAGGGAGATCAGGAAGAGGCTGCCTGTCCTGCAGAGGAGTTGCAACTTTATAGCATCGGGAGTCTGATAGGGATGCTACAGTAAGGAATGGCAAGGCAGGGCCGGGAGTTCGGCTCAGTGCCTTAAGCACCTCCCTGGCAGGCGCAAGGGTGTGAGTTCGATCCCCGGTACTGCAGAAACAAGCAAACTAACAAACAAACAAAATGCTTAGGAATGGCAAGGTAACAACTGTAACAGAGTATTAACTGGTGGCAGGAGGCAGAACAGCTGAATGTGAGAACTGAAACTGAAGCGATAAGATGAGAACTTACATATCCAGTCAAAGAGTGGCAAAAGGGGGCCCCATCATGGAAGAGGCAAAGAGACAGGAGGTGAACAAAACTGCTTCAAAGGTAAAGGCACTGGAATTGGGGGGCCAATGACTGGATTCAGGGGAAGAGAGAAAGATGGAAAGAGGAAAATGAGGGATTACACCTAGATTCCGATTGGACGGTGAGGAAGGATAGGAGTTTGCGCCATGTATAGTGTGGGATAACTGGAAGTAGAGGCTTGGAGTTCAGACAAAAGTGAGCTGCAGATATACATTTGGAATTATCAATGCTTGAGGTAGTGACAATAGATGACATATTTATAGCATTACCATGCAGTTAAGATGAAAATAGTCTTAAATAATGGGACATGTGCCAGCACTTAAGAGACAGGTAGTGAAAGGAAGCAGAGGAAGAAAGAAGGAAGGAGGGATGGAAAAGGAGTGGGGAGGGAAAAGGGAGAGAGGAAGGTGAAAGATTGATTTAGGAAAAGAAGAGTGCTGTGATGTAGCTCAGTGACAAAGGATGTGCTCAGTATGCCGGAGGCCCTGGGTTCCTCTCCAGTGAGACAGAGAGAGAGAGAGACAGAGACAGAGACAGAGACAGAGACAGAGACAGAGACAGAGACAGAGAGATAGACGGGCAGACAGAGACAGCCAGCCAGCAAGTGAAAGGTACCAAGAAAGTCTTGCTATGAGCCATTACTCTGAGTTTTAAGGAAAAGCTTAAGGATAATTATCTATCAGCATTGATACATAACCTCAGCATGATAAGATCTAAGACAGAATACTTCCTAGGACAATTAGGAGTGCTTGGCAAATTTCACTGAATTGGTGCTAAGTTTGAGAGTGATACTGAAGGAAAGGAAGGAGCAAAATAACTGTTGTTGTTATGGATTCTTTGTTAGAATGAAGCAAGATAATGTTCGTGGAGAAAACGGGTAATCAGGATAGAACAGCATTAGAGATCGGCAGTGCAGGTACAGCAGGGAGACAAGGCAGAAAAGGAGGAATTAGCAATATTTTAGTGACAGTATCTTAGGCCAAGACAAGTGGCAAAAGGAAATTTTACAAATCAGTTAAAAATATAAAGTAACAGAAGTTCTTTACCTAGAATGTTTAAGTAGAACTATAGCTTTAGTGTAACTATAATAAATGTACACTGATAACTCTCAGACCATTGCTAACTCTCACGGATCTACTTGTTACATAATTGAAATCATAATTATTACAGTGATTTCTATGCCATTCTCTTTTGGGAAAAACAACAACAAAAAATTTTTTAAAAGGTCATGCCATTCCAAAGTAAGAGAAAAGACACCTACATAAAAGTGACTTTATCCTTTCCCCTACACACCCTCAGCACTACTTTGGATCAATCTTAACAAGTTTAAGCTAGATTGAAAGGATTTGGGGAGTGTGGTATGACTGTTTTATGTGATCCCAGAGAAAATAGTACAATCTGGAACCAAAGAAAGGTCACTCACAAATACTAAGCCATCATATTCTCAGACACTCATTTGACTGAGGGCTCAGTACTACTTCCAGAATTGCTCCAAATCCCAAAGAATTCTGCATAGTGAATGAGACCCTACCTAGGCAAGACCGAAGGTCCCCATGCCATTTAACTAGGTGGTTCCTGTCTTACACTGATGGGAAAGAGTTGGAACAAACCCAATCTTAATGATTAAACAGAAAAATAACATTTTTCATAAGAATGAAATCTTCTGCATGACTGGTCACCAGTTACCTTTTGTGGTTGTTCATTTGGTTTTTGTCAAATTAGCTAATTATTCTGTTAAATCAACTTTGAAAGATATTTTGCCTTCTTGAGTTACTAATACTTGTGAAATTTGTTCCCCAAATGAACAAGATTGGAATATCCATATAGCATGTTGAAATTTAGCTTGCTGCAAAATAAGTTGACTTTCTGGTCTTGATCCAAGGGTGGGGAATGACCATAACATTCTGCTGAGAACCTCACTTTTGGCTCTCAGTTTAAAACTCAAAATCCCTAGTCAAACCAGATCTGCAAAGAATTGGGTTCTACCAGGAGGATGAACTGGAAAAAAGGAAAGTAGTGTTCATAAAGATTTAGTAAGAAAGTTAGAAGGAATCTATGTAAGAAGGGAAGAGCACAGCGATTGTGGCATCGTTACGTGCATCGGCCACGCCCGGATCACCGCGGGCCGCATTTCTTCACCCGTCGACCTCTCGCCCTGATGCTGTTAGGAACCAGTCTCCTAAACACTAGAATCTGCTTTGGAAACGATTTCTTGCAGGTGTCTTTATGGACTGCAAATTACTTTCACTGCTTAAATATTTGACAGACTAATTCATTGCTCATGATATTTCACTTGTTTTAGCATCATTTTAAATTTAATGGGGAAGGGGGGAATCTTCCTCACAATAATGAAGACAGTGCCTTTGAAGGGAGAAGTTGTCGGCCTCAGAGAGAATCCTGTGGGTCGACTCCTCAAGGCCTCCGCAGCACCCCACCTCTCTCAGCTGTATGGTAAATACACACAGGACCCAAACTCCAGCAGGTATAGAAAGGTTCCTCCGTATTTCCGGTGTGAAATACTGGAGTTGAAGCTTAGCTCCATGAAAATTCCAAGGTGGTTACTGGAGGCAATTTGTAATTTGATTTGCTGTTTATAGAGGGACTTATCGGGACTTTATATCATGATGGCCAGCATAAGTAGGGGGTTTTAGCCCTGATAATAATGTGTGTGGAGGTTTTCATCTATTATCACTGTTAGAACTCCTTGCTGAAACCTAGCTGCTTTATGGGTAACTGACAGATCCCCAGAATCCAAGGGAGAAAATAAAGCCAATAAATGTAATCTGCAGGTGGAACTGGCAGAGGCAGTTTAGGAGAAAATACTCTCCTTGGAATTTCATCATTTTATAAAAATTATCACTTCACCTCTGAGAGAAAGTATTGAGAGATTAGACTGATGACTCAAGATTTTTATTTTACATACTTGTTCTTTAAAAGGCTTATTTTTTTTAAACAGTTACCTTAAATCATCATGCCTGGTATTCTAATCATTAGCATCCCCAAAATCTGATTGAATAAACATAGTACACATGTATGTGTTACCATTTTTTTTTAAATTTTATTTATTTATTTATTATCTTTTTGAGACAGGGTCTCACTATGTAGTTCAGGCTGAGATTGAACTCACTTTGTAGCCCAGGCTGGCCTTGAACTCACAGTGATCCTCCTGCCTCAGTCTCCTGAGTGCTGACATTACAGGCATGCGGCACCGTGCCCAGCTTGTTTTATAGTCTTACGTACACAGAAGTCTACTGATCTTAATTCATTCACTAACAAAATGTAGGGATGAGTTAAGATGAGACAGGTACAGTACAGTGCTAGATATGTAAGACTGAACGTGACATAGTCTTTGCTCTTAAACAGATTCATACCCACTGGGAATAGACCATTGTACAAAATAATCACAAAAATAATTACAGTTAGAAACTGGAAGAAATGTTATGAAGGAGAAGCAAAAGTGAGAAGGGAGATGAAAAGAAGATGGGTTGAAACAGCTTTGAAGGTAATTACATACAGATGCTATTCAGTTGGGCCCTGAGTCATCAGTGGAATTCGGCCAAGTATGGTCTCTACAGGCAGACTCAGAAAACAGCAAGTGCAAAGGCCCCGAGGCTGGGAAAAGTGCAAGCTGCAGAGGTGCATCTCAAGGAAAGCTTTGTGCATGAAACACAGTGAAGAGAGGCTGAATGTCGGCACGAGCTTGCTCAGTATAGGGACTGGGTATAATTCTGGGAAGCAAAGAGTGACTATATTTTATTTGCATTTCAAAAAGACTTTTCTGACTGCTGTATATGGCAAAATAATCACAGGAAGCAAGAGGCCAGGTGGAAAGTCTTACTACAGTCATAGCAAAGAAAGAATGCAGGCTTGGATTTTGGTGTCACTTGATGAAGAACAAAAGGAGGCTGAAGCCCAAATGACAGGATGTGGAGATGGGTTGGTGGTAGAAAAGGAGGTGTCGAAATGATTGACAGACCATTAGTAGCTGCTGGGGAGAAAACGCTATCAGAACCAGCTGTTTATATTTATTCTATGCTACTTCAGTTCATTTTATGCAAATATATTTAGTGTTTATCACGTACAAAATACAGTGCTAGGAATTCTAATGGATAGCAATATGAAAAGTGGATGCTTCTCATTTCCAAAAGAATGAGACGAACCATAACCACACAATATATGTATCATACAAGCAGATGTGTGCACATGCATGTCTATATATTTATTGATATACATTTGTACACATGTGTAAAGTGATATATTTACATCATGTACACATTTAAATAAATGTCTGGCATGGGGATTGGGAAGGATAAAGATTAATGTGGAGGTCAGAAAAAATAACTGGTGTTCTTATAAGAAATTAAAGTATTTTCAAAGTTGATTAAATCACTTATGTATCTTATTACAAAAGAAATTAGATATTAGAGGATCTCCTGGTTAGTTGTATTATCTATGTTTAATCCATGTTATCAATCAGGAGTACTCTTATCATTGATAATAATGGCAAATTAATAATAGCAGCCATTGGTGCGTAGTGATTTTAAATCACACAAGCAGAAAAACACAAACATATTTCACTGCGATGTGGTTTGAACATTGTCTTTTTAGAATTTTTCTCTGGATTCTAAACTTACGGCTCTGTTACACAACTGACTTCCCAGCAGACAGAATGCGATCACTTAGTTCCATGAAGGATGAGCGAAATGCATGGAGTGAACCATCCCCAGCTCCGCCAAAGCCGTCTTCCAGGCCAGAAGCACTGCGTTTAACAAACTCGTCTTGCGTGTTGATCCTAAGAGGCTAAGTGAGCACGCAGAACAACCGCGCATCTGTGAGTCACACCCCAGCAGCTTTCGTGTCATTTTCCTTCCTCACAGTCCTCCTTATTGGACTCAATTTTGATTTCTTCCTTTTGACTTGAATTTCATTTCTTATTCTCTCCTATTTATAGTGATAAAGTTATCCAATCTCTAAACTGCTACAGAATTGTCATGCACCAGGACTATAATTATTGCAAATGTTAAGAAAGATATGCTTGAAAACAGTGTGAGTGGAATATAAGGCTAATGAAACTCCAAGGCCTCTCATCTAAAAGGAACCTTTTAATATTGCTGTAGCTAAATACGTACTGTTTTGCTTTGTTTTCTTTTGTTTTGGTGCTGGGAATTGAACCCAGGGCCATGTGGATGCTAAGTACCTGCTCTAACACTGAGCTACACCCACTGTGTAAATTTATATTTCCAATTTTATAGTTATCCTTTAAAAAGGTCCCTTCTGCCAGGCCTGGTGGTGCACGCCTTTAATTCCAGCACTTGGGAGGCTGAGGCAGGAGGATCCTTGTGAGTTCGAGACCAGCCTGGGCTACAAAGTGAGTTTAAGGCCAGCCTGAACTGCATAGTGAGACCCTGTCTCAAAAATTAGGGCTAGGGATTTAGCTCAGTGGCCTAATTGCCTGCCTCGCTAGCGCAAGTTTGTGAGTTTGATCCCCAGTACAAAAAATAAAATAAAATAAAATAAAATAAAATAAAATAAAATAAAATAAAATAAAATAAAAATAATAAAATAAAAATAATAAAAAAATAAAATAAAAAAGGTCCCTTTAATTTTATGACTTCCAGGCATCAGAGAACCTATCTAGACTTGTTTTCATATTGTATTATAATAATTTATGTCTTTTTAAAATAATATTTTAGCTTCATGCAGACATGGGGTAGTATTTTATTTTTGTCTCTCTAGTGAGGACCATCTAGCTCCATAAATGTTTGTTGAATGAATGAAGCATATATATTTAGTAACTGTTTTGGAGTTGACTGGTGAGATTTTCTTTACATTCATGAACCTTCATTAATGTCAAATTTGTCACAAAACTTTAAAAGGTAATCTTTGTTTAAACCATCTTATTTTAAAAAAGTTAAAAGTAACCATTTGGAGAATTCTAAATTAAATTCTTATTACTGTTAAAATGTATACTTGACAAAAATTCAATCTATCTTCAATCTATGTTAGTCTTCTTTTATTTAATTTTCTCCATTTAAAAAATATTCTTGGCATATTTCCCAAAAAAGAATTAGAGTATATTCAACCAACTTTGTAGATTCTAAGAGTGCTTCTAAAGGATAAATCTAGCCAAAGAAAAACTGTTATGATATTTGGTTGCACTTCTTTTAAGTTTTCATTTTATATAAGATCTAGATTTTGCCTTTTTTTCTGTGTGCTTACTTATAACTCTCCATTCTTTTTTTAGTTTAGATATGTTGACAGGCTGACATTATCTGAGAGCTGATATGCCCTATATGATGCATTTTGAAAATCTGAACAATACACAATAAGTTAATAAAATCAAACCATGAAGAAATATCATTTCTAAATTAGATAATGGAGATTCACATCTTACATTTTTTAAAAGCAAAAATATTCTTCTTCCTTCCACTGTATCTTGTTATGGTCACTTGCAAGGTTTTTTTTTTTTAAAACATGCCAAAGAAATTCATTTGTCATTTACTGACCACAGAGATGAATAATTTAAGGACAACTTCAGACTCTTGAAAAATCTGGTAAATGTTTTAACTATTGAAGTCACTGACTTTTTTGTGGTTAATCTTTTTGCTGGCTGTCAGTAATGCAATACAGGAACCCCCTGAAAAATAAAATGAATTAACATAAAGAATAAAAATACAGTTAAACAATGTAGTAGCAGAAAAAAAAATTTAGGGGTTTGCCCTGAATTTCCTGACAGTTGATCTGCGATTGACAAGTAAAAAGAGACTCCAGAGTCTGGACGTTCTTGCAGGAAGCAGCTCTGCCATTCAGGGCCGCTTCATCACCGTGTTTTAAAGCTCCCTTAGCCCTTGTCATTGCACTGTTTTTCTCTACTTCCTCCATCTACCTAAGGAAAATAATTGTAAATGCTAATTTAGATTCACTTTCCTCCTTTTATATTTATCCGTTTCCCAGCTCTAACATTTCTATAGGACTGCTGCAGCCCTTGTTTTATTTTAAAGGTCCTGGAACATCAGTCATCTTCTCTGTGGTCCTTTCCTCTTATTTTTGAAAGACTGTCTATAGGCTCAAAGAGAAAGTTATCACAAACTTGGAGGCTCTTCCAATACCCTCATGTGGAAAACTAGGATTCATTACTAAGCTGTTTTGCGAGGTATTTAGTCCCCAAAACAAGTGAATGCATTATAGTATTTCCTGAGGCTTGGATTTTACTTTTATTTTGGGGGAGATCTTACTTTAGTTTGTGATTTTAAAATACTTTTTAAAATTTTATTTTTATTTTTATTTTTGCTTTGAGTCCCTGAACTCTAAAGTAATGTTTCACAGCGTGCAGCGAGGGTCTCTTACACCCATCCAGCCTCACTTCCCTGAGTACCCTGGAGAGGACTTAATTCCGCTGTCCCTCGATTGCGGAGCAGTGGCCCCTCCTGGGAGAGCAGGGTCACTTCAGCCAGCCTTCAGAGTCACCCTCGTGCCGCACCGGGGAATATTACAGTGCTGTTGCCATATAATAGCCATAGTCTTTTCTCCAGTTTCACTGTTTTTATGTTTATATTTGGCCTTTGCTAGAAAGCTGTCAGAAGATAGGCGACTATCAAACTTTTTAAAAAGTAAAGACGGCACTACTGCTTAAGGTAACTTCTCATAGGAAAACCGATCCAACAGTTTGAGTCTTATTCCAATCCAAGCCAACTAGAAGAAAATCGCTTTTATTTTAGAACACTTAAAAATGTACAGTTTTGCTCCCCGCCCTCCCCACTGTCTATGCGGGAGGCGGCCCCCACGCGCGGATTGCACGTGCGTTGAAACCGTGGCAATCAGAGGACGCAAACAAGGCTGAGGCAGTGGCGCGGCTGGTGTTAACCCCGAGGCTGGGAAAAGCCGAGTGCGCGGCTGTGCGAGCGCAGAGGCCACTACCGCTGTCGGTGCGCCCCGCTGCCTGACCACGGCAGCGCACACTTAGCCAAGACTCCCGGAGAACGATGATGAGTTTTCTTTACCTGGAGACCTTGGGGGTCACTCCGTGCTGCGGCTTTCTGTGACCTTTTACTTGGTCCTCCGCAGCAGGGTGCCAGTGCTTTCCTGATTCCACTGTCTTTAGCACCCTCCAGCAGAGGGAGGGCGAGGAAAGGAGAGTGGGTTTCCCGTGCAGCCCGGGGGGCAGCTGGAATCGCGCACAGCCGCGCTGATGGTTAAGGATCACCTGGCTCGCGCCTTCCTCCTGCCTCGCCTTCCCTCGCCTGCTCGGCGGAGCTGGTCTCAGCTCTTTAGTTACTGTGCTCGTGCTCTGAGCCGCGGCTCGGCAGCTCCTTTGGCTGTGAAGCTGCAGTAGGAGATAGTCTGTGATACAACCTTAGGAGAAGCCAGGTTGTTTTGAAAGAAAATCTAGAGATGCGAATCTAACCGGTGCGTTGCTAAGCCCGTGACTTGGAGGAAACGCGCCCGGCGCGGATCTCCAGAGCCAACAGCGCCCGGGGTCATTCTCGGGGTTCAGCGAGCGCCCCGCAGCCAGAACCGCTCACCTTAAACTCCCTCCCACCGAGTTCACCTTTGCCCCGCGTGCGAGTGGGGGCGGGGTGGCGCCCTAATGTGGGGAAGGAATGAACTCTGAGCTTCTGTACAAAAGTAACGAAGGTTCTAACCCTTCCGGAGCGTTCCAAGGCCCCTTTAGGGGCAGGTGTCAGAGCTGCTAACTTTTGCCCCCAATCCCTTTTTCCACCTGAAAGTGCCCTACGGGCTCGACCAGCCTGCAGGGCAGAGAGAGGCGACGCCGCCGTCCCGTCCCTACGGGCCACCGAGCTGGGTTCCCGCAGCGCCCAGCGACCCCTGTCGGGGGTTCCCGGCAGCCCGGGCCGGCGCGCAGGGCAGGGGCTGCGCCGGGAGCGGCGAGCCCAGGCTCCTCCTGGTGGCGTGTCCGCGCCTCGGGGTGGGGGTGTGGTGGGGAGAGGGAGGGGGCGAGGCGAGGGGAGGGTGAGAAGGAGGCGCCAGCGTCCAACCTGCGGGGGGAGGTGGGTGGCTGTGGGGCAATTGAAAAAGAGCCGGCGAGGAGTTCCCCCAAACTTGTCGGGACTCCGGGCTCGCGCGGAGGGCAGGAGCGCAGCGGCGCGGGCAGTGCGCGCGGGACTGAGATCGCCTCTACCGCCTCGGGCTGCCAGGGCGCCGGCAGCCGCGGGACCCAGCGCGACCTCGGGACGCAGCGCCCGCCGGTTCCAGGTGGTCGGGACCGCACGCCGCGCCGTGCCGCTCCCTGCAGGCGACAGGCGACGCGCCCGCTCGCTTAGCGCCCCAGCCCGGCCGTCCGCTGCCCCTGGAGGGCCAAACTTTCCCCAAACCCTAGCCGAACCCTTGGACCAAACTTGTCGCGCGTCGCCTTCGCCAGGAGCCGTCCGCGTAGAGCGCTCACTCCTCCGGCGAGATGTCCGAGCGCAAAGAAGGCAGAGGCAAGGGAAAGGGCAGGAAGAAGGACCGAGGCTCGGGCAAGCCCGAGCCCGCAGAGGGCGACTCGAGGCCAGGTGAGTGCGCAGCGCGGCCAGGGCTCCGCGGTCCGCCTCCTCCGGTGCCGTCGCCCGCGCCCTGCGCCCCGGATGCCTGGCCCTGCCCGGGTGGGGCCGCCCTTCACCTAGGCGCTCACGCCCTGCGCGCAGGGTGAGGGGTGCAAGTCCCGGCCCGCACCTTCCCGGGGTCGGGGAGCTCAGCGCTCCGGGGCGCGAGCTCACACCCGCGCCAGCGGCGGAGCCCAGCCCTGCAGCGGGAGCGGGAGCGCTGGAGCCGGGGCCGGGTGCGCGTGCCCTGGAGCGGAGGCTTTGCGCGGGCCCCGTCTGCCCTCTAGCGAGCAGCGCGGGAACCGGCCGTCCGGACGCGGAGCCGGGTTGCCTGCGGGCGTCAGGCCGCCAGGAGGGTGGTCGTGAAAGGGGGCGCTTGGATGATCGCGCATCCCTGTTTCGGGCAGAGGGGCGGGATGCTCGGTCGCGCTGTGCGTGTGCTCAACCCGATTGAGTCCCGCGATCCGGAGACTCAGAGCGACCGAGAGGGATTCCTAAAGGTCAGCGAAGCAGATAAAATCTAGCTCAGTGCCAGGAGTCAGCAGTTCCAAAGAAGTTCTACAGACTTTTGGCTTCACTATTCCATTTTTTAGGACCTCCTTGATAAGTGTGGTTAATTTACATTTCCAAGAAGTGTCAGATAGCAACAGTTTCCCTGAAATTTTTAATTCAGTTGTGTATCGTGTGTATAGGGAATATTATGATAGTTGAAGCTTTTTGGAAGAAAAATCTTTTATCATCAGAGAATCGTAGAAATAATCGATAGTGTTACCTTATCCCTAAGAACACTGTTTCTGTAGACATTGCTTCGGACAGAAGAGGCTTCCAGAATATTGCTTGTTTATGTGTGATTAAGTGAAGTAGATGCTTAGAAAGGGAGGGGCGAGGATGAGCGCTTTGCTCCCCCTGCTCCTCCAATTCCCAGCTGTTAATCTGGGTGCCTTAACTCACTGAGAACATACCCCCAGCACGTGTTCTATGGAGCACTTCTGAAGCATTGACTCAGCAGCGCTTGGTATGACGGTGGCTAAAGAAGACCGAGCAGAAGTATTTGCTTCTTGCAGTAAGAAAACAAACCGGATTCGCTTAGTCTTCTCGTTGAATCACTGGTAGCATTTCAGAACCAGGCTTATTGGCAGAAACCTTAAGCAGGGTTTTGAGTAAAACAGAAGTGGAACAGGGAGTAATTGTTTAGTCACTGACCATTTGTGTGTGTGTGTGTTTATTTCTAAAATAAGTACTGGTGATCAGATTCACCTTAGTTACTATTAGCTCTTAGGAGGATGGATTGAAATTTTCCTTGTTTTTACGCTGTATTTTATAGATACAACATAGCATTTTCTTTACTAAAGTATGAAATGGGACACTGGATTAGCAATCTCTCTAAATGACTCGCGTTAGTTTCCTAGGGCCATCGTCATAAATTAAAACGATCTGAGTCCCGACCCAAATTGTTACGTTGTGAAGAGTAGTTTTGGGGTTCCTCACCACCATTTGCGGTGGTTTCTGTCTGCTCATCCATTGCCTTTCAAACCTTCAGTGGTCCTCTTAGTTGGTCTAATGCATCGAGGGTGCCATGGTCTAAGTCAGCATCGCTTTCAGTTAACAAGTTTGCATTTCTCAGAGGGTCATGGCAGCAGTATCACAGCAGACACCAGGCAGGCTGGTGATTCTACGAATTAGAGATTTAGATTGAGGAATAGCAGGCATTTCTGTGCCTAGAAGATCTTACCTGCTAGATGGACAGCTGTCTTGTGGATTGCCTGATGTTCTCTTGAAATGGTGTTCTAGAACATCTTCGGTGGCCCTTGTTCTGTTTTTTCAAACCCACGACTGAGATTTTTTGTAAATGGGGTATATTGATGTCAAGTGACAGTTGCTCAACCATCTTCCCAGAAAAATTGGCATGAACCTGTCTATAGGTTAGTGTTTAGTGCATTTGTCTCTCTTTTCCATCATGTAATTGTATTTGGTGGGGGTACTTTTTATTCCTTCCAGGGCACCTTACACTTGTTACACTAGATTAGAATATTTATTCTTCATTTGATTTGAAAAGAATGGTCAGCTTGAAACCAGCGGTGAGCACATGGTATTAAATGATCTCTTTGGAAATAAGCTTTATCTCCTTCCTTGTCATTTTCTTAATAATGCTAAGTGGCCGGTGTATTTTTCTCTTATCCTAGAACAATAAATAACGAATGGCCATAATCATTTGTGGGAAAACTCGCACTCTTCCTTGACCTTTTTTTTGCACTCTATAGGTCTCAGTAATCCTCGAAGTAATGCTCTCCAGATGCCCTGACCACAGTGTCACTTACGTATCAGCGCACACTAGGACCGAGGAGGAGAGCTATCGCTTCGAATCGCTCCTGTGTTAGTGTTCTTCACTCCTTTCCTTAAAACAGCCACTGAAGCCGTGTGTCCTTGAGGATGCATGTGCAATAGCCAAGCCTCTCTTCGGCTGTTAAAACATTGCTTCACAACAGTCAGGGGAGATATAATGCAGAGGGAACTCAGCCCCTCAGCCCCATTGGGTGCTGTACTATATGCATAGGCATAAACACATCTGTTGGAGGGAAATTTTCAGGGTAAGAAAGTTTCTTTAACTTTCATATGACATGTGTGACTGATACATGATACATACATGGCTATGTTTCATAGCATCTGCATTTTTATACAATTAACTGAATATTGAATTGCACGCTATTGGGGCTGCAGATGTTCAACAGAATTATCTATTCCACAGTAATGGCTCTAATAGGTCCCAAGCCCTTAGGGCCATTGATTTCTCCTTTTTGCTCAAAAATAGCAAGCTCAGTGTAATCTTGGGCTCTGTGTCACAGATCCATGTACTAATGACTCCAGGACACCCCGAGCCTCTTGCACTCCAGACCTCCCAGATCCTGCCTCCTCCTATTGATTCGGTTCACTCCACAGACTTTCTTTTGGAGCTTGAATTAACAAAACTAGTCTTTTGTTTTTGTCCATTGTTATTTGATTCTCAGGTCCCTTTATGACTCTCTGTGTATGGATATATTTTTCTTACTCTGCAAGGATTTTTTTTTTCTTAAGTGGCCTGGAAAAAATTCATTATCATGCCTAGCCCAGTTCCTGAGCTGTTGTGTATCACTTCGTGCCTGGCATTGGTGCATTGGTGAGCAAAGCGAGTGGAAGAATTGAGAACCTTAGCATCCCCAAGGCGGGGCGGTTCGCCTGTGCTCCCGGTGACATCACCCACCTGCTTCCTTGGCTAAGTGGCCCCACAGGCTGAAGGGCTTGTAAACATTCTTGGATATAAAGTGCTGGGTCCCCAAGGAGGGCAGCCTGTGTTTACAGAAGAGAAAGAATGTCCAGTGATCAGTTTCAGACTGGTTACTGGTAAGTGCTCACCTTATGGGATTATTAAAAAATCCCAGATTACTTACAGAATGAGACTTCTTTTGAAGGACTAAAAGAGCAGAGTGAGAGGAGCTTAGATAATAGTTGATGAAAGAATGTGGAGAAAGACACTATCTACAATATAAAATGAGAAAATATGAGACTGACAGATGAACAGTAAATACCTCGACTTTGTGCCAGGTATTGTAGTAGACACTTGCTATCCCTTGGTAAGGAAGCTGCTATCTATTGGATTATCATCATGTGCCAGGCAGTGTAAACCACAGATTATATATTTTATCACTTGATGGTTAGAAAATACCAGTGTGCCTAAGTATTAGGCAAGAGTCAGGATGGCCTCCACCTTTAATGTCCAGCTGCGCTTTGTCTGGGTTTAACCTGGTTTAAGTCTTGGTTTAACCACTTCTTAGCTGTGTAGTTGTGGGAAAGGCTTGATTTTTCTGTGCCTAAGTTTTCTTTCCCGTAAAATGGGGATAATAATAGCATTCCTATTACCCTAGGCAATTCATGAGAAGTAAACAAGATAACCTGTGGAAAATGCACCAGACATTGCCCAACATGTAGCAAGTGCCCAGTGCATATAAACTCACTTTGTAAAATTACTTAAAAGATGAGTTGTATGTCTCTTTGCAAAGATACTTGATATAACTTTCAAAATTTACCTTATATGGTAAAAAAATCCAAGATTAACCTTAGATTAGAGTGGATATAAATATTAATGTATACTACCTGTAAAGATGGAAGAAAGTGGTTAAGTATGTCAAACTCCCTAGCTGTATGTGTGTATTATGAAAACAGTGCTAAACTCAGTCTAAATATTAAAAGTAGAGTGAGGTACAACATAACTGTTGCTGGCAAAAAGTAGGGTTTCAAACTGAGAAGATTTTTGAAAGGAAATTCCTTTTCTGGCAACACTTGAGAGTTGATATTTAAATCTCCTTTTATTGTATAAGCTCTTTGGAGACTCATAAACTAAAGAACAAAATATGCCTCAACATGCCCTTTGTTACCTTTTTATCAGGAGTAACAGTATGTTGCCACTGACTTTCATAAAACTGGACGCTGTTGTTTCTAAATATAAACAACAAAAAAAGGAATCTAGTAAATCCCATTTCTCCCTACCTCCACCCATTAGAATAGCTGCATGTAGTTTAGAAGTTCTGGGATTCTGATGGATTCTTAAGCAATCAGTGTTCCCTGAGCTTTCTGAAAGTAACAATAACAAAGTAACAATAAATTTGACTCTAATAGTACTGTTAGTGTGTTCTGCCATGACTGAAGAAAACAAACATTTGTCAATATTTTGGGTAAATCATAAATGGACTTCTGATGGGTTAGTTAATTCTGGAATTCTCCTCTTGATCAGTAGAAAAAAAAAACACCTCTCCATCATATACTCTTAGCTTAAAAATGGGTTTATTTCAAGCAGAGGAAAAATATATGCCTGTCTATTTTGCATGCTGTTAAGATACTTAAACTTCTCCCATAGAAAACGTTGATGTTTCGGATTCATCCTAATACTTTTTATGTCGGTATGAGTGTGTGATCTTGCGTGAGTTTTAATACACAAGAAGAAAAAAGAAAAAAAATCGAACTACCAAAATACCAATAGATGTCAGTGTTTGTTGCTTTAGAAAAAGTGAGGTGTTAGAAAAAAGGAAGCAGCTTAATTTGTTCTCTGTTTTGTTAAGTATGAAGCTGGCTACTATGAAAAGTTTGACAAGTAATAATAGAATGTATATAAAAATTGTATTTTACAGCATTACATTTCGTTCGTGAAAATACTATATGTTCACATTCATCTCTTCTGAGTATTAAAAAAATGCCTCTGCCATAAATTTCCAAAAGAGTTCAGTGGAGTTGGCATCAAACATGCTAATCAGTGCTTAAAAAAAAAAATAGGTAACAAAATTGAGAATGTTATTGCACATTGGATTTCTTATTTTATTTTATACTATCAATTGTATGTATTTCTTTTACCCTTCAATTATAATCAGTAAAGTGCATTTTTTCAGCCCATCTCAAGTGAGATCTGTGTAGTTTCGCCCGGGCACGGGTCAGAAAGGATCAGAAATTCCTGGCTTCTTCCTCTTAGCAGTGTCACCTGTCTCTGGCCTCCAGAGGGTGCTCCAGTAGCATCAGACTGCTATTCCCCAAAGACTGGCTGACTTACAAGTTCCTTTGATATTCTGGGCAATCTATTGGAAGGAATACGTCTTGATTCCATCAAAGTTGGCTGCTTTAAATGGAATTTGTTTTCCAGGTTAACCAGGTAGCTCAAATTTGTTAAGAATTCTGAGTCAGAATATTCTGACACATCATTCAGAGAGTGGATGATGTAGCTGTGGCTTCCATGGGAACATCGGTTAGAGTAATTTTTACCAGCACCTTTTCCCAAGAGAACTAAGCATCCTAAGTAGGGATTTTCCAGTCACCTCCCATCCAATAAATGCAAATGGTGGCCACAGAGACATCTGGTCATAGGCACTGGAAATTTGTTTGTGACAGCCTTAAACTGATTGAAAGGTCTTTATCAGTAAGTTTTCATTTCTGCGTGTTGCTTTGTTTCCTGAACCCCTGGCTCCAATATTTAAAAGCCCTGTTTGGAGTTAGACATTCTTGAAGTGAGGTTTGAGTAACTAATTCATCTGGATCTTGGGCTAATGTTGTAATCCTGTCACCTGAGTCCTGTTGTTTTGGTTTACTTGCTTGTCATTTGCTCCACAGTGCACTTGCGCTCTTGGTCTTGAGCTACTCTCATTATACTTCCCACCTCCCCTTTTGAAAGGGCGGCATTGCTCGCTTTGTTTTTCTCACTCCAGGAAAGGTCTTAGTGATGAGAACAGCCTTTCCTCTGGCTCAGTCTCCCACACATTGCATAGCACAGCTTCAGTGGGCAGGTAGCTGTCTCCTCTTAGCAGCGGTCAAGTTCTAGTGTCAGTGATGTGGGTAATCAGGGAATGTCTTTCTAAGGTGGACCATTGTGGTTTTATGCATCAGACATGGCTGAATATTGGCAGTATTACAGAGTTGATTCTAATATTTGGATTTTAATAATTTGATCTTATGCTGTATGTGTTACTTTAGATAATGTAGTAATGACAAATTGGAAAAATATTGTAAGTTTAAATAATTAAATGGGATTAAAGTAATATATAAAAGAAATCTGGACTAGGAAATAATTAATACAGTAGCATTTTCTTCAATCAGTGGATCAGCTCATATAATACCCATGTAAAATGAATTCAGTATGAAGTTAGAGGGCCAAAGCGACTGGCATTTTTCCTTGAAGAAAAAAAGTATTAAGTTTAAGCTAAGCCATAATTTTTGTTTTTATTTGTCTTAATAGCAAATCTGTTACCATACTGAATCTTAGTTACCATGTTTCTATAGAGAATTTACAGAGCCATGAGTAGAAAATATGGATGACTAGTGAATAATGCTAGATTTAGTTTTTGGAAAAATCTGGAAGTAAGGTTCTTGACTTGATTTGATGGAAATCTTCTGGGAGTTTTAATGTGTAAATTTTATTGGCAAGTGGAAATGTGGCTTGCTATCAGATGGCCTTACTTACAAAGTTAAAATTCAGATAATGCTAATTTTTAGAAGCATATATGCTTATGATTATAACTCATTATTAAATATAATCTTAAATTTTAGAGATTTAAATTGAATTGTTAAAGGCTCTAACAGTCTCTTTAGATACTCCTTAGTGAATCTGAAGCCATTCTTTACAAGGAAATTTATAGATGCCAAATTGGAATGACTTCTTTTCTTACAATAAGTACATTTTATAACATGATAAAATGTTTCAAATACTAAATCTCTTACATCGAAGGACTTCAAAGCTAAAAAAAAATTTGCACACATTTTATGATTTTCTTTCAAAAATTATTTCAATTTGACATAAGACAAAATTTAAATATCAATTATTCTTAGAAATATTTCTGCATGGAAGTGTCTCCAAATTTTACAACTTGGAATTTTATCATGGCAATTTTGTATGTCATCTATTCAGAAATTTTTACTTTACTATAATAATAGGAAGCCATACTTCATGTGTGAGCTGATAAAAAGGCATCCAGAAATCAAAGAATAAGAAAATGAAGGAGATAGGTAACAGATACTTACAAGAACACTTGGGCGTATAAGAGAACTTTCCTTATGGAGATAAATGCGTATATTCCAATTTAATGTTTTAAGTATAGATGTGGTGGGATCAAATACTCTTTTCTATTCTTAAGCTTATAGTGTATAGAAAATTTTCTAGTTGTCTCTGAACATGTCTCTTCTCCCACCTCATTTTATTCCTTGGGCTTTCTGCTATATGGAGGGACAAGCAGGGAAGCAGAAGAGGATTTTGTAGTAAGAGAGAACTCATTTTGGATATAGCACAGTATCATTTAATGCCTACAAGGTGACTTTGCTTTAAGTTTGACATGATTTAGTAATTTTTTTTTTTGGTAGACTTTCCTTTGCTCTCTGTTCTCCCCCTTTCCATCAACTTGGAAAATTTACTTTCTAGTTATGAGTTCATGCTCTGTATGGGTAATGGATAATAAATGAAAGGACTGTTTTGAGTTTTTCCCTTTATTCATGTCATATATGAGTATACAATATGAACTTTTCTTGGGTGGAGGCCAAATTTGTAACCTCAATTAGGGTTGATCATAGGCTAAAGCATGCATCTATAGAGTCAGCAGTTCATCTGTAGTCCAGGCAGTTCATTTTAAGTAATTATTTTAATGATTCTTATAAACTTGAATGTTATTTATACTAAATAGCATATTTTTATTTCTGTCTGAACCTACTGCTGTGAAGGAAGTACAAAGTATGGGTGACATTAAGAATCCAAATTGACATATCCCACAGGCCATGGTATGAAACATAATCTTTCCAGAAAGGACCTTCCTGAGTTCAAGTTCCCAGGAGCCCGGGGGTGCCCTTCCCCACCCCAAATCCTGGCACTCTCAATCCAGCTTTCTCCAAACCAGCAATATCCTGATTCTTGTAGCACCTCAAAACTGAGCAGTACTTTGTCTTCTCTCCAACTAATCTGGCCTATTCATCTTATCTAAATATGATCACAAAATAAGAAGGAAAAGAAAGATCAATTTCCTAAATAGAATCCAATAAGAATTATTTTTTTTCTCTTTTCAGTAGTGAAGATAGGACCGGGACCTTGCACATGCTACCTAAGCACTCTACCACTGGAATAAATCCCTAGTCCCAATTGTTTTTGTATACATATATAGTGCAGTCCAGAATACATCATGAAAATCTAACTTTAAGCACCACCAACTAGACGTTTCTGTGGCACTTGAATGGTTGCCTTGCTTTGCAAATACAGCATTCATTTTGAGACTAGGAAGTAGTCATTTTTGTCCTGGCTGTGGGAGGCGCTCTGAGGGAAGTTAGAGCAGAAAACCGGTAAAAAGACAAAGCCTTAGGTGTGATTGCTGGAGAGTGAGCCATTGGTTTACCCCACCACTACTGTAACTTTGTCAGTGATTAAAGTCCTAAGGTCCAGGTTCCACCTTTATACACTGCAGACAGTAATATTATGTGATTCATGTGGCAGTTCTGTGGGTTAGTGCTTGGTGTTGTGCCTGGTGCAGTCAAGAGAAAATAAAACATCAGTTTATGCAAATTGTCAGTCGTGTGAGTAAATCCTAAGCAACTGTTTATTGCTAGTTCATCTGATGATCCCTGCTTACTCTGTGCAGCTTCATCAGTGCATTCACAACTGGAAGCCCTCTGAGGGTAATATAAAGTTACACAGGGTCTTATGCACAGAGGTTCTTGGTAAATATCAGTTGATAATGCACACGTCACATTTATTCCCCATAGATTCTATAGCTTTTGTTCATTGCTGAGATTTGGATATCAGTTATGTAACATTTATAAAATGTAACACCTGGACATTTTACAGCTGGCATTTACCTTAAACCTTTGACCTGTAAATAAACTCCTTTACAGAGAGTAGTAGGACACTAATACTTTTGGGAACCTTTCTAACCAGTTGACCCAATAATACACTTGTACTTTGTGTACATTTATATACTTTATTACACTGACATGCACTTGTATTTTGCATGCACACATATGCACAGTCTCAGTCTCTTAAAACCTGTGCCATTCTTTAGGTGTAACTCTCCCATTTCTATCTTCCTTTGATTTGGAATCAGGGAGGTTTTACTGTGTGACCTTGTATTCACCGAGTGCCTAGTAGAATACTTTGCATATGGATATTTTGTAGAATAAATGAGCTAGAATCTTTTTTTCTATAAATCTGTTAACTATTCTATTTCTATATATCGGTTAGCTGTTTTATTTCCTACAATAGATGTGAATTGATTTGATTTGCGGCTTACCTTTATGAAGCATATTAACTGTGTGAAGCACCTTATTTGTGCAACGAATAGACATTATTGTTGTTCATATGTGTCAAATCTACTTTTGTTTTCTCTGTTCTCTGTGAACAGAGTGAAATATAAGTGCATTCTATTGTTATTAAGCACAGCATTTCATGGTTTAAAATTATAGTACTCTCTTTACATTCCACATTAAATTGTTTGTAAGTAAATAAAATGGTAAGGGGCTGTGCTGAATATTCCATGAGATGGGTATTATTTTTTTTACAATTATAATTGCAGTAATAGTGAAAATTATTGTCCATTTCTGGGAAAGTTATTGAAGTTTGTTATATTGGCCCCAGAAGGATCAGATCAAATACAGAAAAAAGATTGTGATTGTAATTTGTTTTAGTAGAGTCACCTTGCTGTATGCATGGTGTCCCTGGGGGGACTGCTTATGCATTATCCATTTTGGGAAAGAGTGATACTTATAGGAATTATGGAAATGAGCTGGTGGGTTTGTCAAGAGAAAACCAATTATTTGAATACTGAGTTGAGTGGAAGATGAAATACATGATTTTCCATATATTAAATTCAACTGAAATGGGAGAGATATCTTGAGAGTTTTTAACATGTTGATTATATTCTGCATTTCCATTTGCTCTGAACTGACAGAGAGGAAAAGTATATGTAGAAATAGTTACTTATTGTATTTTGATTTTTAGAAAGAAACAATGGAACTTTAAGTGTGTGCACATTATTTCAGACCATAGAGAAAGGGTTTAGGGATGTAACTCAGTGGTAGAGTACTTACCTAACATGTGTGAGACCCTGATATAACCCTCAACACTGTAGTATACACATGCGTGTGTGTGCACATACACTCAGTGATTTTCACTCCTAAGCTGGTCTCACATGAACCCACAGAAAACCCTTGGAAAGATTCACAGTCTTTAGCTAGTAGTAGTGTATAAAATCATTGTAAAATAAGTAAATATGCATATTATATTTCTACTCAGACATTGTAAGAGTTCAGTGTTGGATTATGCATACAGTAATTCTTTGTTGAAAACTCCCTTTACAAATCAAGCAAAGATTAGGCAGCCTTAGACTTGCCAGGTGTCATTATACATTTCTAACTGAAACCTTTTAGTAATGTCTGATGGATTCATGGCAAAGGTCAATCTATCCCCAGTAACTTTAGAAAATAAGATCCCCACAGGTTGGAGTGCTTAGGTAGGAGGGTCAAAAATTCAAACCCAGGTGGGGCAACTTGGAGACTTAGTGAGATCCTGTCTAGAAATAAAATAAGTAAGGATTGGGATTGACTCTGAAAGCCCTGGGTTCTCACCCTAGTACTGAGCAAAAAGGGAAGTGATAATATGGTAAGAAATACACGTGTATATACTACCTTCACACAGTGTCTGAGTGTGTGCTTCTGTAACTACAAGCTTATTTTTCACTTAGCTTTATAATAGAGCTGGGGCTGTCGCCCAGTGGTAGGACACTTGTCTAGCATGTGTGATTCCCCTGGCTTCATCCCCAGCAGGCATATGGTAGAAAAATGCAGTTGTTTACACTTTTAAAAATGTGGTCCTAATAATTTTCTGGACAATGTTTCATGTCTATATCTTGTACCCTAAACAACTGCTGTGAATATAACAGTATGCACTGTGTTGATTATTGTTACTCTCCTATTGGCTTGTTGTGAAATTCTGTTTTACTTTAATTTCTTACTTTTCTTCTGCTTAAAATTAAAAAAAATTTTAAAAATATAATTATGGAGCTGGAAAAAATTAGTAAATAAATACCTTGGATGGAGAATTTGAAAAAAAATGTATTATTAATCCCCCTCCAAACATTTTCCCTTGCTTCGAACACACTTAGCCCGTTTTCCTCGCCACTTTCTGAAGAAGTTCTGGAAGTTCTCTTTTGTGAACTTCAATGTCCTGAATGGATTCAAAACCTTTACCTTTTGTGGTTATTTTTATTTTGGGGACAAGCCAGAAGTCGCACCGTGCCATTTCCAATAAATAAAGAGGTAGATAAAGGCATACGTGACTTTTTATGAGCCCGACTTCAGTTGGGTGGTGCTTGGCAGCGGGATTCACTGCATATTATAACACACTTCCTGAAGACATGAAAGAGAATTTCCAGAGCTGCTTCAGAAGGTGGTGAGAGCGGCGAGATTAAGGGTGTTTGCGGCGGGAGGGATTATTTGGGGCAATGTCTTTTACTGTAACTTTAAAAAAAAATTCACTGTATTTTTTTTATCACATCTCATATATGAATATTAACAAATAAGTATCCTTAAAACTGGCTAAAGCTATAAGTAGATAGGTTTACTTTCTATAGGATTACAGTACTTTTTGATTGCAAGTCTGTTGAAGTCATATTTTTGGAACTGATACAAATGATGAACTGCTGAACAAGACATTAACAAGTGCGTATAACTAAGTGGGTGACAATTCTGCATTTCATCACTTTATTTTTATATGCTTTGAGTATTTTATTTAACTGTGTCTTGCTTTTTGTTTGTGGAACATGGGCCAAAGCTATCCCAATTCTAGCATTTAATTTTGTAATTAATATATTTCAATTTTTAGAAAAAATCCTTCTTCCAGCCCCAGTTTTGAGTGGCTACATATGCACATTTTAGCATTTTGTGTCTGAGTCTTCTTTGGAGACTGTAATCTCCACAAGGTGGTATCTGTCTTGTGCATGATGCTATCACCGCAGCCCACATGGTGCTGGGAGCACAGTCCTTGTTTTAAGAATGTATTCAGTGACTGGACGAATGAGGAAGTATCAGTCATTTGTCTTAAACAACAAGTTGTGTTTACATGTACTAACTTAGTTTGTTTTTCTCTTTTTTTGTTTTTGTTTGTTTGTTTTTGGGTCCTGGCTGTCTTTGAACTTGCAATGATCCTCTTGCCTTACCCTCCTGAGTGCTGGGATTACAGGTGTGTGCCACCATGCCCAGCTAAAATTGATTTTTAACTAGTACATAAAATGTGTGATATTACTAGCAGTTAATAAGACAGTATTAGTGCAAATCACCAGAACTAGTGATGTATAGATTTGTTTTTAAATTGACCATTCATTTTTGTAGTTTATGTCTGCACAATTTATTTTAAAGCTTTCAGTATGCATTAATCAGTGCTTAATTCAAACTCATGCATCAGAGTTGGAGGTTGATCAAGTCACAATTTTTGCTAACTCTAAATTGTTTTTGTTACATTGTCTCTTAAGTATGTACTAGAAACAGTTAAAAAATTGATAAACTAAAGCAGTTTAAGGAACTAAGATTCATAGATTACTTCGGCTTTGCCTATACTTAATGTTTTCTGTGTTAAGGATATGTTATATAGCAAATAAACAACAATTGTTCCTGGTAAGTAATGACAATAGTATTACTAACTGCCTAATTATGAAGTCAAGAAAATTAATAGTGTTAGAACTGAAAAGATCTTAGAGGCCATTTGCTTGAACTACATTGTTTTAGAGAAAGAAAACCTTACAGGCTAATCTAAGTGTGACTGGTGGCACTGGAACCCAGACCTCCAGATTGCAAGGTAGGGATTTTTAAAATCATGATGTTGCTGCATTTTCAAATCTCGAATCAGCACTACATATGGGAATTCAGCTTCATTTTTTAGTAGTTTGGCTGTATTATGCTTCTAGGTGAGAGGAATATCTTTCTGTGACATCAAAGACCAGCTCGGGCAACATAAATTGATGTGATTTAATTCAAAGGTTGCAGTAAATTTGTATCAGTCAAACTTTTGTGTCTTTTTGCTCCTTATGACAGTGTCCTGTACCTGAGTAGGTTCAATACATTTTGACTGACAGGATGGCCACTAAAATCATAATGTCGTAGCATGAAAGAGGAGGATAATGGGTTTGTGTTTGTGTGTACATATAAATGGGACTTCTTGGATGGTAAAGGTATTAGCTGTCTCAGTGCTCCAAAATTTTGTTAGCACTGATTCCTTACTTTGGGAGACCCTAAAATCCTGAAAGAGATTGTGAGCTCTCTCGACGCTCCTGTTAACAATTCTGTATGTGCAAAAAGGGGTCAGGATCACTGCTGTCTTGACAGCTGCTTTGAGACACCAAGTTGCTCACTTGCATCTGGGAGCCTCTGAGCAGTCACAGAGTGCAGTGACATTTTACACTAACAGCCTGAATCATCTTTGATCCAGGAACCTGGAGGTCAAAGGCCTCCTAGGCCATTATTAAATTTGCAGGATGATAGTTGAGTTTGCATTGAGGAATTTATTTATAATTATTTAGCCATTTTTTTTAAGGGAGTAGGGAAGAGGCCTATGAGAATGAATGAAACAGTTGCTTTTCCTCCCTGAAGCAGACAATTCTTTAGTGCAGATCTTTATAGGATCTGGCTAATATCCTAAAAGAAAAGAAGGCTCAATATATTATGATTTTTGTCTGGGCTGTGCAGGGAATTTTCCTAAGGTATAGTGGAAATTGTCTTCGAACTGGAGCTTCACAGAACGACATCCCATGAATTGTTACAGGGAGGAGCTTTGCCTTGAGGAGAATTGGATCTGTTGAGAGTGGTAGACACTCATAACCTTTGCTGACTCATATTCCACTGGCCCCATTAAGGAAGGAAATACACAGTGGCTAGAAAGGGACCAAAGAGTCCATTGGGAGCCCATCCAGGGGCTGCGAGGAAGAGCCCTGGATGGAAGGGCTCTTCCGGGCTGTAACTAGGAAGCCAAGCACTTGTGGGCCAGGGCTGGGAGTGCTGGAGGCAGAGCTGACATCAGACAGTGTGTGTCTGAGCTGGTGCAAATTTATACTAAGTTTTCATTTCCTGGGAGGAAGAAGGAGCAGGAGCTCCTGTGACACACCCCCATGCACCGGCTCAGAAAGGACCTTGTTCTAGGCAGCATTTGAGAGAGGACGACTAATTTGTGTGATTTTCATGATCATATTAGCATCTGAGCTTCAAGTCCTTGTCATCTGGTACATTTTCAGCTGGAGTCTTGAGCAGTGGTATCCTTCCAGAGGGCTTAAGGTGTTTGGAAGATAATACGTAAGGTCTAGGCCCATAACACATTGATTTTATGTGTATACAAACTTTTGATGAAATAATAATGTGGGGAAATAGTAATGTGGTGAATTCATCTTAGCTAACACCTCAATCTGTTTATTATATATATTAATAAAGCACTTTGTAATGAAGTTCTCAGTGGAGACTGGGTATTGGCTATGAACTGTGACCTCTCAGATACTCTCAAGCTCTCTGTGGGCTCATGATGCAGTTAGAGCTATAGGATCGACCCTCTGCTGAGCACCGAGGAAGTATGAAGCAATAAAACATGCAGAATATGTTTGGAAATTCTTAATATATTTGCTTAGTATGTTAATATATCCCATAGTAATATAATATCAGTACAGCATCTATTAATACAAAATATTAATATATTGCCTAACATATTTGTTTTAAAAGTTATATAGTATTACATTTTTTCTTCCAATAGTGTATATTCTCCAGTTAAATGTGGTTCTTCACCCTTAACTTTCTATGTGATGCTTCCTTTTATTTTTTTGGAGACAGCATCCATATTTTTTTCCAGAGATGATCTCCTTCACTAAGTTCATCAGTTTTTTTTTTAAACCCTGTTGACGATCATAATGGGATGGTAATAAACTGATTTATGATACCATATTTTGTCCCTGCAGTGACTCTGAATTGTCATCAGCTATTCATTGAAAGGAGAGGACCTCTTAAACTTTCCATTACTAAATTCCCCAGCAGATCTGTTCTTCTCTTGATGAAGCAAGAATTTTATTAGATGAGCAGCAGGCTGGCTTTTTAAATGAAATGGATTAAGCCATGGTCCTTTTTCCCGTGAATGTGTATCAGAAGTCATTATGATGGCCTTTTAAATATCAGAATCACCGAGTCCCATATGCAGAACTGTAAAATGCTCTCTGTCATGATCAGATGTGAGTAAGGATTGGTTGGTGGTGTATAAAATACAAATAAAAAATCTCAGGAGAAATATACGAAAGAAAAACTTGACTTTTCAAAAGCTGGGTGTAAAAGAAAAGATACTGAATAAGTACCAGGTACCTCCTGCATGGCCCAGAGATAAATTTAAGTGTATCATCTCGAGTTCCATTTGTTACCAAGAAAGAATCAATTCCATTTGTTCTTCTCTTTCTTTGTGGCCCAGCTCCAAGAAGGTATTTTAATTGATTGGTGGGAAGATTTTAACACAGACAAAACTTATAAGCCAAATACCATTATTTCTAGTACAGTGGCTTTACCACATTATTGGGTAATAAAGCTAAAAGCTGCCAAATGTTTCAGAATTATTTTCAGAAATTTATATCTTTATTGCCATTACCTTGAGAAAGAGTTCAGACAAAGGACTTAGTCAGCATGCAATTATGGCATTAGATAAAACGTATAGTTTGGTCTAAAACGAAGGCACAGCTAGTCTGCTATGTACTTTAGTCAGTCCGAAGCTGTGGAGAGTTGGTTGGTAGTGTGACTGCCACTGCTTTGAAGGTAATCTGCCTTTCTTCTCTCCCTGCTTTCAAGATTCTGTCCTCTGTACCCTTCCCCCGCACCCCGGTTTCACCATGGCATGTGTAGGGATGGATGCCTTTTCCTTTATCCTGCTGAAGATCAATGGGCTTTTTTCTGGAAAATTCTCACCCATGTATCTTTAAAATTTGCCTGCATTACATCCCCCCCCCACCTCCAAGCTTGAATTAAAAATGTTTTGGATCTTCTTAACTCTAGTAGTCAGTTTGCTTTAACTTGAATTTTCTGTAAGTTTCTCTTACTTTGCTACTCCATTTCTCCTGTTCATTCTTTAACTTCCTTTGTCTTTTCTGCCATGTGCAGTCTGTTGCTAAAACCATAAAGCTTTTCATTGTTTCCCCTCATTTATAGCTGTTTAATTTGTCTTTTTTCACACCATCTGAGATGCGTTTTGTATTTTCTTGGGCCTTGAAAGTACTTTCAAGTGTGTCACTTTTTCTTGTAGTAGAATATTTATTTATTTCATATTAATAAAGAATAAACATATTATAAATAAATAAATCTTTTATAATTTGTGTGTGATGATTTTGGTATGTGTTGCTTTCTCACTCCTTGCCCTGTTTTCTCCGCTTCTTGCGTCTGACTCTGGCTGGCCTCTCTGTGGAAAGTGTCTGTGGCATCCCTCCAGGCATAAGTTAATCGTACATTCTGGCCAAAAAGGTTTGTGTTTGTTAGTGCCAGGTACCCTGCACACTATGGGCTCATGTATTAAGGTTCTGTGGGCCTATGAGCCTGTGCCTACCTGGACCTACCTACGAGTGTCTCTAGCCTCTGCTTCCTTCTCCAGCTTTTCTCGGGGTCCAGACGTGTCTCTTTAGTTCTATGGGTTGAAAAAAGTAGTATATTTGGTTTTGGTTACCTGTAAGTGAAGCTATTTTTGGTTTTTTTCCAGGTAGAAATCCTCCTATTTTAAGCCAATGTGGAAAGAGCCTACTATAAAACTTTTCAGTTGAGCCTGGTGTTAATACTTGAGTGCTATTTTCTTCCTGAAGATGGATGAATGCCCTTAGAGAAAATGTGGTCACATCATCCGGGTATTTTGCTTTTATTTTTAAGATTCAAGACTTTCCTCAGAATTTGTCCTAAAAGTTCTCTAGTTTGTCAAATCCTTTTATGGTGACGTTCACTATATTTCATTAGTATTTTTAGTTGTTCCTAGCTCAGCAGTTATTGTGAAAAATGTAGCCTCCATTGAAAGAGGCAGTCATTAGTTGTTGAAAATCTGAACATTTTCAAGTAATACTAATGCTTCAAAGTCTCTGTGGATCGAAGAGTATTCTCTGGTTTTGTTGGCCTGTTGAATCTAAGAGAGATAATAGCTGGTCAGTTTTGAAAAAAAAAAAGAGATCTTTTTTTAAAAATGACTAAAATGAGGATAGGAATGGAGTTTATAAACCAAAAGATTGGTGATTAAGTTCTGAACATCTCCATGAACTAGGAGCAAAATGTGGCTACAGTTGTGTGACAAGCTATAAATTTCATTGAAAATGTATAACTGCTGTGATTGCTACCAAGATTAGAAGGGAAGGTTTGAAACTTTGTCAAAGTTTCAAAAATTAAATTTTGAAAAAAAAATTTCTTTGACCTTGTCCAGCTCTTAGTCTTCAAGAGAAAAATGATGAAAAGTGACATGACTTTTCACAACAGTGGCGGGGCAGGGTTCCAGCCTGTAGGAGGTCTGTCGCCTGATGTCATGGACCTACGTGTGGCAGGCTGAAATTTCCACTTTTTACCTTCCCTGAGACTTCAATACTTTGAATGCCCACCTTGATTCTTTGTAAAATAAACTGTTGTGTCAACTACTGCAACACTCTTAAGTTGCTATTTTATCCCTCAATGACAGCAGTCACCAGTGAAAACACCCCCAGACTTTCTCAAGGTCTCCAGCAGTTAGCTGAGGTAAACACAGACATCTTCGCTTCAGAGTGTCAGTTGAAGAAATATTTATTCCCCTTGAATTGGCAATGGTACTCTCAGTACTTGGAGTAATGGGCAGAGAAATGCATGTGATGATAATGAAGGGGAGGGGGACAGAACAGCTGTAGGACTCAGAGAAGTGACTGAACTCTGGTAATCATATTTGGCAGGTCAAGGGTGAGATTTAGCCAGATGGGATTTGAACAATATCCTGGACTAGCAAAGTAGTGTTAAAATCAATTCCAGGTGTTTCCGCTACTCTTAATGCCCAAGTATTATGAAAGCAAAAATACTGTTTTAGGATATGAATGGGAGGGAATTGGTCATTAATTGCTCAAGAATCACTTATTTGTAATAGAGCCTATTTTTTTTTGACAATTGCTCCTGCATGTTTAAAATACACCCTAAATCTCCGAGTGATTGTTTCAATATCCAGGTTTCCTCTAAGTGAGCTGTTATGGCTTATCTTCAAGAGAATGCTAACACACTGAGTGCCTTTGAGCTCTTTATGCTTTTCACTTCGAATTTTGGACCTTGCATTGGTATAACCACAAGCTTCTAAATTAAGTTATAGATGAAGAAATTTTAAATGATTTATACCTACTTTTAAAATCTCAAGTATTACCAAATGAAAGATCATGGGACTATGTTTTAGAAATATATCTTAAGTACTAAATGATTGATACTAGAGTACTTTGAGACATTTCATAAGTAAAGATTCTGCTGGTTGGAACCATGGTTTGGGAGAAAGATGAAGGATACTTGGTAGTTCTGTTTAAGTGAGTTCTTTCTTATTGCTGTTACTTGTTTTGTCTTAACCCAGTGTGGCAGAATTTTCTAGGGAATCTCATCCTTTTTAACCCTGCAGAGGTCGTAGGTCAGGTATTACCTTATAACAGTTTGTCAGAAGAATTTGTATCTCTCATATCAACTGCTTCTTCCTCCAAAGGGTTAACCTCTAGTGCCGGGCAAAATTGGCTGCAACTCAGTATGGGTATAAAGCCATTGTTACATAGCAAGGAAACATTCTTTATCTATTACTAGAGGATAGGTTATGCATTACTTTGGTTATATTTTGGGGTCTTCCAGATATTCCATGAATATGCCATCTTTGTTTTTCTTGTCTTGTCTAATTTCTCTATCCTTTAGGTACAAATCCAAAATCAAGTTGTGGTTTCTGCAGAATGCCCTGTTGGGGCAGCTTTCAGACTTTTAGATTGTTTTAGTTACTTTTCTCCTTGCTGAGACAAAGTACCTGGCACCCAAAGGTAAAAGAGGATAGGTTTGTTTAGCTCATTGTTTGTAGAGGTTTCAGTTCATAATCGGCTGGCTCCAAGGCAGGATAGCATTGCAGAGGAGAAACAGTTCATGGTGGGCAAAAGGTAGCAAGCCAGCAAGGGCTGACCACAGCTCTTTCTATCCATTGTATCTTACCCAGGATACTGAGGGTAGGTAACACTCACAATCTCAATCCTAGTGCCCTTGAGCCCAGCATTGCACCATGAATCAATCCTAGCATCACACACTCTAGATTCAGCCACCTCTGAAAAAGCCCCACCTATGACTGCGTGAGACTTTGTGGGGACATCTAGACACAATCCATAACAAAAGCATTTTGTCTCAGAATGATTTTCTCTTTGGGAAAGAGCATGGCTAACCAGGTAAGATGAAATGCACTCTTAGCATTTGGTGGCAGAGAGTGTGTCATACACAGCACTACTTATTTAGAATTCTACCTGATTCATAATTAGAGCTCAATAAATGTCAAATGCCACTATGGACTGTCAAGCTGAATAGACCAAGTGAATGAAATTAGAGTTGTTAAGTGAGTTCCATCTTTTCTTCTGCTTTCCCGGTGTCTGGTGTAGACAAGACTTCTGTACAGTAGCACAGAAATGTCTCTCAAGAAGGACCTGTGCCCTTTGTTCTCAACTGTGGTACCTGAGATCTTATTTGGCTGATTAGTATAATTTTCCCCAGAATTTCCTCAGCCCCTCCACTCTTATTATCCTCTATGCTGCTGGGGAAGTTGCTTTTCAGCATTTGGATTTAGCTACCACAGCCCTTTACTTTGGAAGCATTCTTAGCTCTCTTTACCACCTTACTGCTCCTGCATCCCAAGATTGGCACCGCAAAAAAAGTCTGTGGTATCGTGAGCTACCCGTGGACGTATTAAGCTTGTTTCTGTTGCTCTTTGTCTCCAGCTACACTCTCGTGCTCCAGCCGTGTGGTTCTGCACCCCCTCCAGCCGTAGTGTGGTGTCACAGTGCTTGGTTGTCCTCCTGTTGTCTGCCCCCCAGTTCCTACTTCTCTTAAAAACACAGCGGAAGTCTCTCCCCGAGGAGCTTTCTACATTCTTTTGCACAATTTGCATCTCCCCTGTGTTTTTCCAGTACCATCTTCTCTATACCCCTATTATGTTGGTTATCATTTTCTGTAAATTAAATAAAAAGCTTATTTTCCCATCCTTTTACCAAGATCATTCAGTCTCATAACACAGTGTCAGCATGTGGGCTTCCCATCAGCTGGGGGTGTAGTGCAGAGGTAGAGCCCTTGTCCAGCATGGGTGAGCCCTGGGTTCAATTCCCACTCCTCTCCCAAAGGAGGGCTCCTGTAAATGATGAAAGAATGAAAGTAAGTAATGTTTACCTTATGGAACTAAAGTTCTTTCCCCTGAAAGAAATTATTCTCGACATTTATGTGGTTCATTCTATTCATGTTTATAACTTCTCACTCATATTCCATTAATATTCTGCAGGTAAGTTCTCCATAAAGGTCATCCAAAATGCTCCTCTCATTCCACAAAATGCAAAAGTGTAAGAAAATACATTTCAAATGAAATTTTTATTTTGGCTGTTTATGTCCAAGTTTTGGTCAAAGGGAGAGCCTGTGTGTCATCAGACATTTACTTTAATCCTCTGTTCTGTCATTATTCTGTTAGCAATTCATGTATTTTGTGATGTCCGTTGTTTTGGGCAAATTGTCCTTAGTGTTACTTATTTTATTCTTAATCCTTTGCATATATAAAATGCAGTGAGTGATTCTCACATGTGATCCCCAGAGCAACAACATCAGTATCACTTGAAAATTTGTTTATGTTGTACACCCTTTGGCCTCAAAGGGTCATCAGACATTTACTTTAATCCTCTGTTCTGTCATCATTCTGTTAGCAATTCATGTATTTTGTGATGTCCGTTGTTTTGGGCAAATTGTCCTTAGTGTTACTTATTTTATTCTTAATCCTTTGCATATATAAAATGCAGTGATTCTCACATGTGATCCCCAGAGCAACAACATCAGTATCACTTGAAAATTTGTTTATGTTGTACACCCTTTGGCCTCAAAGGGAACTACTGGGAGGAGGATATTAAAATGAGCCTGCAAAGTGGGACTTAAGGAGGCGTTGGGGTGATCACCAAAATTTGAGCACTTTGCTTATAAATAATCCTGCTCACATTTTTTTTTTTTTTGGTGGTGGGGGGAGCTGAGGATGGAATTCAGAGCCTCATGCATATTAGGCACCCAGCTGCATGTCAGCTCAGTATTCGCTTTA